>JASVER010000009.1:15327157-15379131 GCA_030449065.1 Oceanodroma leucorhoa
TGGCCTCGGCCCATCGATCCAGCCTGTCCAGATCCCTCTGCAGAGCCTTCCTACCCTCAGGCAGATCAACACTCCCGCCCAAGATGTGTCAGCACAGTCCCATGTCTGGTTGTGACCTGTTTGAGCAGCGCTCTGGCAGGTACACTTTGAGTGATAGTGTATGATAGGGACTGTTCCCTGTAGGCAGGATGGATGAGGATCTTCCAAGAAAGGGAGATGTACCTAAGGCATGGATGTGCTTTTGCTCTTGGGACTACGGAAGGTATCTTGGTCCACTCGATGTAGGACATGTGTGTCCATGCACTGCTGATCCCAACAGTATTGGCTTCACTTCGCAAGATCAAAATGCCTAGTTTGGGTTTAGTAGGACCTTCATGACCTAGAATCATTTATAGCATGTGTGCCGGTCACAGGACAAAAAGGAGAAATACCCTTGCCCTCAGGAAGGGATGTARCCAGAAAGGGGTAATGAACCTAATGAATTGTCCTTGCGTGCTGCATATAGCAAGTTTTGGACCTCAGCAGAGAAGGTGAGAAGAAATGGCTCTCCCTGGTCACCAGCATGGATCTGCTTCTCACTGCTATGTCTGGGCCAAGTGTTGTGGACTAAATCACAGCCCTAAAATGTCATTTATGAGGCCATARACTCCTTGGGACTCTTCTGTTTCTTACCTTGATAAGTATGAGGCATTTGAAAGATCCAGTAATGGTACAGCAGACAACTTATAGCCCAAACACAGATTCCTCTTCTGTCATCACATCTGGATATTTCATTGTAGAGCAGCCAACCCCCCACCAGGCCAGGAAGTGCAATTCCTCCCTCATATGCCATTGCACCACGTTTTCTGGAAAAGCAAATAAACCCAGTCCATCCCAATAAGCAGAAGGGCTGTCGCACCACTCTAAATGCACGCATTTGCTGAGAGTGTGGATTTAATGGAGCTCATCTCGGGGATGCAGGGATCAACGGTGAAAGAGGATGTGTTCTCAAAGCAGACTGGCTGTAGGACTTTGGCTGACTCGTCGTTTTGTGAAGTTATTTTGGTGTTTTGTGGGAGAAGAACCCCTCTAACAAATGTACTCATAACTTTGGACTGTCAGTAAGGTTTTCTTGGATTTGGTAGGTGTATACTTTGTCCCTGTCTGTCCTCATTGATGCAGTAACTCAACACTTTGGACCCAGTTCTGTCCTTGGGACCAAACAYGCTGCAGCAGTAGCCTCACTGTGAGCTAAATGTCTCTGTCTGAGAGGCTAAATTTAATCTGTAACCTAAATAACTGCCCAGGTATGCAGCCTTAATTTTATTTTTTAATTAAAAAAAAAAAAAGGCAAGAAAGAAATTCTAGTGGCAACAGGATTATCTGCAAACACACACATGTAAGGCTGGAGTAACTTTCCTGAAACCTGCAGGCTTGTTGCAGCTTTGCCTTGGCACACGTGAAGTACTAATTCAGCTTGGTCTTTTAATGACCACATGATTTTTTAAATAACAGATAACAATCTACAGGGATACTCAGGGACTCCACAGCCAGCAACAGGACAGCTGTCACATTAAGGAAGAGGCCAAGCTTTGGGGTCATCTAGCGCCATAAATCCCCATGAACCTTGCTCCGGCTTCTGCAAGTGCATTGGGAGCAGAAACTTAACTTCTATTTTGTTTCAAAGCTAAACTTGCATATGATGAATTTTTCACTTGGATTCAAGCCTTTTCTTCCRAGGAGGTTTTTGATGTGGTCATTTGATTTTGCTGTGGAGTTTCTATGTGCTGGTGAGCCTGTTCCTCTTCTGATGTAAATCAGCAGTACAAGTCAGGAATAACTGCAGTGGGGGAAAAATCAGTCTGAGCAAAAAAGGAGGCATTTTGGGCCTGATATGTTGAGAACAGAAAGARCAGCTGAGGCTTACAGAGATTTGTTCTGGCTTGTGAATGGGATTTAGACAAGGTCTTACCCTACTTATCCACAGAGACCGGAGAGACAAATGCTGATGTGGGAGTCACTGTTATTTGTCTTGAAGGACTGTGTGCGCGTTGAGAGCTGAATTTACCCAGGTTTTCCCCTCCCACCCTTGCAGTAACACTTGCTATTTATGTTTTGATTTATATTGGTGAAGTAGTAAAGAACATGCATCCTACAGCTTCCGTTTTCATCAACCCTGTCCCCTCCTCCCTCTCGTACAAGGGGACACTGTTTGCCAGGGCAAACACAGACATTGTTATTAAAACATTTGAGCAAATCAGATAGGGAAGGTCTCTTGAAAATGGCTTTGTGTCTCCCTGTTCCCTGCCGTCAAAGCAAGGTGGTTCTCTGTAATGTATTTTGTAGTGAAATTGGAAAGGATGGTGCTTTTACCAAATCTCATCATTAGAAAATTCARTTATACAGCTTATGTCAGTTTTTCCAGTTCATAGTTATCAACTGTTGTCCTGCCTTATTTATAGACCAGATTCAAACCTCACAGAAAGTTAAATAAAGGTTTCAGTGAGTTTTGGTTCAGAGTCTGTTGCACTTAGGCAAAGCCATCATTGTATCCTCATTCATCTCTCTCTGCAATACGTATGTTAGTTCATTTGGGTCTCAATKCAAAGACCCATAAGCTGATGTCTGAAATTACTTAACTGCTGGCAGGTGAGCCACCACAGCCGGGAGCCATCCCCTCTTGTCTCAGAAGCCTAAATGCCAGACAGGCATCTCCACCTGAATTAACCACCTGGTCTCTGTCAGCTGTGGGGAGAAAGAGGCATTTGAGGTCACCAGGCATTTGACCCATTTTAGTCAGCTACATGGAGATAATGGAAATTGAAAACCCAGCAGGTCTCTTTCTTTCTGTCATTTATGAAGGGAGCCTGGGGTGAATAGTCCATATGCAGATGTATACGGAGTAGGTAGTAGAGTGAATTTCTAAAATCAGGTGTCAGGAATCCCAGCCATATATTCATTTGTTTGGGCAAAGAGGAGAGGGAAGGAGACCTCCAGTGTGTCAGGATCAATAGATGGACCCATATCTCTGTGGGAGAAGTTGCCATAGGGTGGTTCCTGGGGACTGTGGTCCCTTTTGGGCAGAGGACTCCGGTAGTAGAAGCATCACCAGCTACGGCCCCGTATGCTCATGGACCTCTCTTGCTAATCACACAGAGGGAAGCCGCGGTGGTGGATGAGGAGTGAGCAGAGGTCAGTGGCATGGTAGACAAGGAGGACGTGGTGTTAATTGAATGAGCTTTGGACCACCATACTGATGTGAGCCTCTGAATTCAATCCTTTCAGGGAATGCCATATCTGCTTGCTGAAGTCCTAGTAGCCACCAATATGCCTCTTCATGGTACAGCCCCCACTTGCACAGCCCCCCTGGCTCTGCAGTTCTATGTTAGACAACAGCTATGCTATCACCTCAGAAAAAGGGACTTTCTTCCTTTTGGGAGTGGTGAGGAAGGGGTGGTAACTGATTATAACCATTGTCATCTCTAGAGCAAAGCACCGCCTTGATTCCTTTGGTCAAACCTTCCTTTTCCGATCATAGTAAAAGGGACCTCATTTGTCTAAAATAAACAATCATCTGTTGCATCTTTGCAAATGCTGCTATGGCTGTAACTGATACCATTGTACAGAGGTGACACAGCTTTTGAGCTAGTACCTGCTTGGGATTTTGTGAGTGCACCGGGACTACCTGTACTATTGGACCTGGATATCTGAGTGTGTAACTGAGGTTTTCTCTGGCCAGTGGTGTGTGCAGGAGGGACAGCACATCTTCCTTAAGCTCTGCATTGCTTAGCTGAGCTAGGAGAGTGATGCTAAGGTGAACCTGCGTGGTTCTTGGGGACTGTGAGCCACAGTAATACTGAGATAGCTGGTGTAGGRTGGACTGAACATTCATTTGCTTTATGGGAGGCTCTGTGCTACCTCCTGAGCTCAGGGGACAGCATGAGCCAGGACTAGTTAGTAGAGAAAACAGTGTGAGTTCTGGGGAGAAGGGGGGCAGATATTGGCTGCATGATCATGACTTAGCTCTTCACACAGTATGAAGATGAACCCATGAAGGTTTGCTTAAGCCGCAAGGAGGTGACATAAAAAAAAAACACCAACAACCTGAAATCAAAACAAAAAAAAAACAAAACAAAAAACTGATTCTTTGGGCTAAAATTAATTTTGAYTGTATTTTGTATTACATTTTTCCACCCACTGTGTGTCTTATATCCACCTGGTCAGTGAGATAACTAAGGGCAGAAGCACAGAAAGAAACTGGTGGACAAATGACCTCTCAGAGAGTTGGTATGAGCTAAATGGTAAGTGGGGTGGAAAGATATGAAGAGACAGACGTGACGGTCTCTCAGGAACCCACCTGAGGCTCAGGTGCTGAGAATAGGACACCAAACTATAAGTGGGAAGAGGGCTTTCAGCCTAGCTGGAGCCAGCRCTTCCTTATTGAAATAGAAGTATAGTTTTAAATTGAACTCTGGTCTGACTGAGGAAGAGGGAATGATATGTCAGAGTTTATTTAAGGAGGTGGCTGGAGTCCAGAGGCATTGGGAGCAGGAAAGACATAGAGGTTGGTGTTGCGATGGTGTTTACAAGAGAGAGAACAGATGTGGCATCTGCAGAAGGGAGCCCTGAGATCGGTGGAAATAAAAAAAAAACTCATTGAGGGTCATTTTGGTGAAGCCATGGAAGCAAAGACTGGTGGAGCAGAGAATGAAGGCAGAAGCTGCAGGCCTGCCAGCTTCTGCTGTGCAAAAGAAGTATTTCTGCTTTTAAGGTGTTTAAGAATAAACATGAAACTGCAAGGATGTGGAGAAGGCGGAATTATCTGAACTATCCGTGGTGGTGTACATTGTAAGTGTGGGCTGGGCCAGGTGCTTAYGGGGGGAGAGATTCCTGCAGACTTACTGGGAGGACTGCAGGGGAAGGAGAAGGCAGCTGAGGGCTGTGCACCAGAGCTGGGCTTGTGCTGTTGGTGTGCCTAAAATTAAGTTATCTGGCAGTCAARCATCTTTTTCCAGTTCCTATCTGCTGTGCCTAATAGGAAATGTACAGTGCTGGAAAGGAGCGAGGAGAAAACACTAGTTCMCTTTAAATAATAGGGCAAGCTCTGGAGAAACACGGGACAATCCTAGATCAAAATTGGTTTCCTAAAATACATCTCCAAAGTCCTTTGTGTCACACAGAAGTAAGGTGTGGATGTCCAATGTGGACTCCAGGTACAATCCGAGGCTCCTCTGTGACAAATTTATCCACGTTTTTGAGGAGTATGTGGTAACACCAAGCACATAAGAAGCTTCGTTCCTGACAGATGGCTAGACAGATACGTCAAGGATGATGTAGACATAGTCTGCCAGGAGGCAGAGGGATGAGAAAAACAGTCTTTTCCAGCCCAACATTTCCGTGATTCTGGGTCCAAATACCTTTAGCAGATTCCCAGATTAAAGACATGAAATACGTCTACTGCTGAACAAAGTTAACCATAGGCATGAAACTGTGCCTGCAGAAGGAAGGATTTTAATACGTCTCATTATGGTCCTGCCCCCCTCCTTTGCACTTTTTTTGTTTTTTAAAGGTAAGAAAGTAAAAAATAGGTGTAGATGCTGGCACTGGCAGGAAGTTCAGTGCATTAACGACTATCCTGATACAAAATGGTGAAGTATTTGAGGCAAAATCCACTTGTGTCATTTGAAAAAAAGAACACCAAAACAAAAAAAATGTAACAAGAAGTCTGTGAACCAGTGCCAAAATCATACAGAAATACAGGAACTGCTGGGCTAACGAACAAGAGGCCAAAGGAAAGGAGATACTGTAGCTACATCTCAGTTCAAGATATTTTTATTTTCCTCGTTACATTGAAAAGCTCTTTGAAAACATTTTGTGTGCAGTGTTTGAAAAACTGGGYGCTGTTGCTTCAGGTTTGTCCTGTGTTTGTTAGAAGGCAACTAAAACCTGAAATGAGAAGTCAGTATTAAAAATTATAAATAAATACAATGGGGATAATTATTTTGAAAACGTTTATTTTGATCTTGTGTGGCCCAAGTGTTGCAGAAATGGAGTGATACAGGAAATTAAATTAACCAGAAGCTCTCTAGGAAAATAAGAAAGCAAACCCAACAAGTTGCTTTTAATAATCTGAACCCAAAGGGAAAAAAATGCACAAAAAATAAAAGATTCACAAAGGAGAGTAAACTGAATAGTTGTGCATGTTTCAGGTGGGACAGGTGAGGGTGCAAGTTTGCTCTGTTTCAGGACCACATATGTTCATTAAATGTGAGGAAAAAAAAAGGTTATGACCTAGCTTCAGGGASAGAACTGGAGGGGTTGATTCCCAATAGAGATTTGGTGGGTCTGCTCTGCTTCTCTTTCTACTTTGCAGAAATAACAAGGGTTTTAGCTTGAAAAATCTTGCCTCTCCAGAGGGAGATAAATTCACATTGTCYACTGGAAAACAAAAGGCATATCTGAAAGATTCTCCTTTTGATGGGAGACTCTGGCTCCTTCTATATGAGCAAATTAAGAAGTGTTGAGGAGTGTCACTGGACACTAGACCCTCCTTCCGTTTCTAGAGTGACTTTMAAAGCAGATGGCCCTGGCCAGGCAGGACGTGTGGGGTCCCCACCCAGCTGTATTCCACTATCTTTTCAAGCTATCATCACTGTTAGACATGAATGCATCTGCTCCCGGATCAAACCCTGCAATCTGGATCCTTTTCACTAGACATCAGAACATCAATAGTAGGACTTACCCAATTTTGGGCATCTTTGGGGTAGACATAGTGGGGAAATAGCAATTCCAGGATGGGACTGGCTTAACCTGTTTTAAATGTCTTCTTTAGGATGGGGTGATGCACCCCTACTAGTACTTATATCTCTTTACTGTGTATGACGGGAGCTGGAGTGAAAGCTCATATGTGCACTGCAGTTGTCTGCGTGTGTTCATGTGAATCCACCCTTAATCTCTTCACCGACAGCGAGACCACGATTTCTCAGTCTCTTTATCCCAAACAAAATGCAGTTGCTGCAGACCATCCACCATGTCATCATTCCTGCCTACTGCAGGCCCCCGCATCCGTGCCGTGTCAGTCAGATCAGGGAGTCGACGCAGCTGCAAACTCGCTTGTCAAGTAAAGAAAAGAAGAAGGGTTGCTTTTAGAGAAATCTGTTCCCTGATCTCATACCGTACACAGACACCAAACTCCTGGAAGAGGCTGAGAACCTGCAGTGTGAGATAGGGTGGAAAGCTGAACCGTGTCTTTGGACATAGCCTGCATTTAGGTCAAGTTAAACCAATTGTTATGTGGAGACCTAAGGATAGCAAAGCATGAATTCCCCATTTTTAAGACCCAGCTATATATATATCTGCTAGAATGGTTGTAGATCCTGTCCTAGAGTCTGTGGATGTATGCAATGACCACTGGCATTCCCAGCAGCAATCTTCTGCGGTTTCCCCAGTGGGATGAATACCARCCCTTTCACAGCTGTAAATCTGTTCATGTGCATTAACTCCACTGTAACTAAATCACATACAAGATCTSAAAATAAACCTGAGGCTCCAGTCTGGTCTTGTGCACAACAAATGCAACAGGAGGAAACCACGTGAACTTAGCAGAGTCCAAACAGCCGTGTTTGTAGGCTATATATAAAAGACTAGGTCCTGTTACCAATACATGTGACGTGCTCTAAACACAGCATCATAAGATGGCCCAGAGACTTTTAAAGATAAATGCCCATTCCTGTGCCTGCCATGGGYCCCAGAAAAGTCTGCAAGCCTCATTTCCACACGACAGAAGAAATGCTTTGCCTGTGTCTGCAAACGATGGGGAAGTGTTTACGTGGAGAGCATCACCTATGTTTTGAAATCAAGTCGTTCCATGAAGTGTTGGGAGGCTCTTTAKTTGCATGGAGTCTGGTATTGTACCAATCCCATCAGATACTGCTGGTCCTGGCTTTCCTTGCCCTCTCCCTCCACTGCCTTTTGCAAGAYGCTGCAGATGGGGTGACTGGCTATGGAGAGAGGGAAAATTAAACAGCTATGCAAATTCCTCTCCTTTTCTTTCTCCTCCTCTGATCCACACCCTTGCAAAAGGAAAATGTGAGAARTGTTGGGTGGCACCCAGGGGGTTTCTGACCTTCCTCCTTTATGAACAGGCTGGTTTGATCTCCATTGAAATAACAAGTGATATGGGCACCCAAAATCAAAGTCACTCAAGGGAGTTATTTAGATCCCTGTTCCCTACTGTATGGTCTGTGGGATATGAGGCGTCAGGGGACAGAGAYAGGGACTCCAGCCATCACTGTTGGTGTTCAGTGTTGCTCTTGAAATCGCAGGAAGAACCCTGAGGTGTGTTGAGTTATGCTCATGTGSAGGTCTCCACCAGCTATATAAACAGATCTTTGCAGGGTCAGGACCTGCCTTTTTGGCTGGGAGATGCCTTTCAGGGGGTGAAGGAAAGTTCATACCCTTCAGCTATAGCTCCTGGTTCCTTTCCCTCTTGGTGATGCTGATCCTCAGATTATGAACGCATTTTACATGCACAGTTTTGCCTCAAAAAGGAGAGAGAGCTGGAAATATTCCCTCTGACCTCTAGAAAATGAGAGTTTGATGACATTAGGAAAGCAGCATCTCAAATCCAGAAATACTTCCCCTCCCCTCTCAGTTGTCCCGCATTCAGTAAATTGCCATCTTTACTGCATCATGCATGCATCTATTTTCATTCAGCGAAACACAAAAGCATAAATCCCACTAAAGGCAGCTGTCCTCAGTGCAGTTCCTCCGCTGTCTAGGAGCAGGAGCTCATTTCTTCCTCTCTCCTTAACCACAATTGATTAAAGATATTAAGGAGTTTATTACTTCCTAATATCATCTGGGAATGATTTCCATATGTTGCATTGTTCTCCGGAGTGGGTAAAGCTCCCCTGTGCCAGCAAAGCAGGGTGCAGTGTTGCTGAACCCCAATTACACTGTATTTAGTGTTTTATTGGAGGAGACGTTGCAGGTGGCCCTTTATAGAAAGATGCATTTCATCCTTAGTTTTCAGATACCTTAGAGTATCCTTTCCACTGGGAAATTAAGCAGACACTCTCCATATCCATTGCAGCTGCTTCTAGTGTTAAACTGCTGCTATTACAGTGAGCCGTTGCTGGAGCTGAGTTGTGTTGTTCCTTAATTGTTTATGGCTGTGGATGCGAGCCAAGTAGCAGTCCTGTAGTGGCAAATACAAAGTGGAGATATGACCTGGAAAGCAGATGTTTGGGCCAAAGCCAAGGTGGTTTCAGGAAAGACAGTGAGAGAGAAGCAGGAAACCAGTTATCTGTCTGATTTATTGGACAGGGTGAAGAAATTCACCCCAGGGCAGAGTGCTCACAAGAGGCTGGTACAACCGTAAACTCTGATTTTAGCTAGCTTTTAGCCAGCATTTGCAAGGCTTATATGGGCAGCTGTTGATTTGCTAGTGCTAACACTAGGTGTGCCAAACCTGCATGCTTTGCAGCTGGGTAGAAAATTCTTGCCTGTTTGCTGGTGGCTGSAGAACATCTCACGGAATAGCCTGGTTTATGTGAAGTCCCAGCATAGGTCTTTTAGATCTGATACAATGCAGGGGATTTTTTGAAATTTAATAGCTTGAGAAATCTGATGAAAAACAGGTCTCTACAGTGGAGGTGCTCCGTGTGAGCAGATCACCCCCAGGCATTCCCCTTTGCTCTCAAAGGAGAGAAAGGGGTTCATCGCATGCTAATGGAGGGGTCTAAAATGGGTCCAGCTCATGATCTGAGGGTGCCTGTTTCTCTCTGTTCTCTCAGGAGCCCAGGTAACTGCCCCRCATGGAGACACAGGTGCTGTAGGCAACTAGGATTAGGTGAGATCTGTCCCACCCRTGTTTTCACAGAACCACAGSGTGGTTGAGGTTGGAAGGGACCTGTGGAAGTCATCTTGTCCAACTCTCCTGCTCAAGCAGGGTCACCTGGAGCCAGTTGCTCAGGACCATGTCTAGACAGCTTTTGAATATCTCCAAGGACAGAGACTCCACAACCTCTCTGGGAAACCTGTTCATGAAGTGCTTGATTGCACAGAGCCAAAATGAAGCATTGCACTGAAGGGGAGGGAGAGGGTGTCCAGTATTTAAGACTAAGAAAAGTTTTAAATGCCCACAGATCTGAACAGGTATCTTGTAGCACATCCAACCAGTGATTTTTGGAGCAGTGATGTGAGTATGTAGCAGGACAAGACGCTTTCACAGTTTTAACTATATTGTAACTACATTGATTTCATTGAAATGTGATGAATGCCAGGCTCAAACTTTTAGCCCTTATTTTGTTTCTTTAGTATTTGAGCCAATAGTGTTACTACATTTTAGTGCTGAGGAGTGATCAAAAAAACGTTGGCTTCCTTTAGCAACACTCATGTTCTTAGGTTCCCAACATGTTGACTAGTAATTTGGGCTAGCACTCTGAGTTTTTAAAGGTGAGTTTTGAAAGTCCTGTTAAGGGAGTGCTTACAGCCCTGCCTGCACTTCCTCCTGCTCCCGTCCATGGAACAATAGGTTCTTAAAGCCAAGGGTGTGGGAGTTGGGGATTTGGAAGAGGATACAAAATCTTCTCTTGCCCAGCAGTCACCAGAAGTAKTAGTGGAGAATGGTAGGGGCAGAGAGAATACATCTCCGTCCACACAAAGAGGCATGGTGCAGATGTTTTGACTGTGGGCCTTAGTCTTTGGCTCTCGTTAGCTTTCCACACTGATGCTACATTGCGCAGACTGAACATGCAACTACTTGGATTTCCCTTCTGCTGCCAGAGACCCTTTGATTTGTTTTTCCTTTTGTCTTTAGACTAAGTAGGCTTCTTATTTTTTTAAACAAAAGAAATGGCTAAATGATTGCATCAGAGCGGGGAAATAGATATACATATATTTCTTCTTGTTAAAGAGATTTTTTCCTACTTAATTTGATCAGATTTCTCTGCTTCTGTCAGGCAGAAATTTTAGCCTTTTTGTGCCATGGACCGCTCATAAACCATTTGCAGTGCCACAAATGCCGCTCCTTACAGAGCTACTTGTGCTTGAATATCTAAATGCAAGTGGCTTTCCAGGCACTTGGCTAATGTGTTTCTGAAACACCCTTCAGAGAGATGCTGCCCTCATCCAGAGGAGAACAGGATCATCCTAATCTCCTGCATCCAGCCCCAGGTGGTGCTTTGCCTTTCCCACTAGCTCCTGTAAAATCGCAAAAGTGCTGATGTTTTCCCAGTTGAAGGCAATGCCACATGCAGAGGTCCTTGGACAGTCTTTAGAGGAGGTCTGATAGCTGCTGGTGACCCATGATCTGTGCATTCCTAGAGATCCACAGTAGACATGAGTCATGGGATTTTTTTCTCTCTTTCTGTCCTAGCCTGTCTTCCCCAGAAACCTGATGGTTTTCTTCTCTTTTAAGCACAGTATCCAAGAGGGTTTATGAGTCTCTCCTGTTTTCCTGAAAACTCAGCCCGGTTTTTAGCTACCCTACGCAGTAGCCCAAACGGGAAGGAGAGTCTTCCTATACTGTCCACTGTATAGATTGGCCTTATGTAGGGTAACAAATTTAGGTCAACCTCCTGGGAAGCCTCCTCTGCCAAAATCTCTATCAGAGAATAGCTGCATTTGGCTGCATGGGCCATCCATTTGCCAAAGTGTCAGAAAGTGTTGCAGTGTGAGTGCTCAGTACTTGTGAATATTCAGGCCAGAATAGTTGGTGTTTCAGTCCCAGTGCTAACTGTAGCTGTTTGTCTTCATTTTATAAAACAGGAGGAAGGAGAAGATCTCACCATATCCAGGACACAAGCAAAACAACAACCTGCTGCGACCTGGCCATGCACTAACAGAAAGTTGTTCTGAGTTTTACAGTCACCCTAGGCTTTTGCACAGGGGGCTGATGGAAACTCATCGCTCCACACTGCTGGGTAAGAGAGAAGACACTCAAGCAAAGGGCTACATCTTGGTTTCCCAAGTTTTCCTCTCTCCTTGATGGTCTTGCCTCCTGTCTCCTTGAACAGAGAGTTCAAGTTTTAAAGTCAGCCCATCCAGAGGAGCAGTTATCCTCATTCTTTCAGCTGAGAAAATCCTTTCCATGTTGTCCACAACTGTGATGAAAAGAGAAGCCCCTCTTGCCAGAGACTGAACTTGTCTGTCAGCAAAATACCATTTACAGGTAAGAAAATGCCATTCCCAGCAAAGAATCTAGATGTTCTGTGTGAGGCTAGAGAAGCTGCCCTTCGGATAGAGCATTTCATGTGTAAAAAGGAGAAGAGACTTGGGCTGCATCCCACACCACCAGTCATTCAACTTTTTGCTGTTGTAGTTGAACAATATATTGTTGTCAATATRTTTGACAGGTACCAGCTGGTGATAGGCCTCATGTCTTTTAACTTTGGTGGTCCAAGACGTAGAAATCTGCAGCTGAGTTCAAAGTGCCTCTTGCTCCCCATTGACTAGAAGGGGAGCCAGGAATGACAAGCTCAGAAGTTGACACAAAGGTTGGGTGGTAGATCCCAGTCCTTCGGCCCAGATGGCACAATGATGGGCACCAGCTACAGCAGTTAATAATTTCTGATTTCACAAAATCTTCTCTCTGGAAGCTCTGAAAGAGCCTACAGAGAAGAGCAACCCAAAGGCTTCATTGTGTTTCCTGGCATCTTGATTTTATATGTTTCTGTTTTCAGCTGCTTAAAATTATCCTGAGATCCATTTATTTATTTTTGCTCCACTCTCTACACAGTGTGGTTCATATGAGCTGAATTTTCTCTTTATAGCTTCACTTATGAATATGGGTCAGCACCCAGGCAGTTGAATGCCCGAGATCATTTCCATGCTGTATATAAATAGTACGCAGTTATTTCACAGTTTCATGTTCAGCTTGCAGGCTTCCAGCAGCCTTGTATTCCCGAAACCCTTTCTATTCTCATAGCATTTGGGTTCTTGAACATGTGACTCAACATAAATTGCAGCAGAGGTTATCCCAGCCAAGAAAGTCCCAATTTGGCTTCTGTGTATTGTTGTTCTCATTTCTGACGCCTGGCATCAAGTCAGTAGTACTCAAAGCTGCTGTTGTGGGTCTTTCCAGCTCTGCGATGAGTTCAGCTACGCGGTTAAGTCGACAGCTAAGTTACGCTACCCTACGCACGGTAAGCGGCGCTTGGTCAGTCCATCATCTTGCTAGACAGTGGAGGAAGTCAGAGAGTCTCCAGCTGGATGGATAACTAACGGACGGCATACCCCTGTCCGACGGAGATAAGAGGCTGGTTAAAATCAAGGGAATTTTTAGACTCTTCCCAAATATCGCCTGTCTTTTGTTTGACGCAGGACTTGTCATGTCTCCCTTTCTGCGTATTGGTTTATCCAACTACGACAGTGGCCCTTACCTGCCATCCCAGGGGGAGGTGATTAACCCTTACTGTGCTGTGATGGTTAAAGAAGCCGTGGAGTCAGGTAAGTGAGGAGGTGTTAAATATCCACGTGCGCTTTTATTAGACGTGCGCGCACCTTACCGTGTCATTACTGTTGTGTAGGAAGCACATCGGTAAATCTTTATAAGGGTTTGTGAAGGGCCTTTTGCATCTCAGCACAGTGCAATTTTGGGTTTGGCATGGCCTGCAAGACAATCTGATTTTAGAGATGATGCCTAACAAGTCTATGTCTTCAATTTGAGGTTATTAACAACTGAATTACAGGTCCCAGCATGTGACAGAGCAGATGAGCTGAGCTGTATTCGGTTTCACTTTTATATGAGCAGTTGTCGGTTTGTCAGTGGGACTCCAGACAGATGAAACCTGTGTGTCCTAGAAATATCCTGGGGGGGCTGTCTTTGCTTATCACATTTTTTTGAGGAACTGACAGGTCCAGCAAGTTCCACCATTTAAAAAAAMCATAGCTTTCAAACAGCCCCAGTCTTTGCAGAGAGAGTTAATTTCTCTGTGTAATTGCTGTACTATGTAAAATGTTTGAAAGTGAAACCTCCTGCTAAGCTGTTTTCTGTGTCTGGATATGTGGATTTTTGCACACTTTTCCTGATTGAACACCACTGATGGGTCCTTATTGGGAAAACGTTTCTTATATGTCTTGTGCATGAAAATAGTCCCAGTGAGAGGATGAAAAGTTCTTCAGTTCTGTTTTTCAAGAATCATGAAGATCAAGACCTTCAGTGTTAGGGAATTCCTCATATTGGCTGTTATTTATCTTAAATCTTTGATAAATTCCTAACTTGACTGCTGTGATTCTTTTAAAAATTAAGTCAACTAAAAAATCCCTTTTTATACCTTGAGAAACCCCATTACTCTGACCTCTAGAGGATGCTGAAGTAGTTTTAAAAAAATTTTAGAATTTTAAAACAATTCRTTATTTCACTTTTTGTTTGCCTGTTTGTTTATTTGTTTGTTTTTAAAAAAAAGCGTCAGCATTTATCACATTGAACTTTGTCTTGGCTTAATTTATACTSTAAGTGATTCTGGAAGATGTGGTGACTGGTAAATTCAAAAGGAAAGAAAATACTGCATGACAAGGTATCCCTAAGATCTCACTTTTTACTGAAAATATGTCCTATTTCAGCTCTGTGCAGGGCTTGGCTGTTTGCTTTAATGAGGCCTTTGAAAGCCATARCTCAAATTGAAGTCTCTTGTCAGTTCAAAAGTGAATAAAATCAATTTGGTCAGCACAGACTTGTATTTATTTGTCTTACACAGACCTGAAAGCGTTTTCTGGCATCTAACAAACAAAAATGTACTAACTAAGGGACACAATTTTTGTGCTCCTGAGAGTCAACAATAATAATAATAATAATAATTATTATTATTATAATTATAATACCTCTACCAACAAGAAATAAAAAACTGTGTTTGAGGGAACTTTTCTCCATTAGTGAGGATTGAATATAGGGAAAATGATGTCCTTGTGTTAGAAGGTTTCTGTTTGCTGGGGTGTAATTTTATTCGTCTAGCCATTGCTTGGAGCATAGTGAGGCAACCAGGGGTACTCCTCGTCATGTCAGTGATAGCAGCAGGAAACTCCCAAAACTGATTCATCTCAGACTCCTTTCTTAAGGTAGGTTGAATCACCCTTGGGAGGTGTTAATCTGCTGCTGGTGGAGGGTGTCTAAATGTGTAGATGGCTAACTTTACCTTAAGGTGACTAAGATAAGATGAGGCCATGGTGGGATCCATCTCCCCTATAATTCCAGTCTTCTGCAAGGATATTGATATCTGAGCAAGTCAGCTACCTTTGCATTATAGCCCAGGGGAACAAACAGGGATTTCTGWGGTGGGATTCATCTCACCTTAAGGAAGATATCCATAATGGGTCTGATGAATCACACCGTAGAAGAGCCCAGTGCTCTCCACTAATGCCGAGGGCAGTTTAGACAGTCCACTCAGAGGTACACGTCTGATGTTCAGTGAGATGAGCCCAACTAAATGCCAGAAATGCTCTCAACATGACTGTCCCGAGGAGCTGTCATGCTCAAACAGGCTTAGAGAAGGCAAAAGACAATGAAGGTCTCAGGACAAACATTAGCCAAGTATATTTGAAATAGCTGCATCCCTGCTTTGTGATTTTTTTGATCATAGTTTGCTCCATGGCTCCCTGGTTTCACAAAGCACTTGCTGCTCAGTGGTAATGGGATTCAAAAAAAATTTATATTGATACCCTGATATGCAAATTTTGGCTAAAGTGGCATGTCCAAAAAATATATATTTGCTCCATGGCTCCCTGGTTTCACAAAGCACTTGCTACTCAGTGGTAATGGGATTCAAAAAAAATTTATATTGATACCCTGATATGCAAATTTTGGCTAAAGTGGCATGTCCAAGGAGCAGGAGTGAATCAGCTGCAAAGTTGGTAAGAGGTGCAACCAATCCTGACTGCCAGCCTTGCGCTCTGACACATGGCCATTAAGATTTCTTAGGGCAAGGGCAAATGATTGCTATACAGCGGTGAGTGCAGAATGCAGGGCAGGACGTGCCTAAACCCAGAGCTGAATCCAGGATAGATCCAGTCCCAAATCCCTGCAAACTCTGTGCTGGAACCGTTTTGGTAGATCTGCTCTGCAGAAGTCTGCTCCGACTTTTGCAATGTCCTGTTATGGATCATATATATACCACGTGTAGCATTAGCAAAGCGTGAGGAGGTGGGTTTCTTTTGGCGGGGGGATGTTCTTTTTTTGCCAGCGGAGCACTGATAGATGATAGATGTGTTTCGTTCCCCCAAAAAGAGAGCTTGAGTCTACCTTTGGGTTCATGCCAAAGGCTGTCCCTTGTTGACCAGCCGTGATAAATCACTGGGACAGAGGACCCCAAGGGTCTGGAAGTAATGCACATCATCTGTGGATCCAAGGGTGTCACAACAAGGGCACCCTAAGAAATTTCAGAAGCTAAGGAAAGATATTGGGCAGTCTTTTTTTTCCTACTTGTTCATTTTGTAAAACGGATCCTGGTATTTTATGATATAATCTTAAAAAAAAAAACCAACATACACACACCCCTCCATGTAGTTAGAAGTGTTATAGCAATTTGTTATTGAAGACAAACCATTTCAGAGATCATAGGCACCTCTGAGGTATAAAAAAATCTGCCCTTTAAAAATGGCTTCTGCCTTCAAGAGCCACCCGGCCCAGTGCCATGTCACCACCTGTCTTGGTGACATTTGCTCCGTGAAAGCTCCTGCTCCATGTTTGAACTCAGCAAGTCTCCAGGAAAAGTGCTCCCAGCTACAGTGGAAGCTGCTGCCTGGGAAAGACAGACGCTATTTTATTTTTCAGGAACCCAGGGTTACATTAATCCCTGGCAGAATTCCACAGACGTCAGCGGGGATGCGCCGGGGGTGACTGTCTGATCCCATATATTGGCCAGTTCATTCACATTCCAGGGTTTGTTTATTTAAGCCGTATGTTTTGGAGTGCAATGCAAACAAAAGCACTTATTTTGCAAGTGCTGTGTTTCACATCTGTGGAGTTTTACTGATGTAGCAAAGAAATAACGGTCCTTACTGAGATTTCTGTTCTCCGTGATGCTGGGAAGTTTATGTCTCATTTTTATGTCTCATTTTGTCTGCTTTTGTTGAAGGAGTGCGTTGAATATATATTTGCAAGCTTGATGGGAATGAATTAAGCCTGCAGACAATAAGCTTAGTATATGATTGCCTAAATCTGCATATGTGAAAAGTCAACCTCACTTAATYGATAGAGATGGATTCACCTTAGATTGAGGTGCTCTAAACTTGGGGGAAACTGAATTTGAACCTCAGATTTAGCTGCACAACCGCTTGTACCGGGTAGGATAAGTGTGAGAGGTGATTTTACACTGCAGGAATGATCTCCGCTCAGTTTTGCGATGCAGACCAGTGCYGCTTGGTTGAACCAAGCGCAAAACCGCTTTGTGAGAGCCAGGTGTTGGGTCGTGGAGTGAAATTTCAGCAAGTCGGTATTGGTTGCAGGATCCTGCATGCCTCTCCTCAGGAAGCTGCTTTCTCAACCTCGRTGTATCTAGTGGCTCTGGCAGTTGTTTCTCCTTTCATAGGAAACGAGTGTATGGGGTGGTGAAGGGAGGTTTTTATTATAATCTCACAGCCCTGATATTTGTTCTCTCCCCAATAAACATTCTCTCTTTTCTGGAGATGAATATTACACAATCAGGAGTCACTGTTTCCTTTTTCCTCCTTCTCTCCTGCCTCCAATAATCTTTGGAACCTGTTTACCAGTTTTAATCCATCCTGAAGGTGTGTAAATAAAAGCTGAGCAGAGGAATTAGTCCTCCCATCTAGGGAAGGATTTTCTCCAGCACGTGCCGCATTCCAGGCTATTGGCTGCATGTGCTTTTCYAGCTGGATGGGATGAGGGAAAGGCTGGGATTGTTGGAAATAGGAGCAGGATCTTCAGGAGACAAGAGTCGCAGGTCTGCTGCTCATGCGACTGCTTTTTATTCTCTTATTCCACCAGCTTTGCCATTTGACGGGCTGAAAATTTGCAGAGGGTAACTGTGAAATAGAATTTATCTTGTGTAAGTGTTCAAGACTTTTACAGGGCTATATGAAATAAAATGGCCTGTGTGAAATACATAAAGCTGGCTAAGACTCTTTTCAGAGAGAACTAACTAGAGATAACTCTCTGCAAGCTAATGCTAAGCCTCAGAGATAGCCTTCACCATTTTAAGATGTGTCTGCTGTGAATGAAGAGGAATTAATGYATGAGGAAGAGGTGCAGGAAGAGCTTGCTCGGTTGAAAACTCTATACYGCTGTGGATGTGGTTGTAGGTCTGCCAGACAGTTCATATATTAACACCCTTGAGTTAGCTGAGATGTAGCAACTGACTGGACATGAGCTTCAGCTGAACGTTAAGCATAAAGTGCATCCAGCTTTTGGGGGGATTGAAGCAAACCTGTTYCATTTTGCATTGCCGTGAGACAGATGATACACATAGCTGTGTACACATCTGTGATGAGATTCACCTGATTAGAAGTGCATATCTATGGTGTCAGAGTCTACATTTGAGGTCTACTCAATAGAGTTAGTGGAGTCAAGGGTGGAAATTATCTTTTCTAAGGTAGATGTTTGCATTTGGTTAAATGAACACACCCTAACTCCACTGAGTTATATTGATTATATTCTCAGATTATATGTTCAGGCAGCTCAGATATGGGCACACATTGTGTGCACAATGTGTCTACACATTGTAGACACCTAAAGTTAAGTGAGATGAATCCCTTCCTAGGTTTCACTTCACACAGTAACCTTGTAAGACACTCTAACATGATCCATTACACACCCTGCCTGGAGAGAGATCTTAAAGTAGGTAAATAACACAGATCTGTCTCGAGGACTGTAGAGTGGTGGCCTTAGTGCAGATGAGAAGCAAGTCCAGTCAATCCAAACCACTTCTTGTTGACAGAAAATGGCCAAGTGTACGTGCAGAAGAAGCCCACCATGTACCCACCCTGGAACAGCACTTTCGATGCCCACATCAACAACGGCAGGGTCATGCACATCGTCGTCAAGGACAAAAGTGCTGAAATGGTTTCAGAGACCACGGTGGAACTCAAGGTGCTGGCGGAGAGATGCAAAAAGAGCAATGGGAAGACAGAAATATGGGTGAGCATCGTYATCTCCTCTTGCGGGATGTGATGGGGAGCTGCTGTGGGGTAGGAGAATGCCTTGTGTCCGTGCCAGGCTGTGACTGTAACCAGCAGGGCAGCAGGAACTGGCTGCCACCCAAGGAATAATGTTTTGAGTCTACTTGGGTATGACTTGAAGGGAAAACTTCCATGCATATCAGAAAAAAAGAGCGTGGCACATTTATATTACCTGCTGCTGTTATATTGAAACATATGCCCTCTGTTAGCAAGGATTCTGGTTCAGGTGAGCCGAGCCCACGTATTAATCTTTGTTTAGGAAACCCACTGGGGACAAATGGTAATATGAGTGGCTAAGTGTGAATTATTTTATGTGCTCTGGGGAAACAGCTTTAAAAATTTCATCTAATATCAAGTAACTGATTCACAGCTGCCTGACTTCAGAGTTATGTCAGAGGAACTCCTTTAAAATCACTGGAGTTATAGTGAAGTAAATTTGAAGTAACAGTCTTCATAATGATGGTAAATGTAAGGTTGTGTTCCCTGGTAGTCCAAGCAAGAAAGTTCTTGATAATAGTCTTTAACACATAGTATTCAGTAGCCATGGCATGAATAACAATAAAGTGGAAAGACATTTGGAGAGAAACTGAATTCCTGGAAATTTTTTTTTTTTGTTTAATTTCTCATGCCAGTTCTCAGGCTAAGCTGCTTGGGTTAAGCAGAGAGTAGAAAAATCAAAAAGGCCTCGGTCTCTTAACAGACCTAAGAGCAAGATTTGGTAGAGATTTGCATATTTAACACATAACTTGGAAGGAATTGAGATATTTAGGGACAGAATTGAAAACCAAAAGGCTCTGCTCAGCATGACTCCAACCCCAGGCTTCAAAGCCATGGGGGGCAGTAGCCTGGAGAGGAGGAGAGGGGGCACATAGTCTGGGGTGCTCCTCGCTTGCAGCAAGGGTAAAGCAGACCCGAGGGCAAGTGGAGTTGGGAGACCCTGGTCCTGTTGTGTCCCAGCCTGGTAGCAGCTCCTGAGATCTTCTCTCCACTCACTCCCCGACACAAGTTACAACCAGGGGAGGGTGGTCCCAGATATCTCATCCTGCAAGGGTCATGAGGAGAGAGAATAGCATTTTTTCTCACTTTTCTGTGCAAGGACACTGTTTTACCTGGAAGGTAGAGAGGTAACCTTGCTCAGGCTCTGCTGGAGGTGGGTGGGGAAGGCACTGTTGTGGTTCTCAGGCTGAATAAATCCTCAAATGTAGGTCTTCTTACTCGTAGGCAAGTGGATCCAGATTTACAAAGGCATCTATGGACGGAGGTTCAGATAGGTGGGAATTTCCAGGTCCAGTGGGAAGGCCCAAAAAATGCCTGACTRAGCTTGTAGCATTACTCATATTGACTCTAGTGGAAGTCAGACTTGCAGAACCAAGTGTCTAAAAGATTTCAGCATCTTTTAAGTACCTGTCTGAAGCTSGCTGGTTTTTTTGAAGTGCTCCCACTTCCCRCTTGCAGGATCTACTGGGAACAACAAGTTTTCTYTATAAATAGTGCTGRTCCTGAGCTGCTGTCTAAAAACYTGCCTAYAGCTTCTGTGGTTTAATCACATTTMTYTCTTTTATCGTGCYGCTCCAARAGTTTGATAAGAGGTGATCTAGCCTCTTCTCTCYATAGTTGTTCTTACCCTGCCTTGTTGCCCCACAYGGGCACCCAAAAATTAGTGTTCATTGGCATTCATCAATTCCCACTGGGAAAAGGAGATAGCTTGAGTCATCTGAAATGGTTGTTGCTTCTCTGAATGACTGTTTAATGATGGCACTGGTCTTTTTTTCTTGTTTTTCACTTATCTCAACCAGCTAGAACTGAAACCTCAAGGCCGAATGCTGATGAATGCAAGATACTTCCTGGAAATAAGTGGCAAGTGATTTTGTTTGTTAATTGATAGATGTGATTTCTAGTTATGTGGAGCAGACATGGTGTCTTCACTGAAAGCGGTGCCTGTGTTATTACTGATTTATTCATAGGAATTATCATAACAGTTTGAAATGAACACTCCAGAAAAGCGATTTTTATTGTACGGTGGGGATGAAGATTGTTGCTCTGTGATTTGCAAGGCAGATTTTTGGCCATTTTACCACTAAAATGGCAGATTTTCTCATTACKCTAAGTAAGACAGAATAGATACATACGGAGCCACCTCCCTCTGAAATCATCCTACTTGTATGTATGCATGTAACATGTGTCGTGGTGTGCATTATAATGCAGACGTAAAGGTTGGGATACAATTTATGGTTGACAACACCTAAGTATACGTATTAGTTGGGCTTTTAAGATCAAGAGCAATCTAGGCAAAACAGGAAAATAACCTAGAGAGTGATTCATCYGATCAAATGCAGGTTACTGCTGCAAGGTGGGCTGAGTCATTCACTGRGCTCCATTGCCTGCTCCAGCTAGACCTCCAGGGACGTGGCATCAGCTTAGTCACCCTGGCCAGGGGACATACCATCACTTACATGTCTTCACTGGGAACCACATCCCACTTGCAGTTTGATGTCCATGTGAAATGCATTTTGCTTTGTTGAAGAAAGTGGGTTGCAATCCAAATGCTCAGTCTAATTCTCCCATCTYTGATGCCGAAGTTCTCGCTACCTTTCAGAGATGTGGAGTGAAGCTGTAAGGTGTAGATATCTAGAAGGACCTTCCATTTATAGAAACACAGAAGTACTGAAAGCAGCTAATAGCATGTCCATACTGATATTTTCTTCATCCATTCCTACCTTTAATATAGAATAGACTATTGTTGCCTCCTTGTATGTTACAAGATATCAGAGAGGCCAAAGCATAGAAAGTGCAAGTTGTGTTTGTATTACAAATAGCAAGATCAGCATCAGATCACACAGGGGGCCAGTTTCCACAGAATACCTATGTAACTTGCTGTGTAATGCATGAGTAAGGCAAAACAGGGATTGAGAGTGAGGTATTGTGTGCATATCTAGATTTGTAGACACAAGCACGTATATAAGTGCACATGTGTATGTGCTTGTGTAGTCAGAAATGGTTTGCTGTTCTAAAAAGTTTAAATGTGAACTGTGAATAATGGCATGGAGACAGCAAACAGCAAAACAATTGTTGGCATGGAAAAATAACAAGAAAAAGAGTATCCTAGGAATGTACATACGTGCTTACTCACACGTACGTACATGCACACATAAAGGATTCAGTTAAATACCCACATATAAATATATATACATGTATGTTTGTGTGCATATATAGATAATTATTAATTTTTATGTAATTTCATCTTTTTTAGGGCATGGTTCTTCAGTGCTATACAAAGTTAGTATTTTATGTTTAACTGCAAATGATGTCTCCTTAGGAAATTTCTGGTCTACRTTTCAAAAGCAGCATTATGAATATTCAAGGGAGCTTAGAGTCCCAAGTTTTAAGTCATTTTAGTGTCCTTGTAGGAATGGTAGATAAAAAAACATCCAAACAAGCCTTGYGTGGGTTTCAGAAAACAGTATTTCTTAAAAATATTCATTTCCATGAGCGAATCATTAGCTTCAGTCAGTTAGTATTTTGGCAGCTGCATTTTCTCAAGGTGYCTGATCAGGACAGGGTACCCTCGTAAATCTTCTGTTTCTTTTCCCCCAGATGCAAAGGACCTGGCTGACTGTGAGACTGAAGGCTTTTTCTCCTTGCACCAGCGCAGGGGAGCCATCAAGCAGGCCAAAATCCATAATGTCAAGTGTCACGAGTTCACAGCCACCTTCTTCCCACAACCCACCTTCTGCTCCGTCTGTCATGAGTTTGTATGGTAAATGAAAATAGATCCATGCATTTTCCCCTTTTAAACCTAGGGACCAGTTCTTGTGTAGACGTGGCGTTTAGGGTCATGGTTTAGTGGTGGACTTGGCAGTGTTAGGTTTACGGTTGGACTCAATGAWCTTAAAGGTCTTTTCCAACGTAAGTGATTCTATGATTCTACGATTCTCCGGTGAATATCTGTGTTCCTGCTGTCAGTAAAGGCAGCAGGACTGGACCCTTGGCGTCTTACTTGTAGAGTTATTGCATCAATTCAAGGATGTGGTTCACAGTTGTGATTCCGACTGTGAAAATTCCCTTCATTTTTTAGTTTATTTTTTATAAATATTTTTGTCTTTGGCCAAATGCACAGATATATCTCATCAGCCCATATCCCACTTATGGATATTGTGAAATTCAGAATGTGAGTATGTGCTGAAAAGGCTGTGAAAACCACAGAGAATCACTCCACAGTTAGATTGAAAGAAGACTTTTAGATTAGAGAAGCTCTATAAAGACTGATAAAAAGCAAAGCTGTTTTATTCTGCTTCTTTCATAAATGTTGGTCTCCTTCCTACTGTTGAGGCTTTCAGAAAATTCAGAATTAACCATTTCTCTGTTTATTTCAGGGGTCTGAATAAACAAGGTTATCAATGCAGACGTAAGAAACTTTTTTGATTTTGTTACTATCATTATTTACTTGATCTTTTCTTAAAGAATTTTTTATTAACACCATGACATACTTGTTCTTTCAGAATGTAATGCTGCCATTCATAAGAAGTGCATTGATAAAGTAATAGCCAAGTGTACAGGATCAGCAGTCAATAGCAGAGAAACAATGGTATGTATTATTATTTGGCTGCTTTTAAAAAACTTGGGTGTCATTCAGACCTCTCCTACATTGCTGTAAAACAACTTCTGATGAAGCAAAAAGTGCTACTGAACTAAAGGCTGTGTGATCTGACCTGTGCCCTTTGTTTTTTATGTTCCCAGTGGTTTCATTACCTCCTACTATTTTACTCAAATGCAACCACTGAATAAGCAGTTGCTGAATCAGGACTGACATTTTTCTAATGTATAAAGTACAGCTCAGAGGGAAGCCGTGGACATGAGGTRGAGATTTACTGGAGGAAATTGTTCACTACATAATATTAGGCAGGAYGTCACACTGAATTTTCAGAGCAGTACTTTAACATCTCACTCTGTGTTATCTGAGATTTCCAAACAGTCAGTGGAAGATCTAGCATATCCACTATTATTTATTTTATTTTTCTCATATCAGTTTATAATAAACCTTCTTTTTTGGTGGGCAAAAGTGGAACCTAAACTCTTGATAGGACTATTCACTTTTTCTTAACTGTGTCCCACAGCTTCTGTTTGCTTCCAGTCCTACCCTGGCTCCTGTTCTCCTTTTACAGTCTTTAGAAATGAGATTCATCTTGCCTGTCTTCTGACATCTCCAGGGTAGACGTATCCAACTTTGCCATCACCTTTGACTCCCTATAAACTAAAAGAAGAAAAATAGGCTCTTACAAAGAGTGATTCATGACAACAAATGTAGACATCCATTTCAGGATGGGATGAATAATTTTTAGAAGTACCCCTGTTTTTCCATTGAGCATTAAGGGAGTCTGGGTGCGTAGCTGAGATGCAAGTTATCTGGTCAGTTAAATCAAGCCCAGGGATTAAATTACCCACTTCCCACTGAATTGCACAGATATTATGTATCAAAATTTAGCTTTGTATATCTGAATGATAGTTATAGATGGTTTCTTCTTGGTGGTCATACTCAAGGATAAAGGGGCATCCCAACTTCTGTGGTACAGGCCTGGGGGCTGTTGGTTTTCCATACGGAGCTGTGGTGGAGAGGATTGCCAACACGGCTTTTCTCTTGCAGTTCCATAAAGAGCGGTTCAAGATTGACATGCCTCATCGCTTCAAAGTCTACAACTACAAGAGCCCGACTTTCTGTGAGCACTGCGGCACACTCCTCTGGGGCCTTGCACGGCAAGGACTGAAGTGTGATGGTGAGTCCCTGATGTATGTGGCACAAGCTGAGCATGGGAATGGGCCGTTGTCTTTAGAGGGTTGCAAACTGAAGGGCCAAGTCTCATTTATCACACTTCTCTACAAGACCTGTATGAGGTGGCATCTGGGGTGGTGAAGAAAAGGTCAAGAGGACCATCCTTCAAGGAGGATCCTTCTTCAAGGAGGACAACAACTGTCAATATACAGAAAGACACGTGGTCCACGAGGCTGAAGATTCACTTTCCAAAGAGGCAAAGAACATCTCAGTGACACTGTTGATCTTCCAAAATCACTCCTAGTATCAACTTGCATGCTCTATTTCCACTATCAGACAGACTCAAGACACTTCACCATCTTCATAATCCTATACCAACAGGRAGATCCTGTTCCGTGATTACGGTTTTTCTCTGAGCTCATAGACTGTAGACTTTTGGTAGCCTGTAGCTSCAAAGGCTGATGGATGTGGAAATGCAGCCGTTTGCCCAGAAGAAGATATAAAAATACTTTGCCTCCATAGAGAACCAAAAAATGACCTGAGTGCCATCTCATGAAACATAAATGGTGCCCAGGCTTTGAGCTGTTTACGTGGCTGATCTCTGCCTTTGACCAACAGCAGCACATGTTCCTGCCCAACCTGATGTCAAACCCTTTACAGCCTAGCTATCCTTTGTTGTCCTGACACCTCTTGTTCTTTCTTTCAGCATGTGGCATGAACGTCCATCACAAGTGCCAGACAAAAGTAGCAAATCTTTGTGGAGTTAACCAGAAACTAATGGCTGAAGCTTTGGCAATGATAGAGAGCACCCAGCAGGTAAAGACTTTAAGCCTTGAGTGACCTGGAGAAAGGAGGATTAATTGTGCAATGTTTGTTCCAGTGCAAGAAGTAAGGGCATTGAGTGGAGCGCTGTGGGTAGGAAGTTCACAGTAAAGACTAGGAAATGGGTTCTTCGGGGAATAGGTAGTTAAGCTCATCTCAGTACTTTGGGGAGGCCAAAAGTTTTCATGGGTTCAAGTGACAATCTTCAGTGTTCATAGAAGAGAAATCCATTCAGGAATACTAGAATGATTAATTCTGTTAATAGTAAAGCACTGCCTTTGAATCGGGAAGTCTCTGAGCAGCATATCTCTGAAGATAGGGAGAATATTCTGAGGAGGTAACTTTGCATGCCTGCACCGTTCTTTTATTTTTATTTTTACCTGGTGTCTGCTTGACCCCCCTTGCAGACAGGACATGACCTGGATGGACTCTTGCTCTGATTTGGTACAGTTGTAGTTACATTATGTTCGTAACTGAGGCTGTGTAACAGGGTCCAAGGCAGAGCAAGAGGAACTTGGTTTGGGTCCTTTTGCTGTCACTACCTTGCTCCATGCTTGTGGCTTAGCAATTTGTCCTGTGACTCTCTGATCTGTTTGGAATGAAACTCTCCCAGAGCATGGACTCTCATGAAGAGACCAAGGCCTTGAGGAGAGGATCTAGATACTACTGTCATATAAACAACACTGTATGATTGCAGAGAATTGAATTAAGGAAAAAAAACGTTGCAAGCCCAAAACCATAAAAGARTTTAGAGATTTTAGTTCAAAATCAGGATCGTTAGAATGCCTCTTAGGTTTTGAGTAACCTSAGAGAGGGACAAAATCTGTAGGTACCTAGTCCTCCATATTTAGGTTACTCAGGTATCCCAAGGCAACGTCTTCATCCATACAGCAGGTGTTTTTCCATCTATACCTTCCTGAGGGTCTATCTATCAGGTTTAGCTCTGCGTATTTCTCACCTTTATGTGATAGGTAGTGCTACCAAACCACCAAAGAGGAGTTTTTTCTKCTCTTGCTTCCCTATTTCCTACCTGCTGTCTCTCTACAGCTCCTTGCACTGTATACTTGGAGTCACCATTCAGAGGTGAAGATACTTTCCCCAAAATACTCTTCTAATCTCCAGAAATTTAGGCTTTGGGGACTTCTTGAGCCATAAGTGGAGTCTTAGTATTTAGTAGCCCTCAGAGGATTTATCTTTCGTGCTTTTGTCTCATCACCCTTGAATCCAGCAAAACTCTTACCTTCTGCAACAYCCTGGTGCAAAGAGTTCTTCAGAGTGACATCCAGACACTGTACAGGGATGAAGCTGCAGCATGTTCCAGCCTCTAGTATTTTTCCAGATTTCTTTTCAAAGAGGACTGTTGGGAAAGAAGTTGTTAATTAAAATGCCCTTTGTGTGGATAGCCAGGGACTCAGACCCCGGTGCAGAATAGGGGATCTCTATATTGGCAATACAAAGACCTGTTAACACCCACACACATCTCACAGAAGGCTGTGGGTTCCTTTTGGCTACCAAACCCCTAAACATTAGGTACGGAGATGCTCTTCTCATAAGCAAAGACCTCTTCTAGATCTTGGCTTCTGTGACAGTCACACTCAAGAAGCCACAGTGTCCATAATCTCAGAACATGACATTTGTCTCAAAAGTCATTTGCTGTTTTCTGTAATCCAGGCTCGCTGTCAGCGTGACACTGAACAGATCTCCAGGGATGGACCTCTTGAAATTGGCTTCCCAGTTCCTGTGAAGGAGGTAACACCGCTTCAGGCATTGCCAGCATCTACAACAGGCAAAAAAGGTAGTTTCCCCGAGTGATATGGGACAGCAGGCTTTGTTAATTTTTTGGTTTGTACATGGTTAGGTGAAGGTGACAAGGATGGGGRATTTATTAGCCATTGAACCTTTCATGCATCTTTCCAGCCTAGAGCAAGACATACCGTTTGTCATCCCAGGATATCAACAACTCTTCCCAGCCACATCACTTGGGCAAGGCAGGTACYCTAGATCTCAACCTGGCACTTCCTCCATGCCATGGTGACATAAGACACCAACCACCATTCATTCAGCTAAYCCCTAAACTCTCTTTCTTACCTGGTACTTGAGAATATCTCATACCTCCACTGGCAATAAAGTGTTTATTCGCTTCTTGGGACTCATAGACTCTAAAATCTGAGAACTTAAAAGAGAAACCAAGCTCTAAACAGGAGATTGGGAGTCCTTCTGATCACCATGGCCAATTCTCTTTCTCACTTCATATTCTTGGGTGAGGGTTGACATCCAGTACCTTTGRAAACCATTGACAGATCCCCACTTCATTCACCCAGGAGCTGATCTAGGTGTCATGGCCCTCTGTGCTACAAGAGCAGACATTTAGGACSGTGAATGAGAGATCAGGGAAGAGCACTGATTAACAGACCTTGGACAAAGCTACTGGGGRCTCAGTGGCCTAAAACAAAAATTACAGTCTCCTGGGGAGATCCCTTGTTTGTCTGCTTTGTGCTTGAGTCACAGAACTCTGGGTATTAGGAGCAAAAATGTCACCAGCTTTCATTAGACTCATGTGGCCCACATAAAAGGCCATTTCAGGACCCCTCCAGCTTCATGGTACCCCTCCAGGAACTGTACTGTAACTGCAGCAGACCCATGATGGCACTGACACAATGCTTTTCTGCCTCCCAYAAGCTTTAAAATGCATCTACCAGAAAGGGGAGGGAAAAAAGAAGAGTACAAGTGAATCAATACTTAAACCTAGCAAGGACTGGGATGGTGGGTCCTCAGCTCCAACCCTAATCAAAGGTCAAGCTGAGAACCCAGGCCCCACCATCATCCACTTTCTCAATGCAAGTTAATACTGCCCTGTGTGGAGATAATGTCCTGGAAGCTGGACCTAGAGCAAAATGTCAGAAGGCACTGGTTAAAGCACAGCAGAGCCACATTATACCACTGCTCTGGGCTTGATACTGTGCAGCACCAGGCTACCAAGCCTCAAAGACTGGTTTTGGTACCATCTGAGCTAAGGGGACAGTGCCCTTTGGCCCCCAAGGGGAAATAAATTACGTCCCCATCTGTGCTTATTTTCTTTCTTTTCTACAAGTAGAACTGGCTATGCTGATGTGAATCAGTAAAGCCCCAAATGGTTTCAAATCTGGTTTACCTGTGGGTCTGTTTGTCTGCTGAGTAGTGTTCTTGCTGTTCAGCAATTTAGGACAGTACAGCAAATGTGCACTTGAGTACATGGGATAAATCCAGTAAGGAACAGAATCTCTTAGAAGTTCACGTACGTCCAAGTGAATGGAGTATTGAAGAAACTCTGAGTAGTTCCACTCCAGGACAGCTGGAGTACTTAATCAGAGCTTCACATCCGGAGCAGGGACCCAATATGAAAATGCTGTCCCATCTTTTCACATGCTAGCTTTGCCAAGGGCCTTGAAAAGGCCTTGAAAAAATGGGGCCACATCATAACGGCAACCAGTAAGAAGGAATGAAGAACACAGGTGGCCAGAAATGAAGGGTTTTGTCGTGTTTTGCTGCCATAAAACAGAAAGACAGATGAAGGAGTTTGTAAAGTGGGAGTAATGCCACTGAAGAAGGTGGAGTTACACTGGAGTAAAATTTTCTCCAGGGAGAAAGCRATGTGGGACCAGAGCCAATCTACTTAGTAGACGTGGCCACCACRTTTTGATTTATTTAAAATGCCCTTTTAAAACTCTAACCACAATACCTGTAAGTGTTCTGGGGATTTTCTGCTCGTTTCCAGGGGTTTATTTGAATGCTTTGGTGTGTGTTGCAGAGCCACAGGGCATCTCCTGGGAGACTCCGGTGGAGGGCACAGTGAAGGGGGAGTCTCTAATAGAGTCAGACTTGGGAGAACAGCCCCAGGAGCAGGAAGAGCACCAAGTGCAGCTAAAACTAACCATCGAAGATTTTGTCCTGCACAAGATGCTGGGGAAGGGCAGTTTTGGCAAGGTAAGCATCAGGGGACTAGACGCCACTGCACAGGTCTGCATATTGCTTATTATGGCACTAAACAGCATGTGGTTTGAAGGCCACTTAGGAAGAAACATCTCCAAGCCCTCAAAGAACCCTTGCTCTGGCATGGCTGAGTCTTGAACTCAGTCTTCTCCTTGCCTAAGACAAAGATCTTCCTAGCCCTTCCCTCTGCCCCATTAGTTTGCTGTCTCATGAGTGCCCATGACAGGAAAGCAGCCAAGTAAAGCTGCAGCTTCCCCTTCTGTGCAGGTTGACGGGGCCTGGGCATCCACAGAGAGCTGGTGGGAAAGATCTCTGTGCCATCCCCATTCATGCAGCTACTCCTGCCAACGTAGCTGAGCAAGCTCGGAGGGAGGCGAAAGCATTAGCTGAAAAGTTGAGTGTGGATCACCTCCCCTCTCCAGAGCAGCAGGTCCCCAGCTGGGAACGCTAACTGCTCTTTCCCAGCTCCAATCTGTGCTGGAGCGTAAAGCAAATTTTACAGCAGCCAAGAATTTGTGCTTTTGAAACAAGAACCACCTGTTTTCAGTGGATTCATTAATCTTGATGAATTGTGGATTGTTCCTCCTTCTTGCAGATGTCCCCTGGAAGGGGACTCGTGTTATTCAGTGCCAGCGCAGAGCTGCATGAAGCAATTTCAGAGGAACTCACCATTGTATTTTCACAGCCAATAAGGAGAATGAGTATCATTATGTATCACATTGCTCAGATACCACATCTTTCCAAGGTGGAAACTGTGCCTTAAAAAAGGGCTGCTTTTTGCCTGCTAAGTGATCTGAAGCAATTGCTGCAGCCAGTTCTTAAACTGGTGAAATATTTGCTGTGTTGGCTTTCCATCCTTGAAAATACTTCKCATGTCTACAGTTTGCATGGGAAGCAGAGCTGAGGCATCTCTATTAGAGCTAAGCCAGAATACCCCAAAATCCACAGCCCAGACTAACCTGGACTCAAGACCATAGATGTCATAGAAACATTTACGTTGGAAGGAAGGGACCTCTGGAGGTCATCTAATCTAACCTGCTCCTCAAACCAGGTCTAATCAGATGAGGTTGCTCAGGGGTTTGTCTAGTCAAGTCTTGAATACCTCTGAATCTGTACAGCAGATTCTGTACCTTGCTTCAGCCCCCTGTGTTAACATGGACTCTCCAAGCCTGCAAGCCTCTGCATCTCTCTGCAGTGCACCATGTGGGTGTGGAGACGATGGGCTATTTCATGCCCTTCTGCAACAAACGTCACCCACAAGTTTCCTGTGTAGGTGTTGCTCCGGGTGCCCTTATTTGCTTAGAACGAGATTCACTTCCCCATAGAGGGGACAGGGTGTGCAGATCTCAGTGCCTGAGGGGTCTCTCCAGCTCTGCATGGACCAGGGAGGTTGAGGGCCAGACCCGTGAAGAAGCTCCCTCTGCATGAGGTCTAGCATTGCCTACCTGCACCTTAGAAGTCACAGCACAAGTCACAAATGTACTGCGTTCCCCAGTTTCCCCAGGAGAGCAGTGCCCTGCACAAAAACGGGGGTAAAAAGGGTGTTTGCAACATCAGCACTGTTAGCATTTCTGGTCATTCACTGCAGAGACAGCTCTAGGCTCTACGCTCTGTCTCGTGCTACAAAGTGAAATGCAGCAGTAGCCAAAAGGGTAAATAAAACTTTTGTCAGGGCTAAAACATGTCTGAGCTTACTCAGTAAATAATGTCTGGTAGAGAACTTCAAAGACCTCTTTGATGAATCTTACGTATTTATTCAGTCTATGGGAAACAGTGTCAACAGGCTGTTTGCGTAAAAATCAGGACTGGCATTGCCTTACAGTGGAGACTTTTTTGCTCTGTGGCCTCTAAAAAACCCTTCTCTGCTGCTCCGTGTCGCATCTTCCCTGCCCATAAAAATAGATAGAGGTCCTAACTCCTCTGGGATGTTTTTGCTCTTCTCAGAGGAGAAGTCCTGCAGAAGCAGAGGGGACCCACTCTGTTTGCTCAGGCCTCCTGTTAACTGGGAGGAAGGGGAGAAAGTCACATCTGACATAGATCAGTCTAACTGCTGGTGGACATCAGTTTACACCTGCTGAGGATCTGGTGCAGGGCATTTGCATTTCACATGTTGACAAAGCAGTATTCTRTGTTTTGTTATTTGAAGTCAGAAAACAGGAAATGTATCTCATGAGCATTTGCATAAAGATGGCTTCTGTTATCAGAAGCGTTTGGCTCTCTGACATGTCCTGTCCATACGAGCATGTAGTCCTTGCTCTTGTAATCGCCAAGACCTTCTCATCCTTCCCCAGGGTTTAGCTTCATAAAACTATTCTGAGTGTGGGAACAAAACTCAAATTCTACAAAGTCTTAATGGCAGAATTGGGCCTTAAACATCAGGCTTTTTAAGGTCTACCCTAGTGAATTCCCCAGAGCTCAGCTCCCATCCTCACATGGCTGTGATGCCAGCTCTGAGAAGAGCATTGCTCTTTCTGAGCAGCTGTTTCCACCCTAGGTGTTCCTTGCCGAGCTGAAGAGCACGGACCAGTATTTCGCTGTGAAAGCCCTGAAGAAGGATGTGGTGCTGATGGATGATGACGTTGAATGTACAATGGTGGAGAAGAGAGTCCTCTCCTTAGCTTGGGAGCATCCATTCCTGACTCATGTCTTCTGTACGTTCCAGACCAAGGTAAGASAAGGATCTGTCACCTTCCTCCATGGGCTAAGGATGCTTTGCTGAGATACAGATACTTGGTGAAGTGCTTAAGTCTCCTAGATGTTAGGGAATAGCTTGGACATGAGGTGGTGTTAAGGGAAGGGATCTTCACGTTAACCACTTGGGAAATGGCTCTAGAAATTTCAACTGCCTTCCTCACATTAACCTGGGGGGTGCGTTTGAGGATTATGACATCCAAGACATTGAGGTGGCTATGCGGAGACCCACTATTAGAACCTGCGTCCTGGTACCCTGGGCTGAGGATGTGCAAAGGCCACATCCACAGCCAGGGTGCAGATGTGCCACACTGGTGTTATCTGAACCTCTTGGACCACGCAGCGGTATGCTGCAGCGACTAGCCTGGATCAGAGCTAACTCAAGAAACTCTGGTTATGGAGAATAAACATGCTGTCATTCACTTTGGGAATCTTCTTTGCCCCCAGTTACTGTTAAATTGCATCAGACTCTTCCTAATTTGTGCAGGACCACTGGTGGTGAAGGCTGCAGTTCAGAGGGGCAGCACAAAGCATCTTCATCTGAAATCCTGCTTAGGACTCCAAACCAAAATTGAAGTGATGTTTAAGTAATGTATATATCTTCATGGCCCTACATGGCGACGAACCACCAACTGATTAGCTTTCCAGAGCTTTTTCTACAGCCACAACCAATCATCTTAACACTAAAGCACGCACAAGGCATAGAAAAAAATGATGGAAGGAAATTTGAGAGATTGTCTTATCTGTCCAACCTACCCAAACCACTCCTGAGAGGTGTTTGCTATCCCAAAGCTCAAATTCAGAGGAGCATCACTCTCTCAAGGCTGCTTGTTCAGGGTTTTGTTAGGATGCTCCCAGTCCCTGCTCAGTCCCAGGGTTTAGTGATACAAAATAGTGCTCGGTGTGAGGTTAGGACCTGCTCAGCAAGAGGCTTGCTGTTTCTGCAGGGTCAGGAGAAACAGATATAACCCCTGCGGTATATCCCAGTCACCCATGGGATGCACCTGTTTAAAGACAGATTAAATTTATAACAAGGAACGTCTGCGAACTGCCATAGGCGATGTGACACTAAGCCCAGGCATTCATGTTTAACCCCTTCAGGACAGTCGGTGAGGACAGCGTGTCCTGGGAATGGATCCTTGCCTGGAGAGGAAAGGAATTAATTCCCTTTTTTTGGGCCTAGATTTCAGAGGAAAATATAAATGACCCAACTCCAAAAGCTAAGAAAAGCRAGACTTAATTAAAAAGGCAAAATATTCACAACAGTCACAGCTCTACGAGKGAGCTTATACTCCAGGGAGAGCTGCTTGTGCTGCCTGTAACTCCAGGTGTCCAAGGAGAGGTTGACTAATGCCAGCGGCTGACTTGCATGCAGCAGCAGAACCGTGTTGTCTGTGGTCCAGCCTGGTCCAACCCTGGTCTGGAAGCTGAAGGTCAGGTTTGGGATGGATACGGCAGTGGCAGTCTGCAGCTCTGGTTTCAGGCAATGCATGCGTGCAAGCGTCCGCTTCCCTCATGAGACCACAGCAAAAAGATGAGAGACCAAACAGWGTCATGCCAGGAGTCAGATGGGATTTACTGACCATTGAAGGGGGGGACTGTGCTTCCAGCTGTGGCTGAGGCAAGGAAAACCTGCAGGATGGAAAAGCCATGAATGCCTGAAAAATTCRTGGCTGCCAGGCTCAAAAACCCAAGTGATCTTTTCCTACACTGTCTTATGGGCAGCATCACAGTATTGCCCTCTTGACATATAGAAAGAATCTCCGTCCATCTCATCCCAAGTCAACATTGCCACTTTAAAGTTATKTGCCCTCAAGTTCATAGATACAGAAGCTGGAATGTGGCTGCCCAGGCCAAAGCTGCTCTGGGCTGTGATTGATTTCTAGCTTATGTTTTTCTCCTCTGACCTTTGCGAGCCAAGCGGCGATTGCTCAACGCATGAAAGTCATTCACAGCAGGAGAGCTGTGGCAAGCCACGGACAGCCTTTCACGGCTCAAAGGACAGCATGGTTCAGTCAGAATACCTTTTAGAGCAGTCATTTTAGAAGCCAGGGCACTGCTGTGTAGTCCCGCTCTGGACTTTAATATTGAAAACTTGAATTTTGAATTGAAAAATTGAATATTTTTTTTTAAGGTTTCCATGGATAGATAAGTAGTTTCAAACAGCAACGTATGTGGGGTGAGGAGCAGAAAAGGCCTTGGCTCTGTGTAAGCACTGCTCAGCAGGAACGAGAACATCCCTGTGTAACCAACACTGTTTTCAGCACAAATCCAAAACACAGCCCCACACTAGCTACTGTGAAGAAAATTAACTCTATCCCAGCCAAAAACAGCACAACCAGGCACCCAATGCTCCTTTTTATTCCTGCGGAGGCTGAATGATCAGTGCTTTCGAAACTCAGAATACTTGTTGTGTTGTGCTACATGAGAATAAATTCAAATGCATGGGGTTTTTTTCCTGATCTGTTTTTGAACTTGACTGTTTTATTTTACTGCAGTAATCTTTGCATCCAGATATTCAGCTGACATAATTACATGGTATGAATTTTAACAACAAGCTGAGAGAGCTATTCTGTTGTATTAGATTTAAAGGGACACTGTTATGTTAAAGAGAAGGAAAAACATGTTTATAATTCTGTGAAATCCCAAAATTAGTAATGCCAAAACAGTGACTAGCATCCCAGTGCTTATGTTTTATTCTTCTTTTTGCATTTCACTGATCTTCTGTGATAAAAATAGGCTTTCTCTTTTTGAAAGTCACTTTTGTTTCTAACTGTTTCTTTACTTCATTGACCAAGTTTTTATTCACACCCTTTCCCTAAATGCAAATTAAGTCCTTAGGCAGTTTGGCTTGTAGCACAAAATAGCAACACAGTAGACTATCTCAACCCAAAATAGAAGTAGCCTTTATTGCAATTTAAAAGGAAATGTTACAGAAACACTTCTTTTCTTCTTTACTAATGTATATTATATCTTTTCAAAGTCCTGGAGGTAAGCCATTTTCACATGCTCTGTTGTGTTAATGTGCTTATTACTGACTTTAAAATCTCTTACATTGGCAGGAGGAAGAAAAGGATTGTAAATAAGGAGTGTGATCCTAACTTAAAAATTCTTAGGCTCTGAAGTGTTTTCCATGAGTATTTTCAGGAGATTTCTCATTAAAATATCTCCTCGGAGGAAATTGCAATTCCTGCAAAATTTTCCAAGGGCAATTTCAGTTTTCTTCTAACTTTGTCTTGCCATTAGAGGGACAGGGCTGAATTATTTGACTAGAATCAGAGCGTGTAGGTTGGCACATGCACATTTCATACCCATTGGATGTTCAGCTCCATTGCCTGGCTGTGCCACAGACCTTCTGAGTGGCCCTAGATCAGGCCCACATGCCCTGCCCAGGCAATGCCGGATCCTCTCGGACCACAGCATGGCTGCAGGATGCTGGTGCATTGCAGGAGAAGTCATCCTGCAGGGAGATGAGGTTGCAAGCCTTGACTTTCAGCACTGCTGAACCGCTGAAGCACAACAAAATATTGGACGGAYTACACTAAAAGCACAACAAAAACCTTGGTCACAGGATGAGGCGTCCTAGGAGGTCAGACCAGATATCTTTCTAGCCAGCATCCAGTTTTTGGCATTGACCAGGAAGGAAGGGTAAGGAAGAGAGTATAGGGCAACAGAGTCATTTTTCCCTTGCACAAACCATCCCATGCCGTGGTGTTCAGCCACTGGGGAGACACGAACTTGAAGCTTTAAGGTTTCTAGGTCTCCATCCTCCTATTTTGGGGGGGATAAGTCAGCTTGGAAACATCTGATTCAAGGGTAGTTGGCCAAATCTGAGCCAGCKGATGGGAAAGCTGGGGGAGAACTGGGAAGTTTAAGGAGGCTTTGGGGATTTTATCTCTTGCAACCAGCAGGCAGGAAAACTGGCAAGGTCTCATTCCATYCTGGCCAAAATTTCAACATGGTTCAGTAGAAATAGCAGTGTCTCAGCAGAGCTTTGGGATTTCAGCAAGGTTCTGCCAGAGAAGGTGTGAGCAGCCATAATTATAACATCAAAAATATGAAGTCTTTACAAGACACTTCTAGGTGGTGTCAGCCCATGTGGTATGAACAGGTGGAGTGTATTGGCAAGGAAAAGAGGGGGCCAACTCACAAACATAGKTTTTTTTAAGTGATAGATGATAGACATATTAAATATACATATTCTAATTGCATTCCTGTTGGCCAGCTCTGAGGAAAATCAGCCCAAAATACATTCAGCTTTGCCTGAGATTTCCAAAAGTCTGCAGTGTAGCTGCTCTTCATCCTGAAAAAAAGTTGATTTCTTAAAATAAAAACATTACTTTTTAAATCCTATTTTTCATCTGATAAAATATTTATGTTTCGTAAATTTGACTACTTTTYGCTTCGTTTTTGGTCTGGTGATTTATTTTATCCCCAAATTTTCACAGAAATTTTTTTCTAGCCTTGAGAAAATTAGTCTCTTTCCAAGATCCCACCCAATACTGATAGGGAAAGCCACTTTCTCTTGCAAGACAGGGCTGATGGACAGCAACTCAGTTTACCACTGTGAGTGATGTACTCTGCCTGCTCTGAGCTGTGAGGAAGGGTCCTGGGATCTCAGAACTCAAGTGAAAGGAACTATTGCCATCCATGTCTGCACCTTTATGTATACATATGTGTTTTTATATATGTGTATAAATATAATCATGTGCTTTGTACTGAGTAGATGGGCACACAAAGCTAAGCATSCCAAATGAGCAGTTTAACATGCAGTCAAAAATGCTGACAGTGCAAAGWTTAGAACAAAAAATAAATTGTGAGATCAGGGATGGACTGAATTATTTGACAGCTGTAAGAAATGCTGCCGTCTCCAGAAGATAGACTGTTACTGCACAAGAGGGGAAAAAAAAAGTCTTTAAACCAGAGAACAAAATTAAACCTGGGGTTGCTTTAATCTGCAACAAATTGGCTTTGCTYATCCCAAGATGGTGCAAATAGCAATGTTAATACTTCCTACGGTCACCTATTAGCAAGGAGTGACCCTGTGTTAGCTGTTCCTCATGGATGTAGACACAGTGAGGAGCGCGTGCATTGCTTGCTTTGCCACTGGAAGGGATGCTGTGATGGGACTGCAACACTCACGGGGTGGTGTGGTGGAGAAAGGCTGAGAGGCCTTTGGCTCCCGTCTATCCCATGGAATAAAATAGATCTGAAGCATGGATGAGCACCCAGACTGGGCTGGGCTGAGCTGCATGAAAATGTGAGACAAGAATCAGCTGCAGGAATTGCATGGTGTCAAACCTTTCTCTTGGCAAGGGCCAACCTAGTTCAATGGGCATGCAGTGGAGTTAGGTCACTTAATATGCATTGTGGAGCCTTCTCCACATGGAGCCATTTGCTCGGGTAACTGCTCTAAATAAGGGTAAAGCCAGACTGTCCTGCAGCATTAATTATTCTGATATTCATCCTCCTGGGAGCCCTAGGAAGAAGAATTTTTGCTCTTCAGTAAGTGGTGTTAAATTGTCTATTTGTATGTATGCAAGTGCTTTCAAATGCAAAGAAAACAAAATCTGAAAAACTCTGTAGAAAAGTGCTCTGGAGGGCTTCCAGCTGGTTTGAGGATTTTTAGAGCCTGTTATAGGATGTACCTTCAAAAAAAAGATCAATTTAAATGCTGCCTGCTTTATACTCATTGTTTATAAAGTTGAAAGCATCCCTGATAGTGACTATTCATTCTCACAGCAGTTGCATGCAGAACAGAAGCCGGTTGGTTTAACTCCATCCCTGCCRTGTCCTGGAGAGGCAGAAGGAGCAGGTGGCTCTGCAGAGAGGAGCTCAGCTCAGCACAGGCACTGAGGGACTGATAGGGCAAGAAATTGAGTTCTTGCAGTAATCAAGTCTTTCAGTACCTGGCAGGATTGAGTCAACTAGGGAACCGTGTTATTTTGTGTGCAGGTGTCTAACTGTGTGCTTAACAACATCATGTTGTACATTCTGTCTGCTGTAGGAGCAGCGCTTCATCCTCCCTCAGAGAGGTTTGCCATGTTCCCTCTGCTGCAATGGAGAAGGCCCTTGGTAGATGATCTAGAAATAGGGAGTGGCTGATATATGGCTGTCCACAAGATAACTAGTGCCAGCTATCCTGGGGCAGTGTCTATCACTGAGTGCAGGATATGCCTTTACAGTCCTCCCTGAGCTCTGTGGTTGTAAGAGGTGGCCCCAAACTCTGCCAAGAGACCAGACTTGTTCTGTTCTGTTGTGCRAGTCTGGAACCCTGACCAGAAGTTTGACTTGAGTGTTTGCTACCCGAGAATGCTCTCTCAGCAAGTCGTCTGTCTGCAAGGCAGACAGGTAGGGAGAAGGTRAGGGGCCCTTCCCAAGCCTCCTTCAGAGCTGTGTAGGTCTCATCACTGAGGAACAGCATTCCTGTCTGTTCACTTAGCATCCCTGAGCTAGGACCATCACAGGGGGTAAGGGCATGATAAAGTCATACCATCCCAGCTGCCATGTCTTGAGAAATACCCACTTAACCCACTCGCCTGCTCCAGGTGCTGACAGACTTCAGAGYCCGGCAGTAGCAAACAGGAGCCATCAGATAACTTTCCCAGGACAAGAGGAAGTGTAGGTCGGAGCCTGTCTGTAAACACGTCCTCCRTGCCGTTCTAACCCTTTAACCTCCAGCACACTGTTGAATTTTTGGTGGTTTCAAGCATGGGTTTTGCCACTTCCCATTTTTAATGTGTTCTACGGYTCTGTAGATCTCAGGCTTAGGAAGCTGTCTCCAATAATTTGYTGCAGCTTGCACTGCTTGGTTACTTCTTGCTACTCATAATGATGTACTTAGGGCTGATCTCAAGCAATTTTTCTCCATGGGCTGATCCAGACAACTGACCTTTGTGAGAAGCAAGGGRAACTTCCAAGTCTCAGAGCAGAAAACTCAGAGTGATGTCGTCTTTCTTTTCAACAGCATTTATGTACCGCTCTGTAGCACCTGGTAGACCATAAACTTCAGTATTAATCATGCCTAAGTCAAGTTTGTAGTCTTCAGCTTTATAGCTTTAGGCAGTTGAGCAACTGAGTTCATATAATAATCTTTGGATGCTAATTAATCTGAGAGGTTGTCCACCTTTTCATTCCTCAGATGGCAGAAGGATGCTGCCAAAGTCCCCAGTTTCAAGTTAGAGTCCCCAGTTCAATTAAATAGGTACATCAGATGGTTGCTCAAATCCATGAGCAAGCAGAGCATGACTGCTGAATAAACATGGACTTCAAGTTATGCTTAAAGGTGTGTGATAAGTGTAGCCAAACCCAGGGGTTTTCTCCTTCCCAGTCCACTGAAGCTGAGTCTGGCCCACTTGAAGACCCATGAGGTTTCTTCTGTCCCAGTGTGATACATGCAGCTGCTGGTCTGTTGTTAGCTAGACCTCATCACATCCCTGTGTACCTTCACAAAGAGCATCTGTTCAAGTGTTTTCCTGAACGGGCTCCTGAGCTCACATTGCTTCCAAGATTTATGCATTTCTRTACTAAAATGCCCATCTCCATTTGGCCTTCTTACTTGCATAAACTGACTTATGTGCACAGACCTCTACAGATGCAAGGCCTTCAAATCATTTGGTTTATTGGCAAAATTTGTATTCTTTTCCCTGTGCTTGTTGGATGACAGGTGGGGTTTSCAGCCAGACGTCCATTTAAATAAGAGTACTGTAATTAAAAGGATCTGGCTAAAGAAATTGCACAAATTAGAGCAGACAGCTGTTACTTGAAAGGACAAACACTTCTGKTTTTTTAAATAGCCAGACCTTGGCTTGCTGCCAGAGATGTTTACATTAGATCCTATGGATAAAAATCTTCCTTTGACTGTTAAAAATATAAGTGAAAAGAACTCTGCTTCGCCCCGAAAAAAATTGTGATGGGCAATACGCAACAAAGGGAAGTTATTTGTAAACTTTAACATAGCCTGGAGATGACTAAATTCAGGTGTGTATGGAACAGAGAGAGGCTTTTGAGAAASAAAAATACTGCATCCATTTTATTTTATCCAGGCATTTATGCACAAAAGCTGAGATTCCTGAAACAGAAGTTTAAACTAGGAGCATAACTTACTGCACAGATACTCTTCTTCCAGCAAAAGGCACCCCTCCTGCTTTGTAGGTGCAATTCAATGTGGAAGGGATTGGTCTGAATCAGCCTCCAGCTTCTGTGGGGGCCTGGTGGTGAATTTATGGCTCATGAAGCAGCAAGGGGATCAAATGGGGTGTACATCAAGGATTGGAAAGGAAACCTTGATGATCTGTTTTGCTCTTTATTCAATATTTTATTCAATACAGAAATTCCCCCCATCCTTCCTATGTACTAGAAGGGGAGTTTTCCACTGCCCTGGTAGACAGGCTGATGGTTGCGTGCAACTGGGGACAAGGACTTTTTCCAGTCTTCTCTGACATGCAAGCACTCAGTGAGCATCCAGAAGTAYGATTAATCCATGAATCTTCCCACCAGCAAGTTACATCCTGCCTTATTTAACAGAGCAGCTCCCAGGCTTAAAATCAAGCGTGTGCTTAAAACAGGTCGCAGCATCTGGCCTGTGTCTCTGATAACTTGAAAAGGTCAGAGCCATGTGCCTCCACAAAAGATGTGCAGGAATGCAGGTAACATCAGCTTGGGATCACTCCACTGGGTGGATAATGCACTGGGCTGGGGACCAGAGGAGACCTGGGCTTTACTAGTCCCCCAGGAAGTTTGTCCATCTGTCCTTCTGTTATACAGGCGCTGTAGAGTCACTCATCCCCTTCTAGTGAGCCTTGAGAGCTATTGGTAAAAATCAATGGTACCAGCTGGTTAAGTGGATTTGCAATGTTTGCTAATGCTGTTTATACAAATCAGAGCAGAAAGGGTGAGTACGGGCATAGAGAACAAAGGAGAAATGAGGAATCTGGAAAAGAAACTGCTTTCTTTCCAAAACCCTCGCTGTCATCTTTTCCTTCCTCTTTTTGAGTGCTTTCTGGGTGGGTTTTTTTTCAATTTTATCTCACCCTTCCCCACCCTTTATTGTCGTCTTGTCTCATTCTCCAGGAAAACCTCTTTTTTGTGATGGAATACCTCAATGGAGGAGACCTCATGTTCCATATCCAGAGTTGTCATAAGTTCGACCTTCCYAGAGCAACGTAAGATGTTATTATTACCTTTTGGCTTGCAGGTCACACACATGGTAGGAGCAAAGGCAGCAGCTGGAGACACCAGGGATCTTCATTTTATTCCCAGYTCTGCTACTGTCCTGTAGAGGAAACCCTGGGCAAATCATTTGACCTCTCTGCACCTTACCCAACTGCAAAGTGGGGATAATGCTTGTGCTGGAAGCAGAATCACTCTCTATTCCAGCTCTCTCCAAACTRAACAAAACAGACATGCAGGTCATCACCCTGACTCAACGATGGACCTGGAGCAAGTCACTTCCTCTCCCTGTCCTCTTTCCCCTCCCACAGAAGACTTTTTAGAACCCATCCACACAGCTGATTTCAATCAGATGTGATCTTGCTTTGCATTCTTGGTCAACCAGGGAAGCTATTTCTGTCTGGAAGCGTAACAGATGCTGCTTCACCCTCGTCAGCATTGCATCTGCCTGCAGGCTTATCCTTTAGCCTGCAAACCAGGGACCTCCTTCCAGCCTGTGACCTGGCTCCCGTATTTTGCACTAAACYCAGCATAGTCCCACAAACATTTGTTCAGAGCCAAGAGCTGAGCTGGATAGAAGCTGTCCCTTAGGCTGCCCTGCTTGCTGGATCAGCCGCCTTCCCAGGACCGCAGCCCCTCAAACAGGGAGGGGCTCCAAAGGGACCATTCAATCCACCTGAGATCTTACCTCTGGAAGTGCCTCCACTGTCTATAAACAGCCCCAAGCATACCTAGGACCTTATTTACATGGCCCATAGRTGAGGGTCGTTTTAAAGCAACCTACAGGTGTCTGCTGTGAATTACAGCAGCCCTGGGGTTGCTCTTTGTTGTACTCATTGAGTTCTTGCTCAGCCCATAACTGGAGGCCCCACTAATGACATCGTGGACCCAACCTCCACCCCAGATTTACCACCATCAAAGAAATCCCACAGATGCATTTTCAGCCATCTGTGGAACCAAATATCTTGTTCTTTACAACACTGGGTGGCCTGTAGCCAAGCTGCAGGACCTGCTTAAGCTGAGGTTCCCGGTCCAGTGATCAGAGGTGAAGCGTTTGTTTGTTAGAAGTAATGGGATTTTCCCTTTTTCCCTTTAAGGTTCAAGGACAGGGGGGGAAAGAGATAAAACCTATCAAAAGTGCAAAAGGTAAATTTAGGTAAAAAAATTAATACACCAACAGGGAGTTAAAAATTTATTTCACTTTGATTAAAATAAATAGAAGAATTAGAATAAATGAAAGGTGCTTTTAATCCTTCTGCGAGCAAAAGGTATTTTAAAAGTCAATACTGAAACCACTATAGGAATTATTTTTTATTTAATAATTAAAAAACCAAACAAACCCTCATTTAAATCAGTGTTTAATTTGATGATTTTTTCAAAAGCATTTGAATGTTCAGAACTAAGGGCCAATGCATTGGAGACTGAGGGAGCAGAGCTGTACAACACTGGGGGGGCGTACGATCCTGCGGTCGCATTCCCTTCTGGGAGAGCACTTCCATTGTGCAGTGGTGCTTCAGCCTCTTTGCAGCAGGATGTGGTCTCGTCCTTTAGGCAGAAATATGTTGAGAAAAAGATCTCAGACTCAAAAAGACTCCAGAGGAGGGCCACCAAGCTGCTAGCTGGTTCATATCTTGGGTAAAATTTCAAAAGCAAGTCATAAATCTGAGCAGTGAAGAGGTCTGTTTGACAAGCCAAGGTCTGTCTGTGGTCCCCAAACCCAGATGCCCACCTGCCTGTCCCATTGCTGGGACCACTCCACTGTGTGTGCAGTAGCTACTMCTGAACATGGCAAATTATAGCTGCTCTTTTGAGGTCTGAGGTATTAACTGTAATTTGCAGTTTGCAGTCTGGTGACTGTAACTCATTGATTTAMTTTAAATATGTAAATAAGGGACGGGTCTGCCTTCCTTGCAACAGGGACCATATCTTGAGGTGAGGCAGAGTAAGCAGTAGGAGCCGGATGGTGTTTTTTTGCTCCACAGCTGTCCTGGAGACATCCTTGGGCACTGAAGGACATGTCCTCAGAGTCAGTTACGTATAAAAAAAMCGCAGCTAGCCATGCAGTGTGGCTTCCAAATCTCTGAAGATGAGTAGGCTCCAAATCCCTACCATTTCACAAAGTGGTTTCAGTGGGAGTTGGGCTGCTAGCCATGTGGCATGCTTTTGGGAATCTCACCTCATCCATCAAATTACCTGTGAAACCGAGTTACCCCAAGCCTTCTGGAGACACTCCAAGCCTTCTGGGAACTTAATGAAATATTGGCTCCTGTGGAGACAAAGTTTCCATCTTTTTGGGTCTAGTTGAAAGCGCTTGTTGGGAAGCATCCATTCTAACCTRTGCCTTCTGTCACTCAGGTTTTATGCTGCTGAAATCATATGCGGGCTCCAGTTCCTCCATTCCAAGGGCATAATATACAGGTAATTTTACTCTTTAGTGTCTAATATGCTAAACCTTTTCTGCTTTCCCTGCAAGCACTAATGATAATGAGAGACTTGCTTGGATGTACTTACTGGTATTGCATTTCTATGCAGATTTCCTTTTTACAGAGTCTGGCTGTTTTATTTTAAAGAGATAGTGTAGAAGAGGCAGTTTTGAGCCCTTTTTGAGAATCCAGTCTTATTTCAGTTAACATTAAAACAAGCCCTTTGATGCTTTTACACTGAGTCATTCATCTAGCACCCAGCATAGGCACCCGGTTTAAGCTTTCCATGTATGAAGGTATATAAGATCAAGCTAGCCATGAGAAATTTGGTATATCTGCTGTGCTGGTTACCCTGGGACAGTGGTGACAAGCTCAGCTCAAGTAACAACAGCAGGGAGACAGTGACATACCTTAATTTTTGGGTTATTAACAGGTCTGCTGTGCACAGTTCCATGGGCAGATGGGATTCATCTCACCTACCATCATGAATCTAAGCTAGCCACCCGAGCTCTTCTTGTAGTAAGCAGAGAGGAGTGGGCTTTTTTAGGTTCATCAAACCTGTGTTAGAGTGTGCATGAGATGTGCCCATTTCTAGCAGCGGGCTCTACAGGGAGCCGATGGGGACCAGGGGGGACACTGCACTCAGACAGAAGAGTCTTCTCCCAGAGTTACTGGTATGAACTTAGTCTATCAAATCCTGAGGAGGAGAAGTCCTCTACTACAAAATTGCCTGTTCCAGCTTCTGCTTGACTTCCCTAGGAGCTTCAAAGTTGTGCACGGATGCTTTGATCTAATGYACAAGTGTTGTGCTTCAGACCTGTATAAAAGGACAGAGACAAGATGGGAGCAAGAAGGGCTGCAGAAATCAGGCCACAGTCTGCTTTCCCATGGCCAAAAGGAGGAACTGAATTTCTGGGGAGCTCTAGTCCAGCTCATCTTCATGGCAAAAGTTAGTTACTACATTGCAGCCTTCTGTAAAAGCAGGAAGCAAATAGCTTGTCACAAACAAATGAKAAAGCTCACTAAAGCAACAATGTTTGCTGAAACCAAAATGAGCTTATTTCARTGTTTGTCATGTAGTGTGAACATTAGAACAAATGCTAAAAGTGAATGGCTTGTTTACAAACTACTCTCCCATTAAAACGCAAGCTTTGATTCATATAAACTCGCCTTATTATTCATTATTAGTACTCATGTGGGAGCCATTTATAGTCTTTATTGACCAATGATGGTGATTGCATAAACATGAAATCAATATCAATGGCATTAAGCTAAGATGATCTCTGGGGTCTCAGCAAGTTTCTGGCTCTATTGTTCTGGATGACTGAAGAGAAACATTTTCTGAAGTGCCCAAATCACTTAGCCATGTCTGTCATTTTTACTCAGACTTCTCAGAAAAGTTGATTAAAAATATCTGCAGGACATTGTGAGTCTGTGGCAGGACTGTTAATGCTGACATTTTGTTTATAATTCACATTTYTATTTGGAATTGCTACACCAGTGGTGTGTCGGGGTTTGGGACCCCCTTCCTCATGAAAGGAGAGGGATGTTTAGAGTCTGGAGCCCTGGGAAACGTGGGCAAATTGAGATAGCTAGGCATTGGGTAGCATGCTGATAGGAAGAAATAGCTCATTCCCAGGAGTCGGTGCGGCATTGCTTTGGGTATCAAGCTTTGAGAGGAAAGATTTAACCAGTTGTACTCCTTTTTCCTTTTTTTCATTGAAGACAATGACAGTGAGGTCAGTTGAGAACACACAGCCRTCAGTATCTCAGTCAGAGCTAACTAAGCACTTAGGAAAGTGAATAGAAATCATTTTTGAAACTACATCGCTTGCGATGTAGTAAGAATAATGAATCCAGCTGTTCTGTCTCATGCACCCACATTTGGAAATGTTGGCTTAAATTTTAATGAATGAGCCCAGGCGTTTTTGGCAGAAACTCCAATCCCTGGAGCCAATGAGTTTGAGACTCATCAAAATAATGAAAGCGAACTGTAGGTGATGGGGTTTTTGTTTTGCTTCAATCTACCAGATGAATAAAAGCAGTGCAGGCAGCCAGAGACTGATCTCAATGGTGCAACTAGAATAAGTCATTCCAGCTGGAAATCRTGACAACATGAGCGTCTGCTACTTGGAAGGCAAATGTCTCGGTTGTCTCTATATTTCTTTTTGATTGATGACTCCCACTTCTTCTTGGGCYGTATTCTAGCAGCAACGAACAATTGCCCCATGACAACAATTTAGTGTGTAGACACTACRAGGTCCCCCACGCTGATTGGGACCTGGCCAAAGCAAGACAAGGAGCTTTGCACGGAGGGAGGCTGAACAGCCATCTTTCCTGCAATTGTAGGCGATCATCTCAGGAGCATCATGCATTAGAAATTACCTTCCTTGAGGGAGTCAAAGCCATTTCTGAAAAAAACACATTGTAAAACAGTTGTCACCAAGAGGTGACACCTATATAGCAGCCTTATGGTTAGGACTCTTGCCTGAGATATGGAAAATGTGTGTAGGCTGTGAATCAGCAGAGGTTGGAAAAGACCAATTGTCTCCTCAGGTGTGGGCAGAAGCAAATGTTGTGTCTGGGTGCTTTGGGAGCCCTGAGACGGAGTAGTGATTGATAGTRTGGGATGGGCAGTGCGGGAGCATTGAGACCAGGTAACCCAAATTCTACGTACATCACAGGTGAAGTGCAGCATCACTGATCCAAACATCTCCCTGAGTCATTATTTCAATGAAAAGCAAAACGTTTAGGTAAGATACAAAAAAATTAACATAGAAGCCATGCCAGTCTTCCTTTCTTTCTGCTTTTTTTTTCTTTCCTTACATGCTTTTCTCTCCTTTCAGAGGTTGTTCCCACATGGGGACCTCTTTGTTCTCTGTCAGTGGCCATGATTCATCAGGTCTCTTGCTTTTATTTACTTCTGTGTGCGTTTCTTTTTTTTCTCTCTCTGGGCTCTTTGCTTCCCACAGTAGCTCAGAGCTTGAAACCTCTTACAACAGCTTGGCAGCTATGTGTGAAGGGCTTTGTAAATCCCCAGGGCTCAGATAGTGCAGCCCAGCAGTGAAAAGGTGGTGGGTGTTCTGCTAATGTCTGGGGTTATTCTCACCCTCTGCAAGCCATGCAGGGCTTGCGGGTCCTTACCTCTTCCAACATTTGTAGAGCCTGCACTGGAAGGGAGAGCTGGCAGCATCTTCAGAGAGAGTACTGAGACTCCTAGGGAAGGAGAAAGTGAGCATTAGCYGGTCCCTTCTTGCTCACCTTCTCCAGGCTGTGTTAGGGCAGAAGCACCAGCTGGCGCAAAGCCCTTTTTAGCTTCACTATTCTGCATGCCTCGAAGGAGGCAGCTTTTAGAAGATCATAGAATCRTAGAATAGTTTCGGTTGGAAGGGACCTTTAAAGGACATCTAGTTCAACCCYCCTGCAGTAAGCAGAGACATCTTCAACTGGATCAGGTTGCTCAGAGCCCCGTCCAGCCTGACCTTGAATGTTTCCAGGGATGGGGCATCTACAACCTCTCTGGGCAACCTCTGCCAGTGTTTCACCACCCTCATTGTAAAAAATTTCTTCCKTATAAGGTRTCTTGGATAAAGTCTTCTCCAGCAAATGAATCAGTGCTGGGGCAGGAGGAATGAGGAAGAGGGATATTGAAGTCCAAGAGAGCAGCTCCTCATTCATCCCTCAGCCTTCCTTTGTAATTGCAACGTGTAGGCACTACATAGAGGCAGATAGCAAGTTAATAAGTGTAACCTGCTAAAATAACTTGTGTGGCTCTGTAACACTTTAAAGGAAGGGTTTCCTTCTCTTCTTCCCCAGAGACTTGAAGCTAGACAATGTTCTCTTGGACAATGAGGGGCACATCAAAATTGCTGACTTTGGGATGTGCAAGGAGAACATGTTTGGAGATGCGAAGACAAGTACTTTCTGTGGGACTCCTGACTATATCGCTCCTGAGGTAGGTTTGGGCTCCAGCGAGGTCAGCAAACTGCTGTGGGACAGAGAACGTGTCTTACAACATGACTGTCAGTCAGTGGTGGAGGGTGCAAAGAGTARTAACCTGCTTTTGAGCAGTTCCAGGCTAGAAACTGGATTTCAGTTTGACTTAGAGTCTGCATTGCTGTCTGGCATTGCATATTTTTGTGGCTAATTCATTTTTTGTTCAAATGGGCCTGGGAAGCAAGTGGTGCTTGGCTTAACCAAGAAACAGAATCCTTAATGGAAATCCAGTTTGGGCCATGGCAGAAGAAGCTCCAAGAGGTACGTCTTGCAATTGAGGGACAGAAACAGCACAAGGAATGGGGAGCATGTTCCCTAGCTAGCTAACAGCAGGCTTCCATGGCTGTACAGGTTCCTCGATAGCTAGCAGGGAGCTATGGACACTTCTAAGGGATGATGTTCATCACAACCTAAGAGAGAAAATAGAGAAAGGTGGGACAAAATGGTCACCTGGAGCTGATTCTCCCTCCTCATTGATTAGTCACTTAGATAGAGAAGAGACGCTGGGTCCACAATAAAGCAGAGATTGAGGTTCACCTTTCCTCTGGGATATGCTCTGATGCTTGAATAGGGATGGCACCCATAAGCTTGGACTTCTGTCTTACTCAGACAGGTTTTTAGCTGGCTGCAAACACAGCCTGCATCACGAGCATCCTCCCAGAGCTGAATAAGGCACTATATGCTCTGAAAAGGCTCTGCCATCAGAGGCATAACCTTAAAAGTGAGCACAGGCTTGAAGGTCTGAGCAGGTAAAAAAAAAACAATAGCTGCTTGTAAAAGGGACTGAGATGCTTGGAGACATAAACATGAGAGTGGTCATACATCCTGATTTTTCCCCTCTAAATGCCAGCAGTCAGAAGATAGGTGTTGCTGTCTGGAGGACAGCTGAGACCCAACCCTCTAACTCTGGGCTCTGGTCTACCTGCTTCTCTGCTTTGGCTGTGCAGGGTGCCAGAACACCTCATGTCACTGCAGGAATCCATCCCCGGAGGACATGCCTCCACAAGTTGCCTCCTGGTGAAGGAGGCTTTAAAACTAGAGGTAATGGAGTTGTATCAGAGCCAGGCTATGCTTGAGCTAACAAGGGCAAGGCARAGCTTGTAGCTTGTATTAAGGTCCTACTCTGTCCCCTTCAGTCAGGAAGGCTGGGGCTTGCATGGGCAGTCTCCAAGCTCCATGTGAAAACATGCCAACAGTTCCTCTTCTCCTTCTGCAGTTGATATTTATTGATAATCGGTGGAGAAAAGCTGAACCTGGCCTCCATGTGCCCATGCAATAAAACTGGGTGGTCACAGACACCAGACTCCAGCCTGCCCATAGCGAGATCCTTTGCCCTTCCCCTGATTTCTTTCCATTTTTTCCCTGACAGAAACTTGTTCTTTTTTTTTTTTCCCTAGTAAATTTAGATATTTTGGACTAGATCCCTCCAAAACAGAAAAAGCTCCCTTAACCTAGTGACTTCACACAGTGATAGATCTTACTATGGAGAGGCTTTGAATAATTAGGTGGCAAATTGGGGCCAAAGAAAACATTTTTCAGCTCAGAGAAGAACTTACGAGTCATCCATGCATCATGTCTGACATCACTCTGAAATCCATTTATTTGCCTTTCAAGATCCCATTTCGTGATTTCATGATGGATATTGGTACTTTCCAAATAGCTTTTAAAGCTTTTGGTTTTTTCCCCTCCACTATAATTCATTGATCTTTTACTGTTCACCAAGGGCTCAATTCTGATCTAGGTTACACCACTGCTGACACAAGTGCTGGTCTCTTCAAATCAATTGGATTTGTATTGCCTAAGAGCAGGTGTAAGTGTGCTCTGCAATCAGGCTGCAATTGTCTTTTATTCCACTTCAATATGCTTTTATTAAAAAAAAAAAAAAGTGCTATTTTCTGATCCTAAAAAAAAGAAACCCAAGTGATAATCCATTATCTGTGATTTTACTTCATAGAAAAGAGAAAGACCAAAATAGCTCAGAGTTTTATTTCTGCAGCATCATTTATTTTAGAGATTCAATGMGTGCATATAAAACATTTTACCTCTAAATGGAAAGCACTGCTAGAGTTTATGGATCWTCTCTCCTGCCAGAGGCTGGAGCACTGGACTTCTTGGGAGAATTTCAATGCAGCTGCTAGCACTGTAATTTGTTACAGACCCAGCACCTTGGCTACAGCCGTGCAAATAAGGGGACTTTGGGTCAGTAGACAAGCAATTTTTTATTTCAGAAAATATTTGACCAAAAAAAAAACCAACTTAACCTGAAATGAAATCCTGAGATATTGTTTATTTTTTCCAGAGAATTGTAAAGCTAACAAATTTTTTCCTTGGCTGACATAAAACATTTAATTTCATTCTCCAGACATTTTATACTTTAAAAGGTAAAGCCTTATAAAAACAACGTGTCTTTTCAGAAGGAAAGGTTGGGGTGATTTTGTTTATAAGTGACTCGGAATAAATATATTTGTGAGTCTTGCTCTTTCTTTTTTTYTGACTATGAGTGAAACACATTGTATATATAGCCTCTTATATTCAAATATTTTTTTTGTCCTTTTTGCATCTTCTCTTTTGGCATTTTTGAGACAGATGTGTTAGTCATGAACACTCTACATCAGCTTGGGTTTAGACTTCTGATATTAAGGTCCTGCTTTGCTAGATGCCACAGGTACATTAGAGGGGGATACTTCTCACCTAACGTGAGAAAATTTGTCTAAAAGTGAAACATCTGATGGCACTTTAAAGTGTTGTAGAAGGGCAAACATCCCAGAARACAAGTAATCCCTTCCTACCTTAGGTGTGTAAGTCAAATCAGTGTTTTTCCTCCTTTAGAATAGAATCAAATAGAATAGAATAGAATAGAACAGAACAGAACAGAACAGAATAGAATAGACTATTCCAGTTGGAAGGGACCTGCAACGATCATCTAGTCCAACTGCGTGATCACTTCAGGACTGACCAAAAATTAAAGCATGTTGTTAAGGGCATTGGCCAAATGCCTGTTAAACACTGACAGGCTTGGGGCATCGACCACCTCTTTAGGAAGCCTGTTTCAGTGTGTGACCACCCTCTCAGTAAAGAATGCTTCCTAATAGCCAGTCTAAACCTCCCCTGGTGCACAGACTCTGGATAACTAAATTAATAAGACACATAACTTGTAGGCAATAAGATGAATCTGGGCCCAAGTGGGAATTTACAAGCAATGCAGACAAGGTATGAAAACAGTTAAGAAATTACTCACCTACTGCCATTGTACCTCAGAGCCAGCAGTAAAGATCATCTCTCTAAATCACAATTTTTCAACTATAAGCAGTTTTGTACGTACTGATCTGGATAGTTGTTTTCACTGGCATTAAGCCATCTCCATGGCATGTTATTGATACCTACACCGTAGCTATAGTATAGGGGATCACATGTGCAACCAGGCTGTAGGCTCAAGATTAAAGATCGTGCCTTAAAATGGACTATTGCCCTCTCCAGCTCTAAAATCCTGATAAGGATCCTAGACGTCATAGTCATCACATGTACCTTTAGRCATCTGCAATGTAAATATCTATATATGAGCAAGTTGTCTAGGCTCCTTGGTAACTAAAGGAGACAAATAGGGYGTTGTATTTTACAGCAGGTAGATACTTAGCTGGATGTCTAAAATTGGACTAATTCTCTTCCTTGACTATAAAAGGAGATAATGATAACTGGTTCAGCTCTAGGTATCTCAATAACAGATATCTAAAGGCAGGTGAGATTACTTYTGCTTCCCCAGAGGGGAAGTTTGAGAACTTGGTGGTGTCTGGCCAGGTTTGTAGGGGAAGAAAATGCCACATCCCTTCTTAGGGGAGGTCGTCRCTCCAGCCGACCCTCCCTGGCCCCCACACACTGGATGTAGCCTTCACTTTATAGCTGACACAGAAAGGCATAAACCAATGGACTGGCTGAGGACAAATTCCCATTACTCTACCTATGACTCATTTGGTCTCAAGAGGACAGATCAGGAAYCACTTTCTCATGTTTTTCCTGGGGCA
>JASVER010000009.1:15379397-15465133 GCA_030449065.1 Oceanodroma leucorhoa
GCACCTCTGCTGTCCCACTCAGTGCAAAGTGGCTGTTGAAAGGTCAGGGTCTGGCCACCCTTCYGAAGCTGAAATACTGACGTCAGACATTTTGCGTCTGTCTTTGTCACACCTCTCTTTTTGGGCAGATATTGCTGGGGCAGAAGTACAACACCTCCGTTGACTGGTGGTCCTTTGGYGTCCTCCTGTATGAGATGCTTATTGGCCAATCTCCTTTCCATGGCCAAGATGAAGAGGAGCTTTTCCAGTCTATCCGTATGGATAACCCATTCTACCCTCGCTGGCTTGACAAGGATGCAAAGGACATCTTGGTGAAGGTAAGAATTACCACACATTGAACAAAAGTCTTTTTGCCAGAACTGTCATATTTGATTTGTGCATCTTCAGCTGTTGTTCAGAGAAACAAGTTTAGTGTGATAGGACCAGAGAGAGTCACTTTCTTGTCTGTGGACCTCAAAGCACAGCTGACTTAAGTCATAAGGCGATCTTTGTGTCTTCTTTCTCCTGAGTTGTGATGATGGCTCCTCACATCCAGTAAGTCGGATCACAGGGTATCAGATACCAGCAGAGATCTGTTTCTTTGCAGAGCAATCCCTAAGGTGCAAATCATGTTAACTCCTGCAAAAGATATTCTGCCAAGCTTCAAACTAAGGGTTACAGYGACTTCCTTGAAAATTATGGCTTTGAAGCAGTTCTTGTGCCTCAGAGATACGAGGACATCTAGGGTAGATTGCTTTGGTGTTCAGCTTGATTTTCAGTRGAGAATATTTTGCATCTTTGCACTGAACTAAAGAGCAGGAAAACAAAGCCTGAGCTGTGTCCTGAGGTGGCAGAACTACTCAAGTTAGTAGCACCATGTCATACGGATTTTTGGCCCTTTGAATCTCCTCCATAGCAATGCATAGTGTCCTTTCTGAGTGCGGCACTCTTCTGTTTCCCTCTAATGGGCATCCTCCTCATCTTTTAGGTTCCCTTCCATTAATACACTGATTTTTTCATTGCGTCCTTCTCAGCCCCATGCCATTTAGCATTGTAGCCTTTCTGGCTTGGGRTGCAAATTATTCTAGAGTTGCAAGATAAAAATGCAATGAAGTCACAGCTAATCTAATAAGTTACCTCGCYTCAGTCGGGCTTTGGACTGACGTTGAACATGATCTAAGCTAAGGCTCCTCGAGATGGAGCATGGCAAGAGAGCATGTACAGAGGGTTATAATGGCTCAGGTGATGTGAGGTAACTTGTTCATTGCTAGATTTTGGTCATATTTGACCTACAGTCCCTACCTTTACTTTTGCATTTACAAAGTGACAGGGCAACATACAGCATTTCACTACAAAAAAACGGAGAACAGGAGATTATTTTAGCATCTGTGCTGGGCTCAGATGTTTAGGTATCACTATAAAATTAKAATAATGAAAACATTGAAAAGCAGTTGTTCAGGAAGACATGCCATAGTAGACTGAGATTTTGAACATCTGTTTCTGGGACATACACTGCCATCTTTCTGCACAAACAACTTGTATTTCTGTCAGGTTTAGAGATGGTAATCACCTTTATACCAATTGATAAACTTCCTTGCTTAGAAAAAAAACATTTTCTCCATTATGGGCTACTCTCATTGGCACTGACTCTGGATACTTACATATTCCACCCTGCTTAATGCCTGTTTTATCAGYGCACAATTTAACCTATAGAATCTGCACTGCTGTATAATCAGTTGTCTGTAGGACASTTTGGTTTTGCTGAGACTTTGCCCACAGTGTTCACCAAAACTCAGTGCCTGGGTTTTTTTCAAACAGGTCCTCGATGGTCCATACATCAGATTCTTTTGCTGCCACTTTTGGTGTTAGATATTTATATTTGTTCTTTTCTGAGTGGTATCTATTGTATGCTCACTGTTGGCCAAATAGAATAGCAAGAAACTTCTACCATATATAACCCAAGTCCATTTTGAGATGACCTCCAACAGTAAAGCGCTTTTGAAAATTTGCCCTTACCTCTGAAGTAGGACATATTGGCTGTATTCAGGTCACCTGCTATCAAATGTTGCCTATTCCTCTCCATTGACTTTAGAGGGATCTAGGATCTGGCACTATATGGTCTAGCTGGCCTGGAGGCCCCAGACATTTTACTCAGATGTAAAGATAAATTTTAAACTATTCACACCCACCATTACAGCAATATTTCAGCACTACATCCTGCTCATCAACATTGAGAGGTGCTCTGAAGTGTTTAGCGCTCCTGAAACTCTCCCCCAGAAACACTTCAGCTGCTTCCAGAGCCAAGTGGCTCCTGCATCACCATAAAAACATCTGTGACAAAACAGGCTGTGTTTACACTAAAGTGAAGAGTGGGCTCGTACCTGCACGTAGCTGATGGTGAAAAGATATGCCCCCAGTTCTAGCTTTTTCCTACCTTCAGCAGAATTAGTCATCCATAGGACTTGTAGCCTGCAGCGTGCAGCAAACACAAGCTGTCTGAATTGGGAGTCTTTTGACAAAGTAGACGGTTGTCAGCATCTGAGCTGGTCAGTGGAGAGAAGCAAGCACTTCCAGGGTGTCTTTTATCTCATCTTTAAGTGTGTAAAGGAGGTCAGATGAATTGCACCTAAGATGGCTGGTTTTCTCCATTAATTATAAAGGGTCAAACAGTGACACTCCCAGTGTCCAAAGGCATAGGAGGTGAATGCAACCCCACAAATTATGCTTATATTTCAGCCCTAAAAATTTTCCTGATAGCAAGAAATTGTCCAGACAAAAGCTTGCAAGTGCGATCCAGATATTTCACCTGTGTAGTTGCATATTCGCATGSTCAGACACATATGTTGTTGCCGCTGTAGCAAATTTGTCCCCTGTCGCCTGCAAAGGAAAAATATGGCCAAGGTCTCTCAGTTTTGGCACATTAGGCTAAGAATCCGAACTGGTTCCCCAATCAGAAATTTAGTAAAAATTAGAAGAGTCTTCACACTCTCACCAGCCACGCTTGAGTTTGAWGTCTGAGGCCCTGTCTGGTAGGACTGTCCTAATGAATACACTGTTATTGATAAAAGACTAAAGTATTTCTTCAATATTCTAGCTTTTTGTGAGAGAACCTGAGAGGAGGCTGGGAGCAAGAGGGAATATCCGCCAGCATGCCTTTTTCCGGGAAATAAACTGGGAGGCTTTAGAAGAAAGAAGGATGGAGCCTCCTTTCAAACCGAGAGTGGTAGGAATGCATCTTCTTTCAGTTCCGCCCATCTCATGTCTTACTTTCCAGAATGATTCATTCCCCAAGTATTTAAACCCTCCAGCACATGCTAGCAATAAACCAAAGCCAGGACCCACAGTAATGTTATAAACCCATTTATTTAGGGGCACTGTCCAAAATATTCACGGGTCTTCTATGTCAGAGACCTCAAATCCTGTTTAGATTCACGGAGTCAGCATTTTAAAGGTGGATAAATGTCTGCTTCACACTGGAACTAACAGTTTAAGGSACCGAGTTAAGGTTTTCAAAATGCCCTCAAACTTTCAGGGATATCTTCTGGAGTTGCTCTGCACATGCAGCCTCTCTGTCTAAAAGTAGATGGAGGACCTTGGTCTTGGGCAGTCGGAGTGGAAAGTCTTGACTCTTACTTAAGTGTCCAAATGCAGATTAAATTGTTCACAGGCTGTCTGGTATGTTGTGTACATCAGATACAAGCAGCTGAAACCATCTACAATTTGGATCTACCACAGCCTCACTCATGGTACAGTTGTTGGAAAGATAATTGTGAACTATGTACATCTATTGGCTGGGCTGCCTGACGTAATTGATCATCATGACTACTACTTTCTGATGGCTATAAGCCCAGGTCTGGCATGCCCAGACCTGAGAAACCATAAATTACTCATCACTTTCTCAGTTACCCTAGCAAGGGTCTGGATRCCACTTAAAAGACCTTCCCTTAACCACCTAAGTGCAACCCATTCTGTAGGGATTATCTTTCACTGCACTGCAGAAGGTAGAGAAGGAAAAGCAGTTCAGGTAACCAGGTGGTCGGCTAAGTCAGGATAGTCCTGACTATTAATAATAGTCCTATTAAACTATTAAAGTCCTATCAATAACRATAATATAATTTAATTTGACAAGTGCATCATACTTTCATTTTACRGTTCTTCACAAGTGTTATTTAATTGATGGGTCCAGTCTGCTGTGTTACAAAGCTGTAACATCCCTGCCTGGCAGAATTATTGGATCACAGGCTCAGTGCCTCCTATATAATATTTATTCCCATTACTACTTCAATAGGATGGTAATAAGCAAGTGATTAGCACTGGTTGCTGGATATTAAGAGCTCAGACAGAAGTTCACTGCAGTTTGACACCTTACTGTGCRTCATTTGGGCTGCAGTAACTAATCATTGTGCAAAAAGCCAAGAGCAAATGCATTGYGGGTTCCCTGGCTGACCTTGCTCCYAACTGGTTGAGCTGAGCCCATAGGAAKCAGYCTGATGGGGCCAGTACCATTGTAATGAAGATCTGARTATTAGTGGTTTGACRTCAACTTTTTTTTCCTTTTCTTGAAGAAATCTCCGAGTGACTGTAGCAACTTCGACAAGGAATTTCTAAATGAAAAACCTAGACTGTCCTGTGCCGACAGAGCACTGATTAACAGCATGGACCAAAATATGTTCAGCAACTTTTCTTTCGTGAACCCTAAAATGGAGAAAATATTTTCCTGAGACCTGCCTTACTGGAGGGATTCTCTGTAATGGTTTGAGTAACACTTTGTCAACTGAAGACTGTGCATGGTTATTTTTATCAAGAACCCACCAGAAAAACACCTCAGTGAAAGTTTGTACCATGCCTGGAGGCTTCTAGCTTATTCCAGTCCATAGCAGATGCCAGCCACTCTTCACTCGTGATGAAGTTTCTTCATGGTATCTTTTGGTCTCTCTTCTCTCTTTTCCCAATGTTCTTGAAGTTGAGAGCATCTGAAAATGAAGAAGTGACAAAACTTGTTCCCCACTACTTGTACACACAGCCAATGAGTTTCTCTGTAAGAAAAAACAAGTATATTTGACCTGGTGATGTCAGTACCCATTTCTGCAATTCTTACCTCGGCCCACCTCCTTCTGAAGGACAAGTGGTTTGCGCAAGGCCTGAGGGCATCTGGGAAGACTTCAGGCAGGGTGCTTTGGTAACCTCCACTTGTACATGTACAGAATTGTGCATGTGTGCGCAGGAGTTTTGAAGAAGCAATTTTACTCCCTACACACTTTAAAAGTAATGTTCACGGGTGTTAGGATTCAATTTTGCTCCACTAGGACAAAGAGACTTTGCAGGTGYCCATTCCAGCATTCGTACATCTCAATCAGAGGCCCTGGAGCTAAGGACTGAACCCAAAAGGAGGATTGTTGCCATGGCAAGTGTCAAGATCAATACAGAAAACCAGCGGTTTACACTTAGTACTTGAGCAGGAAGCATGGGTCAAGCAGAAAGCCTCGAGAACCCCTGTTCTAAAGCTTTAACTGTCTTCACACACGCCAGGCTCAGAGCAAAATCTGGACTGGGCTTTCTGGACTTTTATCCTAAAACTGCATTGAGAGAAAGGTTGAAGAGGTTTCCTCAAACCATTGTTTAAGCAGCATAAAACTGGCCTTCCAGTCACAGCATTGGCATATTTTACTTGAAAGGTAGTAATCAGTCCTTGCAAAGGCTGATATATGTTCTGTTGCTCTAAATGATGTCCCAACTCTTTGGCATGCATTGCAGACAAAGGTCAACAAGCTGCACCCAATGGTCACAGGGCAGGACAGCACATCAGGTGAGGGTGGTCCTGTCCTTCACCTCATGATATTTTGCTGTGTGTTCTCTCCCTTTGCAGTCTGTGGAAACACTGTTTTCTGAGGTTGGAGAGATGTAGAACCGCCCAGTTACTGCTTGTCACTGAGACACCAGTTAAATACCGGGTCAAAATTAAATCAAAGCCCAAATAGAGGATTCTGTAATAGCTGAGACTTAGGCAGTCACCCCAGCAGGTGTTAGGCTCTAATTGAAGTGTATACATTTGGAACTTCGTTGCATGAACCCCTGCAGTCCATGGAAAAGGAGAAGCTCTAGGAGGCGAGTCATACCAAAATCAGATTCCCTTCAGAGGTGCCTTTCTGGACCAGGCTGTCAACTTGCACCTCCCAACAGAATGAATGCAGCCTTGCAGGCAGCGCTGGGATACTGCTGGCAGTGACTGCAGGCACCGAATCCTGCAGGACCAAGAGCAGAAGTGCCTAACGTCGACAAGAAAAGCAGAGCGCCCTGAAAAAGCTTTCAGTCCAGTGACTCTCCTGAAATCCTTGTTTGTGCTGTATGAAACACAGGGGGCATCTGTGCTCACAGTTTGTGCAGCTGGTCATCATGTTTCATCAGAATAGTTAACATGAGTTTTTTAAATGCCAGTGCTGTTTGTACAGTTTAATAAAATGTTGTGTACAATTGGAAAATGGGCATTGAAGTGATTAAATAGGGACAAAGAACAGAGGTGCTTAGAAAAGCCATTAAAATGGCTTTGCACTTTCTAGGGGATGTTCCCCAGGGGAATTTCAACCCATAAATACACAGGATCAGCAAGCATTTGAACAACTGGAACTACTCCACYGATCAGTATCTAAAACAAGGATTTGGCAGTGTGCAAAGGTATCCAAGAAGAGAGTAAAATGTTTTCACTACCAGAAGGTGACACAGGTGTAAATGGGGTCTGGTATCTCAAAGGGGTTGCAGAGCCAGATGTGCAGAGGTCATTACTATTAGAGGGTGATTCAGGTCATCTTCCTTTGACACCTGAACGAGACTGGATCAGCCAAGTCCTGGGAAGGTCTGGCTCTGTCCACATGCTATGGATGGAGTCTGGATGGCCTGATCCAGACTAGAGATTGCATTTCTAAGCATTTGAAGRTTGGCAGTATCCCACTCCAAATGACTGTTAGGGAAGTTTTCTTTGCAATGGCACAGTTGGTTTGTGCTTGACACCAATGCAGGGACACCCCAAGAGCATAGACTAAGGAAGGAGGGTGCTGAATCACCTCTTGTGGTTAAGTAACTGAAGAGCAACAGTGTTTAACACCTCTCTGACCAGAGGCAGGGCTCTCTGCACTCCAGCTGAGGTCCCGTATAGCTAAAGCAGGCAGATGTAAGAGTGACTTGTAAAGGAGCACGTTTCAGTAACAGCTAGAGCAGACACGGTGTTAGGCTTACTGTCGGGCTTGTGATGCAAACCACAAGAAGAAGTGGCTGCTTCTCTCTGCAAGGTGTCTTCAGCTTAAAAACCAAATAAACCCATTGAGGATGGGGGGAGGGAGACGGGGGGWGGTGGGTTCGAGCCACCACGAAYGTGCGTGCTGTGTGTCTCACCGGTGCCGCAGCCTGAAAACCCTCCCAGCTGTGCCTGTGGTGTGCGAAGGGTGTCGGGGTAAGCAGCGAGCGTTTTCCTGTGGTGGCRGAGATTGAGAGATAGGAGCCGGTGAGGGCTGAAAGCCAAACACCCGCACGGAAATGAGCAGGAGCCCAGGTACTCACAGAGATGCTCCTTTGCCTTGACTAAACCTGGCACCTCCATACCCATCTTGTCTTTTCTTCTTTCTTTTTTTTTTTTATTTTCTTTCCCCTCCTCCATAAAATATTCATTTTATGGCATAGTAGATGGGGCTTGCCAGGCTTGTTTATTCATGCGCTGAAGGCCCAATCCTGTTCTGGAGCCCCATGGGATCACAGCACTGCTGTAGGAGCACGGCACCTGCAAAGATCGGGGTCTGACCTCCAGCACCACCTGCTTCAGCTCAAGTTTTGGGAGTCCTCACCACACAACTGCTCCTTCCCCAGTCTTGCTGCTTCACTGGACAGATGCACAAATTCCTACTTGTTGGCATTCACGAAACCAAACCTCAGGCTGATAAACAGGTTAGGATGAGTGGGATTCACCAGTGAGTGACAGCCCTGCTTTCAGCCCTCCTGCAAAGACCTCCAAGTTGCTTTCCAGAAAGGGTTGGTTGGTCTCTCAGCTCTTCAGCGTGCAGCCCAGGGGTATGGTTGCCTCTCCCACAGGGAAGACCAAGCTCCATCCTGCACCCCGCCACGCTCTTTGCTACACATGCAGAAAGGAACGGCAACTTTCCCCAGTGGTTACCAGGCACATCTTGCAGTGGAGAGGTATCACCAAAAGTCCCTGTTTGCCAGTACAGCTCCAAATAGTGGGTACTGCAAGTAGGTATGCTCCTCCCTTTRCTATTGTATTTGTACCTTAGACACTTAAAACCCAAGCGAGGGATCACAGCTGGGACCTAAACTGCTCTCTCACTCCAAGAGGTGCCAGCTGAGCTAGCGTATCACCTACAGCAGCTAAGATCGTAATCAATATGTGGCCCAAAGCGTGCCTTGCAGTGTTGTGAAGCCAGCGGAGGTCTCAGTGCAGACCACAGGAAGCTTTTCTACCTTCCTTGCTTACAAAGAAGTTTTACCTTTGCTGTATCACAGCAGCCAAGACAGCACATGTAGAGAATTAATGCATTTCTGGCTCTTCTGTAACTGGGACKGGTTGCAAGCCAGTGGTCCTGTACAGCTCAGTGACTGTACCTGACACGATGGGGTCCATTCTACTGTTTGGTAACAGGCGCAATGGAGTCCTTTATCCTCTATATTACCTTAATGTTTATATACACAAGGATATGAAATAATTGAAAAATAAAAGAAAAGTGAAACAAAGAAAAAACATCATTGAGTTGTGGAAGATGAAACAAGCACAGAAAAGGAAAGTAGGGAAGAAAGGAGAGATACAGGTTGGTATAATCTTATGCAACACTTCCCTTCATTCAATGGTTTCAATTACAACTCTGCTGTTTTTCTTCAAGGCCACCAATACCATCCTAGAGTTGTTTTTGTAGCTGAAGCACAGAATTTTCAGAGATTTCAGAGGATGGGACAGCCTGAGACGAGAACAGATGAATGGCTCTAATCTGGCCTCCCGGGTAACACAGAGCAGCCACTCCTACCCTGACATCTTCCCCAGAAATCCAAGTATTTCTGTCCTGAATCTGGATTCAGGTCCCAATTCAAATAATTTAATTCAGCTGTCTATGGCATAGAAATGCAGTTTAACTGCTCACCTTTAGTCATCTAGCATCACTGAGACCTGGGTATCATCACCCTGGAGTATCTTGGAGGACTTCTGCTGAACATGGGTCTCTCCTACAACCTGTGGCATATCCCACAGCCCTATTACCCCAAAGCACCCTCAATAGCAGTGGACACCTCTGCATAAGCAGCTGAATCAAGCCCAGAAGATGTGCCCAGAATCAAGCATCACAGAAGATGCTCAGTTACGAAGAACCTACCGGAATGCTTAAGGGCACAGGCTCTTTCTCATTCTACACTTTCACATGTTAAATAAAAAMCCCCTTAATCTCTGTTCCAAGAGGCAACTGGGATCTATCTGTCTGGGACCCAGCTATCACTCAACCCGTGCTGCTCTGCTGCCTAAACAAAAACCTGCCAGTATAGAGCAGCTGGAGAGGTGAACCAYTATTTTAATAATCACCTAGAGGAAAACATGCTGTTTGAGTGGAGAGAAAATAAAAATTAAGCATTACATTTAATTTATGATGTGGCACTTTATTTTAAAGGAACATAAACAGAAAATATTCAGACATCAAAGGGAGAATCTCAGCTTTCACTTCTAAATTCTTTTTTATTATTGTTGTTATCCTCCCAGTAGCAAAGGAAATGAGTTCTCTGGTAATCATTTCCATTTAATTTTCAGCTCCTTTCTGTTGATAGCATTGTGTATAACCTTTTTTCTAACAGTTACTTTAAATTGTGTACTTTGATATTCCATTCAGMTGGTGGGGAAAGAAAAATCAGTTCTAAAAAAGCCATTTTATCTCTGCTGTACATGAGCTCAGCAGGGTAATATGATGTCTCAAAGAGTATATTTATTTTAAGTCAYTGGTATTTTCCACTAGAGTGAAATTCTTCAAGATATAACCTCTCATTGCTTCCCTCCTTCCCGCAAAAAATGTCATGGGCCAAAGCAGTGGAGGAAAAGGGACAAAATAGGAACCYTCATTCAAAAGAAGCAATAATCCACCCAGCAAATCAACTCAGTTCTGGTCATATGTGTTCAAAAAACGTGTGGATGAGGTGCTTCAGGACATGGTTTAGTGGGCATTTGTACTGGGTTGATGGTTGGACTCGATGATCTTAGAGGTCTTTTCCAACCTTAATGATTCTATGATTCTATGATTCTATATTAAGCATAATGAAAAGAGTAAAAAAAACCTGACAAAATGGGGAAAAGGGAACACACTGTTATCATAAGGATAATAAATCCCAGACCACAGTGGCATTTTTGAGACAGTGAGTTAGGAGTCCGCAGTGACACAAAGTGACCTTTCTTGAAAAAGATGGTGTTAAAACTTAATAATGCATTTTAGTTCTTCAGGGCATCCAGTGACACTGGAATTCAGATGGGAAGAGGAACATTAGCTGCTTCTTCGTGCTGGGCTGTTTCCAAATCATACATTTGCTTCTCTTCCTTTGGGTGGACAAAAAACAAAGGAAAAAATAGAAAGTCTCCACAAAAAAACACAGCAGATTTGGCTGAAAAACAGCCATCTTTGCACCAAAAGCAGGGCTTGAACCTGCTAATATGAGCCATTGCCCTAAGATTTCAATTAGTTGCCTTGGCTGAAAAGCAGCAACACCTGCACACACTTATGTGGACTAACCACTAATGGGAGACAGCTGTATCAGCTCAAGCCACTATTTTTAGCAGTAGCCACCACCTTGAAGCAGCTCTCATCTTCCAAATGGAGGGTCTTCAATGGAACTGTGAAGTGGCTGTTTATCAGCACAGCAGCATGTAGGAGAATAAGATCTCCTGCRCCCAAAGTCTGCCAAAATTTTGGGTCTAGACATAGCTGAGAAGGTGACTAGGGAAGTTCAAGGTACAGGCTAGGACTGCAGAGGACCACTGCAAAAGGAAAGATGCATTTGTTCTTGGTATGGAGAAATAATAAACTCTGATTGCTATGGTGTAGCTCTCTGAAATACRCATTTTTTCCTTGCTGTCAGTGCTCAGTCAAACACTGATCCTGACACAGAAGGCTTGTGGTGAAGCTAGGATCAAGCTCTTCAGTCTTGGAAGAAATAACTAAGCATTCGGATGGAAGCAGCTTTCTACCATATCTTACCACAGGTAAGATATCTTAGTGTCCCTTGTACAATGCCCACTTTATACCAGGGAATTGGACCAAAATATCTGCCTATCCCTTTGATTAGAGGTTTTGGATCAACCTTCTTCAGTTTAGACTATTGCTACAAAGTGACCTTGGCCAGACACTAAAATAAAATGGTMGAAGAGCAGTTTGGAAAGTGTTTTTATTTGACTGTGGCTCTACCGGCASTGCAAACCTTGCTTAATATGGTGAYGATCCCATTTCTTAAGGGTCTGCAAACCTGAGTTTAATGTTAGGTTCTTGGAATCCATTTTCCATGATAGCACAAGCCGTATTTCTCTCACCTGCCTTTAGCTATTGGGATGTTAGAGGCTAGTCTAGCAAGTCAGGTAGGTTCCCCCCATGGTCAGTGGAGGCACATATAGAGGGAGGTTTATCCCATCCCAAATGGGKGATCAACAAACGAGTTGAATGAAACACACTCCAGATGCCTGTAAGACTAACAGATCCTAAAGGCCTTTCAAACACCAAAAGTTAGGCAAGACTGTCTGTGTCTGTGACACGCAGTCCAGGTTAACATGAAAATAAGTGCCACAGAAATCAGATCTGTGATTTATATATGTACAAGAGTATATAGTATAGATKTTTGTACCTGAACAAGTACAACCTCAGCTCCCTCTGTAGTCATTAAGGAGTAATTATTACTATCAGAGAAACTTATAACACAAGTCAATTCATCTTTAAGTAGATACCCGCATAATTTGTACCCTAAACTTCATCAGCTGTTTTGACAAGGTCTCCACTGACTATCACAGGACTGTCCCCCATGTAGGCATGTGCCTAAAGTCAAATCACTTCGAGTTAGGAGAGATGAATCCCCTTCCAGGTGAGATCAGAACAAAAAGATCACGACCTGTACTAATTATACTGTAAGCTGTGGAGGCAGCAGAGTGGCTGCGTGGACTTTACAGTCCATGTGGACTGACTAAGCCTTCCCCTAGAGTGCTAATTATTTATTATCTAGATAGCAACCACCGAAAATGCTGTGAAGTAAACCCAGCTGCTGTGATCTCTGTGCTATCTTCTGCTAAGTTGCTGGTGATARTGCCAACAGGCTGAAGATATCACCACAATCTGTCACTTCCTAGGCCTGCAATCTCTGAATAAGGAGAAATCAGCCCATCCTGAAGTGACCTCATCCAAAAACTTCACTGCTGTTATTCCAGACTTAGCTGTAAATTAAACCAGAATGCTTTGGCCCCCATCATTTTGGGTCTCTCCTGAGGCCTTGACAATGGCAAGGCAACAGTGGACTGGGACCTGTTCCCTTTGTATCGAACATCTGCGCTTCTGCATCCCTCTGCACAAGCAGATGTTCATCTTCCTCTCACCTTCCACCATACAGAGGGGTGATTTCATCTAGCCAAAAYGGTTTCAGAAGTTAACTTATACCAGCCATACAGCGGAGGGGCTGGAAATGCCCAGGTGAAGCCCCTTGGTCTGCTCCAGGGCAAATTCAAAMAACCTCCAGAAGTCTCAGTAAATTAATTTTAAAGAATACTCATTCAGGCAGCTTTAATGGATATCAAAATATTCTTGTCAGGGATAAAAGTCACTTTTATGCTCCCAGGCATAGCATCTTCCTTCAGTGCTCTCAGCAATGTCCTCAGCAAGTTTAGGACTTGGATCCACAATTCCTGAATGCCTGGCCATCTTTGGACATGGAGATTTAGTTCATATCAGTCTCTCTTGGGCTCTTTTTCTCTYATTCACTCACTGTGTTTAAATTATTCCTTCCTTTTTACTCAGTCAGCAGAGAATTGAAATTTGCTGATGTCRGGATCTCTGAACAGATGGGAGAGCAGTATTGATTATGCAGTTGAGAGTAGGACATAAATAGCTTGTTAAAAGTAAATAATAATAGTTTAAATGCTGTGTACAAACCTTTATAAAACCTAGTGAAGCAAATCAAATAATACTTCCAGAAATCTACCAGCGATTTTAACAAGATGATGAAATTCAAGAGCCTTTTTCACTTACTTATGTTAGTGCTGATATAAGAGCTGATTGAATTAACAGTCTGGAACTGCTAGAGATGAGCCTGCCTTCAACATCCCAGCCAAATGAGATGTTTGCAGCTGATGTGTGAAAGGGAAAAGAGAATTGATGAGGGAGAGAGAGCAGGAGGACAGGAGCTGCAGAGTGCAAGCCAGTTTTGTTCAGAGTAGAGAGGGAAATTTATTTTTCGTCATAAATTCAGAGTCTGGGCCCAAACTCACTCTGTTGTGTGTGACATTCAAATTGGGGTCTAAGGCAGGGCATGGTATAAAGCCATGRATGAAGTGTATCCTTATTGATTTTGGTTCATGTTTGAGATGTATAAAGTCCTTCTGAACGGAGAACATTGTGAAGTCCATGCTCAAAATCCATCTGTCCCTCCATCCACTAACCGCRCAGTACCCGGCTACTCCGAATGGTCATGTTTCCGAATGATTGTGTTAGAAAGAAAGAAAGATTAAAATTTTAAGATTAGGCAACAAAGAGGAGATTTGGAGAAAGAAAAATGATTTTGAGCTCCGGCTGCTATTACCGCTGGTGTAAATGCAATGCTTTCCTGATTTACRTCTATGCCGATCAGTCAGAATCAGGACAAAGTCTGCAGCAGAGACTGAGTCTGTCCATGAGGAGTGTTCAAAATGATAATGATAGCTCAAGCTGAGGAACGGGTATTTTTACAAAAAAGGGGTCTTGCAAACCATTTGTATGGGAGAGGACAGAATTTTCCTGGGGACCGATTCCCTGTTGTTTTCACATTAACCTATTTTAGCTCTATCTCAATCAATAACCAAAAGACAGTTCAGCCACGTTCAGACACTCAAACAGGCGCACAAGGACATGCACCCGTGCAGGTGCACCCCTGCACCCACACTGACGGCAGGGCTGGCCCTTTCCCCTGAAATGCTGGAGATGCCTCCTCCAGAAGGACATTGCTTCCCTCAAGTGTTCATCACTGCTGCTGCAGAAGGAAATACGCTGGGATCATACTGCCTCAATCTCYCCAGAGACAACTGCCTGAACAAAAGCTTACGGGGCTCCCCTAACCGCTGAACKATCTGAGCCATTTGTCCGGTTTTCATCCACGATGTGGGGTTGGGTACCATGAAGAAGCCCCCTGTTTCTTCCCACCCTGATGCAATGAGCTAGGAGGAAACTCTCTCCTTTGCTCCTRTGACATCTTGAAAGTTTTCAACGGCTGGTTTCAAAGAAACTGAAATACTGTAAACAGATTCTGTTGAGATGTTTTCAGCTGAAATTTCTTACAGATTTAAGGTGTTTTGGAAAAGTCCCCATTAAAAGAAAAAGCAAAAGAGATCCCAAAGACTGCCTTTTCAAGCAGATTTACCCTTCCTATGCAGAGGTAAGTATCTGGCTGTAGGACTTTCAGCAGAAGCCACAACCTAGGAATCTGAGATATGAACAGGCTGGAATACAGATCAGTGCAGTGAAGCAAAAATTCCTACACACTCTCATAAGCAAAAAAAAAAAAAATCAATTAAAAAATTTGAAATAACTTTGCATGCAATGAATAACTAACTTGTGGAACTCACTGCTGAAGGATAGTAAGGAGTTTAACAGCACATCACAATGTTTTAGTAATTTTTGGTGAAACACTCGTGGAATAGGAAAAAAAAATGAGAAACCTCATAGCTGCGTCAGATCTATAGCCCTCGTGGTGCACAAACATCTCTCCAACCATGGTGAGAAGTCCCTGCACAGGAAAAAAATTCTAAGAGAGYGATCCTCCCCATTTTTCCTTCTTTTCAGCTCCAAAGCATAAGGTAAAGAAGGAATAGGACAATCAACAGAAAAAATGTTTTTGTGATAATGATGATACAGGAGGGATTTGGGTAAATTCCATTTCCCAGATTTGCCAGAGATTTCTGAGGTGATCTTAACAAAAGGTGAATATTCCCTCTGCACCACATTTCCCTTCCTAAAAAACAGAGATGACAAGTAGCCTTTAAAAAGGAGGTGTTGTACGTATAGAGTAACTCGTTACTCTTTACCATGTGCTCTGCTAAAATGGTGATGAAAAACACACACTTCTAGATGAAAAGACCAATAAAGGAAAAGTTAAGTCATGTTACTCCTGATTCATGTTAAAAAAAGAGGGAAATTCCCACAATGAAGAATTTTCCTTTTGAGCAGAAGGATGCTGTGTAACAACACTAAGGCATCACACCAACATTGAAGGGAATTGCTGCTATAAACAAGTTATTTGATAAATTGAGAATCTTTTGTTTGTTTGCCTTAATTATTCACAAACAGGTGGTAGTTTTACTAATTTGTTCTTTATTCAAAATAGTTGGTGTAAACATATTTTTGTCTCTCTGATCGCAGGGCAGTAGTGTTCTCATTACTCCTTCCTGGCTATTTGTGCCACATGTTGGATATTAAATCACACACCAGCAATGATGACTGTGCCACTACAGCATCAGCTGTCTCTTAAAAAAAAAAAAAGAAAAAAAAAAMCTTTCCTTTTTTTTTTTTGTTGGCAAATTATCTGCAAAAAGCTCAGCATTGTTTGAATAATAAAAAAGCTTTTACAGATGGCCACAAAAGCGTTTGCAACGAGAGTATTCTCATGAATATTTATTCTCACCAATTCTCCTGACAACTTAACTTTCCGCAGACATTCTTACAAGTAAACACTSAAACAGTCTCAAAAAAGCAAATAAAAAGGTTTTGCACATAAACACAAGAATGCTTACAGATTATTTTGCAGCACTATCTAGAAATCTCACTCAGAAGAAAAGCCCTCTTGTGTTCAACTCTTTAGATGCACGGAGGAGAAATTGCCTCCTTCCTGTAGAGCCTGGTCTAAGTGCACAGAAAAATGGCATGATACTGTCCGCATTTTACAGATGAGGAACTGAAGTTGACCACAATGGAGAGACTTGCCCTAAATTAGATAGCAAATGGCAGAATCACAGAATTAACCTCTACTTCCTCTGAATTTCCATCCTTGCACARTGTTCCGATCTAGATAGATATTTTTCACCAGGGAGTGATTTAGGGACTTTTTAGTGTATGGATTTTTGGCCCTTTCATATCTCCAAGCAATGTGCTACCCTATATAAGGTACCCTATGTAACTACTTTATAGTGTCAATGCACTTCATATCCTAGTAGAGGCAAGAATTGGAATTATTCACTTTAATGAGTATGGACTATTTTGCCTCAGCCAATGTTCATTACACGATTTTTGAAACAAAGGCAAAGTCTTTTTATGGCTTGCCATAGTAAATAGTATTTGAATGGCATAGCACATCGGGTGCAAGGCACAGACGCCGGAGGTATGGAGGGTGACACATTCAGTTGGGATACTTCTACCTACATGGTTCTTTTACGTGAGTTGAATCATTGCAGATTATGCCCGGTTGAAAGGAAACAGTATATTCTGTGGTCTTTAAAGATGTCACACTCATCGCAGAGCTTTTGRAAACCAATGAGTCAGCAGGAGGAACACAATGCTAGTTCCAGCTATCAGGCAGTTATTTAAAACAAAACAAACAGAAACAAAAAAACCACTTGTGAATTCAACAGATGCGGTGAATTCCCTGCTTTGCAAAGGCTAAAGTGTTTGCACAGAGGAAAGGGACACTTTTATTAACATAAAGGTCACTGCAGTTCATTATTCACTCAAATGAATTATTCAGTATTTTCTTTTAATCTCATTAAATGTGGATGTCTGTAGACAAATTCTGAAGATGCAGAGAAAATCAAAGACGAGCAAAAAGCATGTAGAGTGATGGAAAAGCAACAGGACGGACACCTTATGGATGCACAGAAAATCACAGCCAGATTTTAACCCAACCAAGGAAAGATACATGAGAGCTCAAAATGCCATCTGACTTCCTGTGAACCACATCCCTTCTCATGTGTCTCCTGCCTTCCCTGTGCATGGCTGGCTTGTTGCAGTTGTGTTTCCAGCAGTGCTTAGGCAATGGAAGAGCCTGTGACCCACAAAACCCATCACTGAATCCTCTAGATATCCAGGCCCCCAGGTAAAAACAGGATCAAAGTCACTCACGACAGGATTAGACAGCCTAAGTCCTCCTCAGCCCATGTCTCTAGTGTTTCCCAGTGGTGTTTCAAAGCCTTCAGAGATGCTATCTGGTCAGAAAGACTAGTTTCATGTAATTAGGCAGAATTTAGGTATCAGACTGTAATTCATTGCCTTGTGTTTCCAGGATACYGAGATGCTTAACTTCCTTTAAGTGGAAGCTGGAAACCTGAAGACACCTTAGATGGTATGGCAAAATGTAATTAAASTAAGGTCTCTGGCACAGATCTAGTCACTCCATGTCTGTACATCTATAAAAACTCAGAAGAGTCTTGGATGGACTCTCTGGACGTAACTGGAACTTTAATAATGTTTTTCACTTTTCCGTACATGGTAACTAATGTCTTCAAGGACAGAAGGTCCAAAGCTGCATGCCCAGCATCTGGTTGTTAGAGCTCTAGAGACAGCTAAAAAATTGAAATACTGGGGAGGAAAAAAAACACGGCGTCTTCTGTTCAAGAACTGTCTGTGCACAGACTTTTAATTTTCACCAACTCATCTGTCAGTCACAGTTACTTGAGGAATGCTTTGTGCAGCCATCTCATCGTTTATCTTTGTAGCCTATTCTTTTCCGACAGCTGTCTTCATTTGCACTCTATTAGCCTGGTTGGGTGATGGTCTCACTGCAGCCCTGCCTGAGCACAGAGGTGAACCTAAATCCAAGACTCATGTTCACTGTAAGCTTCCCCATAGTGTTCTGGTGGATAGTGATTTGAGGCTTGGTACAGGTGTACTTTCATCTATGGATTTTGTCTCTCCTGAAGTTAGTCTCCTCAAATTGGGAACAGAATGAAATCAAAAGAAGTATTAAACCAGCTAAAATTGTAGAGATTTGCTCAAGTCTGAGCTTGTAAACAGGGGAAGGTTCCTACACCTCTGAAGTCTGGTCTTGCAGATAACTTCTTATGAACTTTCTAGTTCTTATGTGCAGAGAAACGTCCTCTCTTCTCAGAACTCCTTTTCCTTGTAACTACAGCTASTTATTCACATGGCAATGGCAGCGGCCTTTTTTTTTCATAGTTCAGAGATGTTTTTTTCTCTGAAACAGAAAAACACAAAACATATTGCAAGTAGATCACCCTTGTGTATAGTTGAGTCAGATTCAAAACGAAGAACAGACAAGTTCAAAACCAAACAATGGCATGAAAAAAGGCTCTCCAAGACAGAGCTGGCTCATAATCAACCCATTTCCAGTACAATTTCAGAGAAAGCCTTCAAGGAGACTAATCTCAAACATATTTGGTGCTACTGTACTGGCTCTAAATAACTCCCTTCTTAACCCTTTGCATAGAAAAGGACAGATCCAGCAATATCCATCTACTGTTGTCTTCTCCTCCTCAAAACACTGCTGTGTCAGTGCCTTCCTGAGAAAGGAAAGAAGGGGCCCACAGATAGCGGCCAGGTCAGGGGTGGTGGGTGATCGTTGCCCATGATGTCAAATTAGACTAATCCCAGTATAACACCATTATGATCGCACATCTCCAATCCCAGAGGGTCCCATCTATTTGGGGAAGAAGGAGCTCCTTGGTCATTGGTGTGGTTACAACTAACACATRAGATTGAGATGTCCAGATAGAGTCCTTTGATGAGAAGGCAATACATATGCTTTAAATGRTGTGAGAAGACCGGCCAAGCCCAACAGATCCTGGTGGTTCAAGGGATTCACCCACAGAAAAAGAGCCCGTGTTGCCTCAATTTGCCACCTTTTACTTTGCACTCCTGTCACACCTCCCCAAGGGAATAAGTCATGTCCTTTCCTTCAAGGCTGTTGCGCTCTGACTCACAAAGGGGATGAAGTCTCCCTTTTTTTTTATTTTCAATTTATTTCAAGAACTATTTTTCTTCTTTATCAGAACAAACCTGCAAGACGAAGCTTTGACAAGTTATTGCTTTCAGTCCTCCTAGCACAACCCATAGCAGCTTCCATGCAAGGCAGAGAGAAATAGGAAAATCCCAGTTAGACATCTGACTTAAACCCATGATGACTTGCAGGGACTGTGACTCCGGTTCAGGATAGCACTCTGATCCCAAGCCTAACTTCAGTCACTGGGATAATTACCTTTCTCCTAAAGTCAAACACTGTGATCCAACTCTATCAACATGACTTCTGTACTTCTAGTGTGAAAGCACTGGTAAGTGATTACGGCCACCTAAAACACAAGTCTGACAGACTCTGCCAGCCTTTGCAGTTGAGCGAAAAAAAGTAATTAAAGTTCAGGCACCTGAGCTGAAGTCAGGACATAGCCCAAACTTAAGGRCTCCTCAGATTCAGCAGGGTGGTTTTGCAGAAATGTTCAGCAGACTTCATGAAATGCAATGTGCCCATAAAATTAACACCCCAGATACTGTATTGAAACTAATTTGAGCAAAGGAAGGATTTCAGTCTTCGTTTTCCTCCTCCTTTTCTAGCTAAATAAGGCTTACAATCCTGTTCTCTGATTGCTTCTCTCCTTATCTCTTTCTTCATGCTCCATTCAACTTCTGGGCCTATTTAAAACAAAATTAATAGACAGAAGGGAAAGAGTGCTTACAATGGAAGTCACTGTGGTCAGGGCCCTTCCTATGGTCCTGAGGTCCCATGCAACAATCTGGCCATCTCTGTCAAGCTCAACCTGTCACCCTCAGGAAAGGTCCCATCAGAACTGACTTTTGAATTGCCCATTGACCAATGCTAAGTTTTGGATGATGGAAGTTGTCTGGAAGAACGCCAGACAACAAGGGTCTAAAAAATTTAAAAAAAAATCATTCTAGTAACTGAACCATTGCAGTCCAGTGCCCAAGAMGGTCTTTTACTGTTTAATTTCTTAGTATGGACACAGCCACATAGACGTGACGAAATGTGCCCACTCATGACAAAGGCAGTAAGAGCTCTGCTATTGCAATTTTTGCTTTGCAGCAACCAACTGGCCGGTTAGCAAATACGGGCTGGCAAGTCAATAGGCSTATTTGTACTGCCAGATTACTCCATACCTCTGCTTTTGGCCAATGAGAGCCTCAAAGGTTCACAGAATACTGAARAGGGAGGAGGAGAGCTTTTCTGAAAGATGCTGGTCCTTACCAAATTGCTCTGACGTGGAGGACAGCACTAACTACACAGAGAACATGTGACCAATAATCTTCTCAAATGGCTKCTTTCTGTGTTTTTCTGTGTTCAGAAAATCAGTAGATGGGGATTTTTCTTCAAACTTGAATCCCAGCTGGTGGTCAGTTATTGCCTAATTCCTTTGAAACATTTGTAGTTCTTCCAGAAGCAACACTTTCGGACTGTCACAAACTCAGGCTGACTGTATGTGTGGATGATATGTATTGTGATATGATGCCATTTGGTTGGAAGTAGCTCTAACTTCATGACCTTCTGCTAAAACCTTTTAGCAAAGGTTTTTTTTGCTGAGAAAACAAGGAAGTTAAGGGGATATTTTGTTGCTCCAGGTGACCAAGCCTGCTGATTTGTGATTGCTGGCTGGCCATTCTTGTGAGACTGTGAGCCTAATTGAGGTAGGTCACAGCGTATTTTATTGTGCCCACCTGGGTGACTGTTACATTTAGAGCATACTTCCAGCATGCTGTGTGTTGTGCTTGCGAATTTGAAACCTGCTTTCCTAAGAAGTTGCTTTAATTAGCTATTTGAGTGGAATTTTCTGCCAGCAAACTCATTTGCTAAAATACACATGGAAGGTAAACACAAAAGAATATCAATTGTGAGTGTGTCTTGAAATTAGAGTGAATATCCGCAGTACTTACTTGGCAGTGATTGCCATGATGTAGTAAATCTGGGGTATTTTTATGCCTGGAACCATGATTCCTGAGTACTGAAAGTGTCTGAGTTTGTTATATACATCCTCTTCACTTGTACAGATGCTGAATCCAGTTGAGGTTGGACATGAAAGAAAGTCATTTCCATCTGACACCCATTTGTTGATTTAAATAAAATGAGCTGGCAATCATAGCTAATTTCCTGCTGCTGAGAGACCATACCAATAATTGCCAACCCTAACATCATTCCCTGCAGAGAAACCTGAAGCTGGATGAGCGAGGGTGATCGCTCCTCAGTCCCATAGTATGGGAATCATGCCTCCTCCTAGGTCACCTCTGAGCTCAGGGGGAGCAAGAGCTGCCACCCCTGCTCAGGRCAGGACAACGGGGTGCTCACACCCCTCTGAACTATTACATGATGATGGACTCTAATACAGGAGGGCCACAACTGACTTTTTTTCCCCCCAGCCTCCCTTGCTGCATGTGCAAGAGCTRTGTTGCTGGGAAACACTACATTTTATTTATATTAGAACCCTATCTAATAGCACCATACACATCTGGACCATACAACACTGCCTCTTCCTCCTATTCCCTAGCTGCTAATATCACAGGTGAGCGTGACACCAGGGGTCACAGCATGGGAAAACACTGTTATCTCTGTCCTGCAGACTTAAAACAACTGGCTTCAGGAGAACTGGCTTCAGGAGAAGCCAGTGGCAACACCCACGATAAATGAGGGACACTGGACAGGTTGGAAGCAAAACCTTCAAGTTTTGCTATACTGCCCTAAGAGGGGTCCTAGCCCCTATCAGCATTAGGTGGTCGGATGTACCCTTGTCTTCCAGCAGCCAGTTCCCTTTCTGCTCATCCTCCCCAGTTCAGATTAGGACCATACCCATAGCCTTACCCTCAACATCTTTCCAAACCCCTTTATCCCTTTCCTTGAGTCCCCTGTGGCATCAAACACCTTCATGGATGGAAATTGTCTCCTTGCCACAGATTGATAGATTGGCCTCATGGATATATCTSTTCAACCCCGTCCTCCACCCCTGAATTCCCTCACTGAGCTCAAACCCATCCAGTAACAGTTGTTAACTCTGTCCTGGGAATTTGGTAGCAGCTCTTCAGCAAAGCTGGTTGGAAAAATCTCAGCTGAAGCAAAACTATCAGAGGGATTTATTTTTTTTTTAAAGAGGTGTAATTGCAACCTGCCCTGTCCCTAGGTGAGAAATAATTGAGAGTCATTCCAATGCAGTGCCCAAACTATGTGGCTGGGAATGAAAGGGGAGGCTTTTACAAATGCTCTCCAGCTGCCTTATCTTGCCCCAGACTGGCATGGCCTGGTGGTCAACAGGGCTGGTAATGTCAGTGCAAAACCTCCTTCCCACTCATCAGGGGGGGKTTTGCCTCGTCGCTTGCTGGGCAAGCTCTGCAGAGGGGAGCGCAGTGTAAGGTGCCTGCAGGCAGGGCAAAACTCTGCCCGGCTGCAATGAGCAAAGCTTGCCTGCAGATCCAGTGGTGGAACCAGATTGCACCAAGAAAGGCTGATTAGGAAAATGAATCAGTTGTTTATCTCAGGTTTCTCATAGGATGAGATTTCTGGACAGAGAATGAGACGGGTTAGAAAGCCTGAAATTATCTCTGCAAATGCAAAGAAGAAATGAGGTCRGATACAAGGTCTTTCCCAAAACAGGACTGCTATTTTTCGCATTTTCCCTGTTGCTGTATCAAATTCTCTTCTCCTTCTTCTATCTGGATTCTAAAACTTCCCATCTTTCCAATGCACTGGAGTTAAAACCATCCACACTAATAATCTAAGTATGCCAAGGGATGATCCCATATACTGGGACCACCTTGCATGTCGTGGCTTGGCTCTGTGCTACTGACCTGCCAGCCACCAAAACAAGGCTGTGAGCAAGCTGCCAGCTGGGAATGGTCCTCAGACTGGACTAATTGCCAAATGTGGGAATGGTTCAGGGGTAAATCTTAGTAGAAATGGGCCAAATTTGTGCAAGGGAATGTTCTAACATTTCACAAACATGGAGAGTGGCCAACAACGTTCCCAGCACACTTGACCGGTTTTTATCTACATAGCTATACAGGGAGTGTATATCTATACTTGTGTAGGTATGTCCAGGGGGACCTGGTCCACAGTGGGAATTCCTAGTTACGGCTCAAAACAGATCACATGACAAACACGATAATAGTACATGGCCAATCTTATCATGGTTTCAAAACCGTGGTCTCTAATCTCACGGTTTTCACAAACAACAGTTATGACATACCGATTTTGCAACCAGCAGCAAATCTGTCATTGCTTCAAATCTGGCCAAATGTCACCTGGTTTCYCTTGCAACTGTCTAGCGCAGGTCTAGGTCCAAAACCAGGCACCTAAGTGACAGCATGGTAGAAATTACGTAGAATGACATGCACAAAAATTGCTAGGAGTAACATTTTCATACATACAGGTTCACTGGGCAAGATTTAATCTGGCAGTGCCCCACTTTTCTGGCTGGCTGGTACATACTTGGCTTTCTCATGGAGGTACTTTTCCAGTGCGGAAGATACTGGTGTGTGAGGCCAGGGGATGTGGAAACAGAACCCCAGCACTAGGCTGAGCCTGGGAAGGTGCCTTTGAGCAGGGGCCCCTGCTCACCTTGTAGTGAGCCCTGCCCAGCCAGTGTTGGGTGGATGTACCCAAGAGAGCTTTGCACACCTGCTCTCTTGCAGTCTTTTTCCAGGCACCCAYAAAATTATGCGCTCTTTCCCTGTGTTGAAGGTGAATCCATCTTTCCTACCACCATTTCCCCTAAGTCTTTTTCTCTGACAGCTTGGTGGTCAAAACACTTAGGTAATATTGGTAACCTCTTTGGCCAGATAGATGAAATCTCACACCCTGAGGAGATRCTTGCTTTCTTTGCTACCTCCTTGTGTTCTTCTGTTTTCCTTGCACACCTGTAGCACCTCGGTCCCTCCCTTTCTCCATCACCCCTCCGTCATCATATAGAGATGCTTACAATGTGATTTGGTGCATCGAAACTGATGTGTCTTGGTGCTGCTCTGCGAATGAGTGAGACTTGATCCTGCCTGTGGGGAACCTAGAGGTAGGAGATACACAGAGGTTACAAACTTGGGGGAAGAGACTTGGGAGAGCTATGCAAATATGCAAATGTGAAATAATAGGAGTTGTTAATTARCCTTGTTGTGGCATATCAATGGCCTGGGGTAAAAGCTTTTGTGTACAAAGTCTTTTTTAAAACAGGGTGAAACTGTCTTTAATTGTTCCAAGATATGTTTCTGGGAGTGAATTGCTGGTTGGATTTAATAACATGTGATAATCAAGTCCAGATATAGCCCATCAGACTAGATAACGCAAAGTTTCTATGCATTGAAACTTTACAAGGTGAGAAAAATTCTCAGATGCCTGATTTTAAAGGGTGGTTCTAGTGACTTGCCGGAGCGTGTGTGGTAGGAATGACCACGAAACTGAAGCACCCCCTGCGATACGACTGGCACACACCTTTAATCAATTCTGATGTGCAAACAAAAGAAAAGCGCTGGCTGGAGACCCTGGGCCCGATGGAGGCTTGGAGCCTGGCCTAGACTTTATGCCTCTGGGTTGTGTCAATCCAGGGTTTGCCAAGAGTTATTATTTTTCTCAGGAGAGCTGCCAAAGAGATTGAGAATCTGTAGTGATGAAAACAGTCTCTGTCCTGCCTCCAGAAGTGAACACAAGATGGTGCTGCCATCCACCGATAGCTAGCCTTGCATGTAGCTTTACACTGTTTCTTCTTCTCAGGGTGTTTAAAACAAACCCCCTTTGGATCCTCTGTTGATGAAGCYTGCCAAGAAGTCTCTGGGATACTGAGAAGGACAAGCTAAAACGTCTCTCTGGCAGCCTGGCTCAAACAAGCAGGGTTAAACCCATGTTGCACAAGARCTGCAAGCAAAGATGCCATGATATATTTCTCAAGGACTCATCTTAACTCTCATCCAGGGGAGAAAATTCCCCAGGGGACAGGAACTGCTGCAGTTATTGCTTGTGATAAGACCGCGGGAGGCTCCGTARGAGATGATACCTACCATCCCTTGCCTAGATGAGCTGGGTTAACGCCACAATGCCCARCAAAATCCTCATTAGTCCAGGCAGAAAGGGCCAGATGGCAAATGCAATACAAGCTGAGCAAAAACTAGCAACAAAAAATGCACTGTCCAGGATTATACTGTAACCAAATTCAGATCTGCTGTGTCTGCAGTGTTCCCACCACGGTCAGCATTTGGGAAAGACTTCTCAATCCACTGCGGATGAAATGCAAATTCCCAGGCCAACTCTTTGCCCTTCTAAGGAAAAGCTAATGACTGATGTATATGAGACTTGAGCCACTGGACAAAGCTGAGCCAACATCAAAAACAACACAGGGTAAAGAGATGTGACCTACCATGGAGATGGAGCAGATGGCGACTCACTGCTCTCAGRGTCGTGCGATTATGTGAGACTCACCGGGAAAAAGATGTGCAAGACTAACAAATTTTAATGAGAATACAGGGATCCAATTCCCCACAGACTCAAAAAACTTCCTCACCTGACTTCCATGGCTAAGCCCTGTGGGCGGGTGACTGAGACATCTATGAACCACACAACTGTGTCCGTTGCTCTTGCATGGGGCTTCTTTGTGCCCAGTGACTTTGCCTTCCCCTCATTAGGGGCTCTTACAAACCCTTAGAGACTCTTCTTTCTACCCAGCCACTTGCTTGCAAAATCTATGGGAATGTAAGTTCCCGGGAGACGTCCCCCTCTCTGCTGAGTGYGATTAAAACCAGCCAACTGGTTCAATGGTTCTCGGTGGGACACGCAGCATTGCGTAAGCCTCTTTCCGAACGAAACGAGGCTAAAGGGAGATTTCTCTCCTCGCTGGGGAGACACGCTTAAAAAGCATAACGCAGATGCCCTTTTCACAARGAGGGAGAGGGCTGATCTGTGTTTTTGGACTCCAAGGCTCGCAGTGRCTAGCACTGCATTAGCCCTTTCCCACTCCTAATTTCTTGGCTTCCCAGTGCAGAGCAGATCATTTACACGTGTGTCTTTCCCACCCTCATGGGGGTTTGCTGTGGCAGGACTGGGGGCTGTGCCTTGCGGAGCTRTGGCTTTGACATTTTCTCAGGTGTTTTTTTTTTCCCATCAAAACCTGAATGTCTCCCCCCTCACACAGCCATGCCAGTGGATCAGTGGAGGTACCTCGTGTTGCCATGCTGGTAGCATCTGAATTGCAGTCCAGGTAGGTGTCAGCGACACAGGGAAGACAGGCAAGCTGTTGCTGATATTTGCACAGCAACCTGAACCAAACCAATCTTCTCCTCTCAGCCCCCACAAATGGGTTTGATGCCATTCCTAGAAGTCTCCACTCCAGGTTTCCTCCTACAAGGCATAGACACACATTACTAAAAGTCAGTCCTGCCCTGGAAGTGCCTGTAATTTTAGGCTAGGCTCTSAGGATCACTTGGAGTTTGACAGTGTATTAAGTTAATAGCTGAGTGGTTGGAGTTGAATAAACCAAGCAGTAGAAAATGGCAGTATGGYTCAGATGTGCACCAATTCAATGGGTGGACTTTGAATACTATGGTCAAATCCTCATCCTTCTTTAGATCTCTGCTTAGCTAACCCCCTTCCCCGCAATTACCTTAACTTTTGGTAATAGCCAATCTACTTCTTTGTKCTGGTTTGTCTTCATGGTCGCTTGTTTGGAGAGACCTGCCCCTCCTGAAAAGGCTGCTTGCAGTTACCTGATACTTTTCCACTGTCACACAAGCATCCTACTTTCTGTCCCTATTTCTGTGACATTCTATGCTTCTGAAATAAATATAGCATGAGTGGGGATGTGGTGAGAAAAAGCCCTTCACAGGCAGACCCACACAGCTCACTAGTCCTAAGCTCTGGATTTTTTCAAAAATTGTTAAGCAGATGACCAGCTTTTAGAAAGGAAAAAGCAGACCAAGGAAAGCTTCTGGGGTACAAATCACACCAAGTGTGAGAACTTCTGGTGGCTGAGAAAGCATCTGCTTTTCTGGGTTACCTACTGGTACAACTTCAGCTTGTCAGGGACAGATAGGAGGGATCATAATCATAGAATCATAGAATGATAGAATGATAGAATCATAGAATCATAGAATCATGGAATAGTTTGGGTTGGAAGGAACCTTTAAAGATCATTTAGTCCAAMCCCCCTGCAGGGAGCAGGGACATCTTCAACTAGATCAGGTTGCTCAGGGCCCTGTCCAACCTGACCTTGAATGTTGAATGACCTTAAATGAATAATATGCTTTGGAAATCTCCCATGTCATGGCATTACAGCAAAGCTGATGCTGAAGGGTAAGACCCTCAAGCTATATAGTAATGCAGATAAGGCACTGCATGTTTGGRTCCCAAGCTGTGATAGTCATGCTTCTTTCCATGCATGTCCCATCTCGTTCACTTATTAGTGCCACAGATCAGATGATACCAGCAAAGGAAGATCCTGGATGGGATTGAAACCAGTGGAACAGAGGTGGCAAAAGCACACATTTGAACTTTCAGTTGCCAAAAAGCAATTCACTAGGAGGATAATCGGCTGGCTGTGAAATGTCTTGATACCACAATTGCACTTCATGTCCTACCGATACGTCTAACCCTTCCCAGCGAAAAGGATGAGTGGGCTACAATCCCGAATTATCCAATGATCAGGCTACAAGCCCAAAGGAATTACCTGATGATCCTATGAAATAGGGCTAAAGTATGGAGGTTCACAATGTCTCTGAGCGAGGAAAAATGAATACCAGCTCAAAGACCGTCAGCTATAGAGCTGGCCTGCTCCCTAGCCTCCTAGGGAGCCAGGACTCACCTAGCCCTGCAAGGACGTACATACGGCTCAGGCTGAACAAGACCTGTTGGGATAGAGACAAGCAGCAACAGGGATTGTCCAGGAGGAGACACAGCTGTCAACATGGATTGGTCAGAAATGCACGTCCTTACATTTAATCTGATTTATCACCGTTTGAAACCTTTGGGCCAGATGCTAAACAGGAATACATTGTCCCGGCTACATCAACAGCCAGGCAAATGAGTTGAGACGTCTTTCCTCAAAGGTCAAGCACTGCTGTGCTCCCTGCCAGCAGGTACCATACATCTGGGAATACTGCCACCAGCAAAATGATATATCTCACAAGTCCCCTTGATTCTTAAAGGAAGGCACAGAAGACTGACTCTGCAATYATATGGACATTTTCTGTCCAGGACCACGCTGAGAACTGTCAAACTCATTCATCAGCTGCCTCTGTACAAATGGTAATAGCATTCACTCACCAGAAGCTTGGCAGGGGTTTGGAKCATTGACCTAGAAGTTAAAGGCTCTTTGTTTATTACTAATCCCTGGAGATATGCAGTCCCAAAGCCCTTCCCTTTCTGTGCAACACAAGACCAGCTTTCATAGCTGTACCCTGAGCCCAGTGAAGTCAATAGAAAGGCTGTCATTGTCTCTGGTGACCAATGCACTGTCCCTGGATTCTGCAAAATTAGACTGGCTTGTRCTTTTGTTGTAATCAATACAAGTATTACCAGTGACCACTGCTGAATCCAAATGGGACCATAGCATGTGTCCCTCAGGAGTCYCAGTGATGCTGAAATCTGGGGTCACCTTTTTCCACGTATTTTAGAGGATACAGGATAAAGGCTTAGATTTCCAGCACGTCTTTAATATTTTCTAGGTGTCTTTTACTCTCAGAAGAAGGACTTCTTACAACCACACCTGGRTCATATACTCCTTGTCCCACCCCTGCATAACCCTTTTTGAAAGCTTGCCTTGCATCTCCTGGGARTTGCTCCTGGTGTGATGTGAAAACATTACTGGGGTATAGCAACGCCTTTTCTAGCACAAAAAAGAGCTGGGAAATGAGGGGTCAGGCAAACAAACATCAGCTAGTTGTTTTAAACCATCCAAGAACCTGTTTTAGCATTAGAAGCAAAATCTGCTGGGTTACATCCTTGAGCAAGATTTTTCTCCTAGAGTGTTAGAAACTCCTCTGCTCTCAGTGGCTTTGCATCATTAATAACATCACTGATAGTAATTCACCCTTGATAAAGATTAGAATGATTCTCAGATCTGAAAAGAAAAAAAAAAAAACAAGGCCAAAGAACTTAAGTCCTGCAACTGATCCATGTCTGCTGGTCTTTTTCTGGAGGACTTCAAGTGATGGAGAACTTGCATCAAGATGTAGGGCAGCATCATGGTACCAGGGACATGTCACAGGGGATTTGGGGYCTTTAGAGACGCAGCTGGCTTTCTTGGCAAGATTAATGCTGTGAAAATCTATATCCAGTATGCTCTGCCCGCCAGCACTGCCCCATTGCTCATGACCCACTGCCTATGGTTTTTGCCCTTCTCCAGACCCGCATAGCTCTAYTTGGCTCTTTCGTCATACTCAGGTCCAAAAGACTGTGTGTTTAAGGGGAAGAGACCCAACCCATACTGCCTCTCCCATGGCACTGTCCTGTGTGAGTTGTTCACACTACCACAGTTAAAAAGAAAATGTCTTCTTTCCATCTCTGGCTGTCTCCTGCTCCTGCTTCCACCCACTGTGTCTCTTTGGAGGCAGGGACAGCCATGAAACTCTGAGCCAGGCATCCAAGAGGAGGAAGACAAATTGCCCTCTGGAGTTGTCATCTTCTGCATATTGGCTATAAGGGAAACCAGAACAAGTATTTTACACTAAGTCTTTAACTTTTCAGTGGCAGGACCCAGGTGGAAAGTAACCCACTGAAAACTAACCCACACCACTGACCATGACCAAACCATGTATCTTAAAWGTCGTCTGTAAGGTTAAGCTACAGTGTTTTGGGCCACATTTTCCAGAATTTTTTCTCAATTTTGGATAATTGTGGCAAGCAAAATGGCTTTTCTAGGGTGAGTTGGAGATCTGGACACCATCTTGCTCCACAATCCAGTTAGAATTATATACATTGGTAACAGTTTCTGTGTTGCCTATAGTGCAATTAAGGTTTTATGTAGCACCTTATGCACAATCTGTTCTCTATTTTAGGCTGCTTTGTTCTTTCCTTCTCACATGCTATTTAAATGAGCAACCTGCTGAGATGAAATTACTGGGAAAAAAGTTTGTGTATTGTTATTTTCTACTTTCCTAGAAATTTTTTCACTGGAATTTTGAATGTCCAGAAATTATAACTGGCTCCTTATTATTTTTGTTTCTTTTCCTTTTTCTTTTTTTAAGAARAAGAGGTGAGTGAGTCCTTTCTACGCTGACTTCAATTTGTTTAATGCATCAGCAAAAGTGCCAAAGACAGATGCTAGTAGAGGACTGACATTTCCCTTTATGGCAGTAGATGGGGCTACATCCTCAGCAATGTCCCTTTCCAGACCTGCAAGCCCAGAGAARAGTTTTGATGGTTGTGCTGGTCACTTCCCACAGTAGCCTCATCCAGAAGGAGACTAGRTGGACAAAGGAGATGAATAAGCAGGGGTGGAAAGAATGAAATAAATGCCAGGACCGGGAGCATTGCCCACTTCTCCAAAGACTTTATTTACCAGACACTTACTAAGGGAGACGTAATCCCCTTTCACACCACCTGATGTAACATGAGGACTCGCAGTTGCACATATAAATGTTTGCACCTCTCCATAGCATGGCTGCACCCAGCCCTGACACCATGAGTCTTCTACAAAAGTTGTTTTACTCTCTCCTGTTSAATGGGAGCATTGAGGCTCTTTATTAAATTCCAGGGATTCCTTGTATAATTGCCTGTTAAATGACTTTACTAGCCTGAAGTTTCAGTGTCCAGATCTGGAAGACTGTCCTTTCTCCTGCTAYGGTCCCTGAGCTGTTTTGCTTCTTCTCCTTTCCCGTGCAACTGATGAAGTCCTGCAGATCTTTTTAGTTTATACAGGCTAAAACCTCCTCTGGAGTATGATCTTGTTTCACCTTCAGGACTCCATAAATTCATTCAGCATACTCCTCCAGTCCTGTTACTAGCAAGTTTTGATGCATTCTCTCCAAAAGAAGAACAGAGACTTCTTCATCTCCCCACACTGGCAGTAGCCATTGTTTTGAATATTACTTCCTTGAAGTGGTCTACAAATGAATCATTGTGTAAGCACAACACCCTCTTATTATTTATGGGTAGGCAAATCACAGAAAACCATTTTAATAATACCATGTTTATCATCACAAATGCACCGGCAACGTTTCCGCAAGACAGAGCAGCTGCAGCCCAAAGCYTGTAGGTTATTGTGAAAGGCATCTGTGAAAATGTAAGACCATCTCAGCCTCTAGCAAATCCTAAGCTGGGTGGGGTAGGAGGGAAAGTTTATTTATTATTTCTAAATCCATTTTATTCTAATCAGGGCTAAACAAGCTGTTCCTGGATGACAGAACCTGCCTGGATTTGTTGATTTGAAGCTCGTGGTTGGACTTTGAGTGTCTGTGAACTCCAGTGGGGCTTTTCCTCTACCTCAGGTTTTAATTTAAATTCTTTAGTACTTTGTAAGAACAGAGTTCGTGGCACAGTCCTTCCCTCAATGGGGACATATTCTGTTCTGTCTTCATTCTGGCTACCTATTTTCATTAAACTTCCTGGAATTAATACTTTTGCAGCCTTTACCCCCCTGCCAAGTCTGCAGCATCCCAMAGCTACTGGGGTAGAAGGACTCACCTCCGCTGTCCAGCATCCTGACAGCCAGAAACTGGGGATGGAGCTGGCAAAATCTGAGATTTTGGCATGCTTCAAAAATGAGGCTGTTCCCATGAACATATGAGTGTCACTGACCTCACAAAGTCCAGGAAAATGTTAGATTTCCTATGGCATTAATTGCAACACCTGCCTTAGTTTCTGATTCACCCTGCCTATCTGAGATSCTCCTAATTCATGGATAGAGAGGCGCTTGCAGAGCTGATTGCCCCCCTCCAGTGTATTCCTCCCTCTCTTTCCTTATTCCCTGCCAAGAAAGCAGAGGCAATGTGATTTCTCCCTGGTAATCAACCCACATCTATGCATTAAAAAGGCAGCATCAGACTTATGTAGCTTTTAATCTGACCTGAAACAAGTTGGGGCCAGGCAGAGGGAAGCGAGCTTCACTGCGCTTGTGGGAAAAGCTGGCAGACATGTGTTTTGCCCTGTTGACAGATGAGTAGGGCCAGSACCCAAGCACAGAGACAATTTTGAAGGAGCCATGAGTCTGCAAGACACTCAGGCGTTTCCAGTTCRGAGACTTTTCAATCCCCTCCAGCGAGTTTTAGGATCCTCATGAAGAGAGGAGTCAGGTAAGAGAGGGAAAGGGTTTGTGTTTTTAAATCATTCCACCCACCGCGGAAGGGGGGAAGCGCCGGGAAAACATTTCATAACATCTCTGATGTTTTCCCCTCCGCAAGAAAAAATTTTCCGTTGTCGTTCTTGCAGTCAGATAAGATCAAGCACTACAGGGCAGAATGGAGGCACTGACTAAAACTATTGTAACTCACTCCGAAGCTCTCCGGTCTCAGGTAGGAGCCGCGTGAGAGCATCACGTGCCATGGGAATTCAGGCAGGAGGGGCACCGGGGCTTGGTCTTGTTTATTGTTCTTGCCTGAGTCTGACCTGAAAGCCAAGGAGTAACTCAGGAGGACACGATGTACCCTGCTCCCTTCCTGTGTCCACCCAGAGGCAATTTATTCTCAAGCTGAGCCATGGCCCCCAAAGCAAAATAAATTCCCGTGTTCAGCCCTGAACACAGAGTGCGCTGCAATTAAGGAAACCTTCAGTGTAAAATGCTTCCAATGCAGAAAAGGTTGATGGAAAATKATTGACAAGGGCTTGTCCCACATTATCCCTTATTGGCACTCCTGGCCGTAGCTGAGGCTTTCTCCTGCCCTTAGGTGGTCTTCACCAATATGGTCCCTGTTAGACGGGTTTTCTGTAGGGCTCACACTGTTGGCTTTCCTTCAGTTTTAAGACAGCTTGTAAATATGAAAGCCAAAAATGTGGCCATTGAGCCMGCAAGGCATTGCCTTCCAAGCAGTCGTTATTCCTTTTGGGTTTCCCCAACTATCCAGCTTGTGCCCACAAAGCTCCCTCTGGCTGGRAAGGATTGTGGGTCACTTAAGATGAGAAGGTCTGGAAGGATCCCTGTCTGTGTTGATGCTGTAGGGATGGGCTCTGTGCTCCACGGTCCTGGTYCTCCGGTTGCCCAAGCCATGGTCACATGCTCTTGGTGTCACACTGAAGCTGCCTGGACACGTGGGAGCCCCATGTCCCAGCAGGCAGCAAAGGTCTGTTGGTGATGACCAGGGCTTCAGGGCAAATCATGAAGGGTACTGCACTCTGTGGCTACAGGACCTGGGTCTCACTCATGTTGGAACAGGTCASTGCCTTAACATCTTCCTCTGGAAATAAACACAAACTACAAGAATTCATAAAACTATTTGAAAATTACAACACTGACAGTGAAGAATTCCCTGCTTAAATTCACTTCGTCTCTGAAAATATTCCCTGGGGATGTTCAAAACCCATTTTTTCCTTGGATTTGGAGGAAGAGGGAACAGGTGAGAAAACCAGAGATATTTATTGCTTATTATCTAAGTAACACATAGAAACATTGGGCTGGCAGGGAATGACTCAGAATGAAGATGAACCTCTTGCTATCATAATCTGAAGAGCAGGACAAGCATCTGTATGTCTGTCCTTCCTTACATTTGTCAAAGTAATGCAGTAGAGACTGCTTGCTCTGTAGAGACTGAGTTGTCACTCTTCTCACTGTGATGGAGTTCATCAAACCAACCACCCGTAGACGTCTTCTGCATAAAAACCACCTGAGTTAGGTTCCCTCCACAGCCAATGAAGCCAACACTTCCAGCATACAATCTATTCRCTACACATCTGTATTTAGAAAACTGAATTGAACATCTAGTCAACACGGTCAGTAGTCTGCAGAGTGACATAATTCACTCTATATCAGGCACCTACATATTACTAGCTGGATCCCTGCCTAGATTCTGTTAGCTATTTTAACTAAATCTCCATTGGGCTGCCAAATCACATGGAGACACCTCTGTCCAGACGCCTACACTGGGTGTCTGTATCAGTAAGATGAATCTGATCCCTATGTTGGCTTTCCAAGATGGAAGGAATACCTTGGTCCTGACCGCTGTGGTCTCTGACACTCACAGAAAGGAAGTAAGAAAGGTAAATGGAAMTTTCTCCTGCCTTGCAAATGGCCCTGGGATTTGCAGATCACTCAGTGTTTGTTCTGTGGACACAATAGGTGGGTTCATCATGACTATGGAAGAACCCAGCATTTCTCCTTCCTTGAAATGGCAACACCTGAGAAAATATCTTGATATTTTCCTACCTGAAAATAAGTGGAAGTAAAWTCTGGAGAGGTGAAACTACTGTTTACCCCAGGGAGGTTCAGTTATTTGAAAAAGGAGACTTGGTTTCTAACTAGGCAATAAGGAAAAGGCAGGTCCTCCAGGTATYCCAGATTGTGGAAAACTGAAAAAACTGCCATCAGATCTGTTGTCACATCACACCATACCTTGGGTCTGAAGAAGAAGGACCTGCYGTGCATTTCACCCCTAACTGCACACACTGCCCTGGGGGCCTGGCCTGCCTGACTTCAAAACTTCAGGCAATCTTCAGCAATCTCCATCATTAAAAAAAWCTTTGCAGGCAGCTGGGTGTTAATATGTGCGAGCGGTAGCGTAACAGTGCACCAGTCGATGGGCGCCAGCTATTGAAAAGCGGTCGTTCTGCTTATCTGGACCCGGCTCTTAGCAAGGCTGCCACCCCTCCTTCTCAACGGGATGGAATTTGCTGGCACTACTGCAAGTCTATTCTGTCTTTTCAATAATTGCCACCGCAGTGCAGCGTCCCGGGGTGTTGGCACATATGCTTTAGAGTAGGAGGGCATTGCTCCGCCAGCCTTTGCTTTGAGAAGGAAAATTCCCCAGAATTATCATATTAGGCCCTATTCCCGAAACATGTCTAGACAGTGTTATTTAGGATGGGCTGTATTAGACTGTCCTGCCCTAAAGAACTAACTACCGCTGAATTGGTTATTATWTTTTTCTCAAGGGTATTGCTGTTGCACCAAGAGAATCGGAGATCCCCGACTCCCTAGATGTTATTCAGGAAAAAAAAGCTTGAAGCATGGACACCCATGCCCCAAAAAGCATGTGCAGCCTAAAAAAAAATGAGCTAAATAAAGAGAGGACAGAAACAAGTGCAGAAAAAGTGCACGATTATTTACTTATTAAAGACTTCGGAGCAAGCACCGATTAATGCAAGGACGAAACTGTGGTGCTTTTATCTGTATCTGTATTTTCTCTACCCAAACCTTCCAGAATTCACTTTCAGGGCAGGTCTTTGGCAAGAGGGCRTGGGGAAAAGTATGAAGATTGTTTAGGTTTTGTGAATCTTTTGAACTTTCAAACCTAGAACAAAATGAAGCCGGATATTTTGTGAAACTCGGGGTATCATGAAAAGTTCCTCCCTGCAATTTAAGACGTTGTTTGTACAAGCAAGATGCCCTGATTGGTTTCTTTGACTTTGTAACTGAATGCAAGACTGTGTTATGCAAGCTATAATTATTCTTATTTGGAAACAATTTTCTCTTTTACTTTCAGGATTCTTTGGGGAATAGAAGGCAGCTCAAAACAGCATCGTTTGCCAAAGCCAAATATAACAAAATCTTCCAAAAAGTTTCATTCTGTTCTAAATCTGTATCGTAGCAATTCTGATAAACTTCARATTTGGCAGAAGAATGTCTCTTCTCCTAATCTTCTCTTGGGTACCAAATGTTATCCCAGCACTCTTAATTCAAAGTAAAACTCACTGGGGATTTAGCACAAATGAACACTTCAAGATCTGACTATTTCAAGAGAATAACAYCAAGTTCTCTGAGATTGGAGAAGCAAGCTTATTAACTTCAAGATTTATATGTTTGACAAGAAAAATAAAGGGGTGAAAAATCTCAGGCTGGCTGGAAATTCAACCAGGGCTGAGTCCTATTTCAAGCCTCCACACCAAGGGCTTGTCTACACTAGACTTCTGGTTAAAACATCGTTCTCTTGCAGCCACAATTTGCACTCTGGTTTTGGTAGAAGCAGCACTTATGTAGCTAATCAGTGACAGTTATTTTAACTACCACAAAGACACGGCCCTGAGAAAGTAGAATCATGACTATTTAGTCTTTCCTTTTTGAACTGTACTATACTGAAGAATATGAGCATCCTACAGCTGTGAGAYAGGTTAGCCTTCTAGGCCAAGGGATGAAGCGATGATATTTTTAGTAGTGAAGGTCTCACTCCAGAGCCTACTTCAGAGCCAAATGAGGATTGTGATAGCCAATGGTTTTGTTTTTCATTCAGGATGAAACTAGACTCAGCTGACCTTTCACGTTGTTTCCATGGATTTTTTTTTTTCCCTATAGTGTACTTCCGTAGTCTGAAGTATGTACACAGACTTGCAATCGGTCCCTGCCCTTGGACACTGCTCCTCGGCCACTCTGCTCCTAATGGCATGAGTGCAGTTTTCTGGGGAAAGCTATGATAAATGGGAGCACTGGGAATGTCCTAAAGGTTAATCAGGTCATCTTACATCAACCTCCTTCTTGTCCATCAAGCCACTGTTGCACCTCTGGGCACTGTGCCTGCACCAGAGGACACCGCYGTTGCTGGGAGAGTGATGCCTCCCAGTACAGGCTGGGACAGACACAACCTGCTGTGGGCAGGGGCACGATGTGTGATGGTCTGAGCCACGCGAGGGGCTGCAGAAARGGACCCAGATGGCCACTCTGCAGTGGAGGAGCGGGAGCGAGGGCTGCTGCCCACCCATTACCCCTTCCTCACTGCCCAGGAAACGCGGACCTGTAGAGGCAGCGTATGCTGATAAAGGCTTTTTAGCTGCTGAGGTAATTCTGCCGCCTCTTTATAAGGATATAAACTAGGCCAACRCAAGCACTGCTGGCCTAATTGCCTCTGCACCAGGGATTTTGCCAGGAGAGCTACGGTGGCTCCCAATCCTCTTCAGGCTCAGAGGTGGTCAACATCAGGATCAGGGTCAAGCCTGCCTGCAGGTAGGTGTCTGGACGTCCTGCCAAGGTGTTGCAGTTCAGTTCTTCCTTTCTTTCCCATTTTCACAGCAAAGAGCAAAAATATGAACCCCTCCCCATTCATATCTTGGACATTTCCCACCGCTACAAGCTGCAGAATAACTGAACACACCCAGCCAAGAGAAGATAGGGAGATCAGGGTCAGCTGCTCTGAAGTAYGTTTCATCCAGACAGCTTCTTGTAGCCCCATCCCACACGTCCACGCTGTGCTTTGGAAAGGACACTACATTCACCTCCCTCATGCCCTCATCTCCCCTCAGCTGCAGGACCAGGAATTTTTGACCCAGAGCAAGCAGGGACAGCCACCTCCAGGTTGTCCCATGCCAGGCARCTTTTCCAAACTTCTGTCTGAGATCGTGAAGTTTTCCAGTCCAGGCCTTGAGTAAAGCCCCGCCACCAGAGCCAGCAGCGTAGGTATAGCCCCAACCCTCCAACCTTACCCCTCTGCCTCCCCTGGAAAATGACATCACTCTAGACAATTTACTGTTAATCAATAGGATTTAACAGAGCCAAATACAACCCCGAGAGAAACAGCTGATGCAGCCGTATCTTGTCAGCAGTGAACGCCTCGATGTGAACGGAAGCATGATCTGCCTCCGTTGGCATTTTCTGCTTTGTCTCTGACCAGCATTTGCATCTCCGAATTAAAGAAGTATGGGCAACTGTATAAATATATATATAGCATTGCATTAAAGCCCTGGGATCTATCTGACAGTCCAGCATGATGCAGCAGCATTAGTAATGTTTTTTGTACCATTTCAAATGACCTCATTTGGAGTGGAATTACAGTCAGCCTGTGCGTGTTCTGACCCAGACAGTTGCAGGCACATGAGTTTTAGTAGAAATACATCCACTGCATTGCATTTGGCTATCCTTTTCTTTATAAAGGCCATGAGTGCTCTAAGTAAAATTAACCTGTGCCTGCGCAACTAGGTACGGATTACTTTCTTATGTTTTTCATCAGATAAGTGAACTTTCAGTGATGGTAAAGTGTTGGAAGCTGTCAGATGATTGATGTTTGGGGGAACTGTATTTTGGCCACCTCACACACCAGGACTAGGTCTTCAGGTTCTTCTCCCCCAAAACATCTTCCTTCTCCATGCACAGGATGAGCTACGCTTCAAAGAAGGGTCAATGTTTTGCTGGGAAAGGAAGGACAACCATGAAAGAAGCAAAAGGGACAGGAGCAACTACTTGTTATGGAAGGTGACCTTCCCCTSCTAGCCTCCCCTCTGAAGAAGATCACTTCAAACAGTTCCATGAGGATTTCCATATTATTTCTATATCACCGTTTTCTAAGCAACCGGTGCAATTCCAGGCTCATTTACACATGGGTCGCTTTAGTGCAGAGCAGTGTCATGTGCAGTCCAGGCTGGAAATGTTTTTCCACTGACATCAAGAGTTGAATKTGGTCCAGAGGTGACTTTACAATCTCAGGAGTCATCTTTCTTCTCCACTGACTGTGGCCTSCTTCGCTCACAAAGCAGTGTGACCTGTATCAGCTATTGCTCAGCAGAATACAAACAGGGAAAGAAGGATTTGGATTTCTTGGGTTACCTACAAACTGGTTCTTAAAGCATCACTGAGGGTGACAACTAACCCTGCCCTTCCAGCTGCCAGTGCTTAAATCGTTTCTGAGTCTTAAAAGCAGGAAGCAGGATGATAAGTCAGATTACCTAATCATTATCTCCAGTAAGGAGGGCAGCTGGGTCAGTACAACATTGCTTAGCATGACAGCCAGTATATAAATAGGATCAGTACTTACAGATCAGGAGACTGCTGGTGACCAAGGTTAAAAGAATAACTAATGTATAAATACACTACAATCGTGCTCAGAGCCTGCTTGTATTTCCTGGAGAATCTGCGCAGAGGACTGAGCATAACGAGCATTTATAAGCGACCTTGTTGCGAGCATCAAGGGATCTCTGAAGGCACCACAGGTAGACAGGAGAGGGCTGGAYGCCTGCCAGCTGAGGAAGGTGGATCTGCGCTCCCCGTTTGCCATTGACTCCCCAGGAGATGATGAAAATCGGTTTTTCCCTCCCTCTGACCTGAAACAGAGGAAGCACAGGACTGTCATGAGGACCAATTAATTAATAGATACCGTCATCCCCCAGGCAGGTAGAAACATGAAACGATGCAGGGATGCGCTTGGGCTSTGCTATGAAGGCAGGGACACGGGCATGGATCTGGAGACTTTCTCTGGTTTCACACTTCAATGAAAGTCATGCCAGCGTGTCTTCTAGAGCCCACAGCAACATTCGCTGTGCAAAGGGCCCTCATTTAATCACCGAGACTGCTGTGGCGACCAGGAGAGATGGAAAGGGGAGGATCAGGCTGCTCCCTGCCCAGGAGCAGCAGATCTTGGCTCTCCACAGTCGGTTGAGAAAGGCAGGGGATAAGGGTCGAAACAATCCCTAGTGACTTCAAGAGGCTTTTAGGCAGGTGAACGAGGAGCCAAAGCAAGGTCTCATCCTGGCCCACAGTCTGCACAAGGCACTGTGCCTTGGGAAACTCAGGATCATGTTTTTCTCTTCCAAAAGCCATTGGCACTAAGTGCATGTTATCACAGAGGGCTCAAGTTTGTGTATTTCCTGAGAAACCTCTCTGCCTTCGCCRCGAGCCGCAGCCAATGAGCACAGCCTTAGCTTTCAGTGGTGTTTTTCCACCCTTTACTTGCCCCCCCAAAAAAAATTATATAACTCCATCCATTTTCAGAAACTCAGACCCAGGGCTGCTCAGCAGATCAGTCTGATATTGACCGTTTCAGCCTTCGTGACTTCAGAAAGCCAAACTCTCCGCGGGGCAGTGCAGGGCTTGAGTYGGAGGATGAGGGAGGGTGAGAACAGAGCACTTAAGGGGCACGGGCAGCATTTTTTTGTGTTGYAGTATGTGCCCTGGTGGAACAGAGGATGCGTTATCCTGCCTGCACAGCATTTTCTGACCTGCTTTTGACCYAAGAAGCATTTGCATTTATAAATATTTGAGTCGTACCCCTGGGAGGTGAGGAAAGGAAAAGAGTGGGTTTATCAAATCTGGGATTGCTGCAGGGCTTGGAAAGCAATCTTTCTTCTGCTGTCTTCCAGCCCAACTGTAAACCAGCCTGCATCCAAGATGGCTTGTTTATTAGTCTTTGAATCGGACAGTTTTTGCCAAGACGGCAAAGCCGGCTCCCCAGTCAGTGACTTTCAGTTAAGAGGATGATGAAACAGATTCACGGGGTCATCCTGCTCCCCACAATGCCCCCAGAAAGGTGTTGACTGGGTGATTTAACTCTGGGAGACTTTATCCAGTTGCTCTTTCTGGGGGAAATAGACCTGAGAAGGCTGTATACCAGAAACCACCCATCTCTCCCTTTCCCCATGTAAGAGCCTGGAGACAACTCAAGGTGGGTGATGAAGAAGGGCACTGGAAAAACAAGAAGGAAAGGCAGATTTGTGGGCAATCCTGGGAAAGAAGGAACAACAACAAGAGGAAGAAGAGCTGATCTAGGAGGAAAATCTAGCTCYGAAACTGCTGAAATATGAAGGTGGAGTCTGCCAACAAGAGCTGAGATGAGAGGTTTGTTRTCAGGTTGAAGGAGGGTTGTAGAATGATGGAGAAGATCAGGGACCTATCCTCCCCTGCTGGAAATCAAAGGGGTCAGAAAGAAAGGAAAAATTCAGTTCAGGTAGACTTTCTTCAGCAAGATATTATTTGACAGCAAAAGGCACCTATGACTAGAATGTCTCAACCTCATCTATGTTGAAGTTGACAATCTGAGGAGAAAAATACACTGTTCCAGAGAGTGATTCATCTGTCCTATCTTGAACCTCCAACTAGACCTGAGATGAATCACCTCCAGAGAGGGCTGATCTTCCTTAATTATTGTRAAGGGAGACTCAGGTTTTGAGATCCAACTTCCATATATCTAAGCTAGATCACAGAAATCTGACCCATGCTGTCTGTGTTTGTAAAGTAAAAGAAAAGTAGACTACCATAGACCATCCAGACCATTCTCCACATCTTGAATATGAAGCATAGTTCTTGTTCTCAAAAAAAGACAAGCAGAACTGGAAGAGGTACAGAGAAGAGCAGCAAGGAGGGCTGAGATATGGATCTGACCCTGCATAACAAGAAATTAAGCATTTCATCTAGAAACGAGATGTTGCAAGTGGAGTAAGGGAGTTGTCTAGAAGATCATGAGTGGCCTGAAAAACATAAGTAGGGAGTGATTGCTCACTGGTACTCCAGCCCTGATATTAATGGAGAAAGGATGGGGTACTCAGACAGCCTTTTGGCTCTCCACAGCATGACCATTCCTGTACTATGTTGTGATGTGTGCTAGGCATTGCGTGGAGCAATCTTGATGCAAAAGTCCACCAACTTCTACCCAGAGAAATTAGAGGAGGTGTTGGAGAAATCCCTGGAGAGCCCAGCAGATTTCCTCAAACCATCCTGAAAGAATACACCAAGGAGCTAAAAGCAATGCTTTGGGGAAACACAAGTGATCACTAATCATTGATAGCTTGCTTTACCCTCAGCTGTTAGACCAAAATTCAAGGGTAACATGAACCCTATCTTCAGCTCCCAAGCCTTGCCTTGCCTCCATATTTGACTGACAAAGCTGTCAGTCTCATATCAGAGTATCCTGACAAACGGTCTTCACAAAGGGTTACACTTGCTAACACAAGCAGGCCTACAGCAGAAAGATAATGGTTTTTCTGTCAAAAATAATTTTATGCCTGCAAGAGTAGCCAAGGCATGCTATGCAAAAGCAACCAGAAAGCCCTAGGGATGTACCTAAAGAATATCTATTCACTAAGCAAAATTAAGATCTTTAGGAACTTGCTCTTGCTATAGCATGGGAAGTCCAGCTCAGCCAGACTGGGGTGGTAAGCAAAGGAGAAAAGGGCAGAGAGCAAACTGATGTTTTCACTTTCATTTGTCTTTCTCCAGTGGGTTTAAGTCACTATCAGCTGCCATTTCTGTAGCTGCTTGAGGGAACCTGCCTGGAGCAGCTCAGTTCGGGTAATGCTCAAAGGGGACTTTCTGCTCTCTCTTCCCAGTGGCTCCCACCATCTTTTGGGGAAGTGATTTCCAACCGGTGCAATGGGCATCTTCAAAGTGCCAAGTGAGTGATGCTTCTTAACCCACTGAGCACCAGTCGCAATGCTCTCAGTTACCTTCAACTTCAAGGAAGCATTTGAGCAGTGCTGGGGACACTTCTTGGAGTCCTGTGGTGACACTTGTGTTTTGTTGAATTCAAGGGGTACTGTGGCTTTTGTTTAGGATTCATCCAAGATAAGGCAGTTCAGTGGTAAGCAGAGATCTAAGTTCAGTTCCCTACTTTCTTTACTGGTTATTTCCTCTGGGTTCTTCGGTACGTCTCTCTGTGCACTTCAATTTTCCCAGCAGTTGAACAAGAATAACTCTGACGTCTTGCCTGAGGAGTTGTAGGAGGGATACAATAAAGGTTGTAAAGAGTTGAGATAATGCTGTAACAGGAGCTGAAAAATACCTACAGAAAATAGAGAGCCTTTTATATCACCATTGGAGTTGATGAGTAATGCATGTTTGTGTAAAAGGCAGATGACTCTCTCAGGTTCACTGGGGTATTCCAGTTACATGCGGCACCAAAATCACATCATTTTGTTTCCCAGCCTTTGACAGTGGCCAAGTGTTTACACACAGCTTCCACTTTCACTTCAGACAATGTCCTCTCTGCCTGAAAGCTCATCTCATGCCTGGGGATGCAGCTCAGATCTGAACCCATCATCCTTTTTTTGTTGCTGTTAGTAGTTTTGGGGGACTTTTTTTTTTTTTGTAATCACATTGCAAAACAAATTTTGCTTGCACAAAAGCAATCCATAAGCATAAGGGTGAGGGGAAATCTGATTTATCATCACCAAAATGTTCTTCCCCCTCTTTGCAGCTTTAGCTGAGGTGATGGGCTCCATGCAAGGACACATTCCTCAGTGTCAGATCATGTGTTGGGAACCTGGACAGGAGTAAGAGACACAGTCCTGTCACACTTGTGTGACTGCTATCAGATTTTGATTCTCTGCCCCCCAGGAGTGTTGTGTATGACTAATTTACCACAGGGGAATGTGCCACAAAGCCCAGTTGCGAAAGGGCACAGTCCCAAGCCAGGTAGCACCCCAAGACCATCAAAACCAGAGTCGAAGTTCTCCCTGCTGAGCTGAATGGCACCTGAGGAAGAGGAGGGGACATGTTGCAGGCTTRGGGACAGCCACTAGATGGGGGCATGAGCACACACGTCCATAGGGCCCCAGCTGGACCCCAGGAGCACGAACACCACCAGGAGGTGACACATCACCAGCCTTCTCTGCCCCTTGGCATGGCCCAGGCCTCTCCAGGGAAATGGATCTGCCAGCCATCCACCAAGTCCATCAGAGCTCAACCATGCATGCATGCATAACCGAGATATCAGGGCACTCAAAATCTCTCCACTGGGATAAGGCTTGACTGCGTTATGGCTTTTGGGGGCTTAGGCTGGTCCAAGAACATCAGTAGGAGACCCCATGTGGCTACTCCTTGAGATCATTACTGAGCCGTAGAGCTTCGCTCTTGAGATCCACTCCAAAAGACTTCTTTGCTCAATACTTCCAGCCAGGCAATTATATCTCAGACTATAAAAAGGTGTCTGCCCACTTCTCTTGAGACCTCAGCTCTTCAAAACCATCGCTGGAAACAGCCTGCTGTCTGCCTCTTGACGAGGTGTCCCACAAATTGGCTCTGACTGAACGCAGAGCTGCTTCCATGGAGCCTGGAGGGACCGGAGCGTGTGAAAGCTCCCCCCCCACCTCGACGTATCCTACATGCCTTCTTGGGAAAGGAGCAAGTTCAAGAGGCTGCCAAACACATCAGCCCTGGAGCCCGAGCAATGGGCTGAATCGGCTCTGTAAATCTGTCATGAGCTGCATTTTATACACGCACAGATATGTTCCGTGCCCCAAAGGGAGCCAGGGAGGGAGGGGGAACTGGCCTCTTACTGGGAATGCTAAGCCCTGTTTAGTGTTACTGGTTTTGCAGAAACATAAAAAGGCCTAAACAGATTCAGCTAACGATATGTCAGCAGTTAAACAGAGGCAAAAGTTTTACAAGGGAACGAGCTTTGGCTAATGTACATTCCTGATGACATATCCATGGAAAGGCTCCTTGAACAGGCACCACTTCACACCCGTCCTGCGGGTTACGAAGGAGCCAGTGAAGCTACATTGGGGTCCACTTGGCTCCCTGACCCCATGGTGGGGCAAGACAGGCCCTGCAGAGCGGAGAGCAGCTTCCCTCCTTGAGTGCCCAAGGCTGCTCATATTGTTTGCAGAAAGTCAACTTTTCCAGGAGCCCTCGGAGGGGAGCTCACACAGCCAGCCTGTCTCCTGAAATGACTTTTCTCACCCCTGAAATAGAAAGATCCCCATCGTTTCTTGTGTCCCTGATGAGCGGCATCGGTCAGGCGAGTTGCCCCTCTGCTCTGAGGCATGTGAATCCGTGCCATGCACTTTGAAAACCTCTGGAARTTTAGTGGTATATGGCAACACCATATGTCACAGAGAAATTATAATAAATCCACGTCYCTTTTCATCCTCTGGCATTTTGTGGCCACCACATTCTAGAAACATTTGATCTGGGACTTTGGAGTCGCAAGTAATTCTGTCCAAGCATTTCCCAGCCTGCCTGACCCTTGACAGCCTCTGCCGGAYGATGAAACAGGGAGTTTTTCAGATTATATTGTTGTCTCTCTGTGACTGGAGCTCCTTGTTCAGTGCAAGAAGAAAGTAGCTCATTGTGAAGCCTGTCTTTACCACCAGCATGTGACAAAAATATCTCTTTCTCCTTTTTGCTAAGGCTCAGCTGCTCCTTCGCTGATAGAAGGGAAATCCCTGCAAGCGGAGAGCAAAGTCAATGACACACAGTACCCAGTGAGTCAGCACGGCRAAGTTCTCCTCAGTTCCTCTCTGCCAGCCCAAAGCTGCTGAAAAGATATTGTTGTTATTGGTTTTGGGTGGGTTTTGTTTTTGCAGCTCAGCATTTTCTGGAGTCTAATGCCTGCCCCTGACTTATTCAGTTATGCTTGTGGTGTCTTCATGTGCAAGCATTGAGCAGGTCCAGGTCTACTTAGCATCTGAATTCRAAGAAAACAAGCTGTTTTCAGCCCKCRGTGGCAGAGGACCAAGAAGTCTCAGTTCTGCAAGCTGGTACATTTTACTTCTGGGTGAAGTTAGAAGCAACTTTTCCTCTGAGACCTTCTCTTGCCTAGAAACACCCTTTTCTCTTTCGCCTCTTCTTTTCTCTTTTGTCTTGAGATACAATCTTTACTGCCAYGCTGGTTAGGACAGCTGAGGATGGCGGCTTCTGCTGAAATTTTGGCTCGACTCTCCTTCTTGAGGGGCTCAGAGGGCTTAGCTCTGCATGCTTGGAAAGCATTTTACCAATAGCTAGGCTCTCCAGGAGAACTGTCTGAGCTTTGTGCTGTGAGATTGACAAAGGCTTTCTACTTGATCCAAAGAGTTCCAGGTCAGCAGCAACAGATGAGAGTGGAATGGGCTTATTTGACCAATATCACCAGCCTCTTTAATCTCTTCTTTATATGCTGGCAGAAAAAAAAATGCTAATTCAGCAGGCACAGGAGCAAGTATCAACAGGGGAAAATGCACAATGCGTGTGCTGGCTGTACTTCTGCCCTTTATTTCTTCTCCTTTTCATTCTGATTTCCTTATTTCCTGCACCCAACAGGTGCATTTGAGAAAGTCAGATTTCCAAAGCCAATGGATGCTCCACAGAGATTTTACCTTGTCCATTTTAAAGACTTCCTATCCCAAACCACAAAGAAGATTGGTTACTCTGCCTGGAAACAAACTCGAAGCAAGCTAGTATTTCTCAGGAAATTTGGGCCATGTCATAATACAGATAAACAGAGATTAAAAATAGGTGGCAATGGCTTCTGTGAAGGTTTATGTGCTCAGAGGCCTTTYTTTTTGGTTTCTCTTGGTCTTCCCTGGTAGGACACAGAGAGCAGTGGCTGAGAGGAGAGGCTGTATCCACACGGTTCTCCTGCAAGTCTTGAGATGTCATTCATCGATCATTTTGTGCTCCAGCTTCAGCACCCGGTGTCCCAGTGACCCACTCTTGGTCCTTCCTCTTGCAGACAGTCCGTCTTGGCTTGTTGCTTGTATTAGTTTCCAAAAACAACTCTGTGTGAGCTGTCACAAGCTCATGGCAATTGTCCATCTGAAAACCTTCATTAGACATTTCTGGTAAAATGTGTGTGCCACTAACTGGCTTCAAGATGAAACTTTCAWATGAGTCTGTGTCTTTCATTGGGTCAATGCTCCTTCAGGCACACCTCCCTAGAGTAGGCATAAGATTCCTTCTCCCCTGAACAAACTCAGATATTTAGGCTGGAAGTGAGATTCAAAACATCAGGAGTTCAGTCAGGTCATAGAGATTTGAGTAACTCACTTTCTTTAGGTGCTTTGAAAAAATAGGTCTTTGCTAGGAGCAGCACAGCCAGAGCAGGTAGTGTGGGAGCAAGGCTGCGGTTTCATCAGCTGCCGGGGACCTTCAGGGTGAACTTGAGAAGACATTTTACTTCTATATGCCTCTGTTTCCCATCTGCAAAATGAGGATCTGGTTCCTCACCCTGGCCTCCCCTTGCTTTGTAAAGATCTTTGAGATCAAGGGCTGAAAACGCTAGATAAAACCTTGGCAACGTTATTATTTACCTACACAAACAAGGGAACTGGGTCTTGCAAAGACARCATTTGGCTTTAAGACAGTCCTGCAGCTCTATAGGAAAACAGTCTATGCACAGACATGGTGTTAGTCACACGAGGAAAACAAGCTGTCAGACAAGAGTTTTGCTTTTTCTTTTATCTCCGCCTGCTACCCAAGTTTCATGTGTTTCTCTTAGGCAAACATTTTCAGCCACTATTGCTACTGTTAGAGAAATATAGGAGTTTATGAGTGCGTGAGAGACTGTGAGTGCTGCCTTGTTCCATATTTGTTTCAAAACATCAAATAGTGCAGTGCTCATTGTTTCAGGCAAAACAGAAACACTCCAGAAAACACTCAGAAATAACTGACATCCTTTTGGATATTACTTGCGGCAGCAAAGATGCCTTGTGTGTACATGAAATGTTTGTCTTTGCATTACTTTCTTCCACATTGCTATATAACCATACATTTCCTTTGCCTTCTCCTCTTCCCCTCTCCTCGGATGCCTGTGCTCTGCATCCAGCCTTCTGCATGGCTTCTGCATGCACATTAGGCAATTAAAACTAAGTGAGATTGTCTTCTGTCACCTCTGGCATTTGGAGCCTCAGAAACATATTGCAGGTTTTAAAGGAAGCAGAGGGCAAAGATCTCATATTACACCAAGGCAGAAATTTATGGGCTTATTAGAAAATTGCCCGTTATTAATCCTGCTGAGAATAAAACTGGTCTGGTGTAAAACAGCCCAGCAACAATCCTTTCAATCGATCATGCTGATTTATTCCAGCGTATGGTTTGGTCCAAACTCAATCACGGTCAGTGTTGCTGGACCCTTAGATAACAGGTGACAATCATCGGCCATGTGTGAAACATCTTCAGCTTGAATCCTGAGATTTAACTGCAGCAAGAAAAATCAGTCTGAAGCTGAAACACCAAATCTAATTTGAGACAGAGCAAGCAGTGAGGAAGATGACAGGGGATGCAATGCTCTGTGGCGCATCTTCAGAAGATTTTTCACACCCATATGAATATTTGTCAAGCCAGACCATAAATCAGACCCTGCTAAAAATTTTTATCTGCTTTTGGCTTCAGGCATCTGCTAGAATGAACCCCTYGAGTCTGATTATTTTATGTACATCTTGTGAAATTCTCAGCGGTTTTATTCAGAATTAGGCAACAAAACAYAATTCATCCCCTTTTTTTGTGTTATCAGCCTGCAAGAAGGGGAATAAAACTAGCAGAACACTGTGAGATCATTCAATGTACCCTCATTCATTAAAAAAAATTTATCATTGCAGCCTGACCCTGTCAGGGGACTTTAGCACAGCGATGTGACAGCCACTCCAGGTTACTTGTCGGAGTCCGGAGCTGGAGTGCAAAGGCAGGAGAAGATTCCATCCCGCGTTGCCCAGGGCAGGTATTGCAGAGGAGGCGATGGGGCCGGAGCCCGCTGGGGRCTGTTGACTTTGCTGCAGACAGTCGGGCTGGGGCAGACTCAGACAGCAACAAACCCTTTATGAAAGCAGCTGGGAAACAGAAGCAAAGACATCCCGTAACCGCCAGTTCCCGCTGGACAAATTTAACCCGTTCAGGCTGCGGTCCGGCCCCAGCATTCCCAAACAACCAGTTTTCCTGATTTGCACCCACTCAGCTCCTGCCTTCGCTTAATTAAACCCCTAACTTCAATGTCTCCAGAAACATGGGCTAGAAAGGACTTCCAGGGTCCATTCCACAGTCACCCCATAATYCGATCCCCACCTTAATTTTATACAGCATCCTTTTAAAAGCTGGTGTGTGCAGGGGGCAATTTCCCCACTCCCTGAGCTTGCTGAGAAGCTCTCCCAGAAGTCCCTGCCCTGGTGATTAGGACATGTCCTTGGCCCTAAGGTCTTATGGTTTACCCAGGGCACACAGCAACTTGGAGAACATGGGGAATAAGAGCTGGTGTTGCTTCTTTTCTCCAAGCCATGGTAGCTCCAGAAACTGTGAGCCAGGGTGGCTCCWGTTGTAGGTGATGGCATCAATGAGTCAGAAGGATTGGGGAAGRCAGTAGGAAATTAAATCAGAGCAGAACTGAAGGAAGAAGCAGAGCTACCTTTAGCCTTCAAGACCATCTGCTTAGAGCTTTAACTTCTACCACAGTGCTATGGGTGCAAATGTTGGCTCTCAAGAGGACAAAGCACAACACAGTTTATTCTGAACTGAGGTAACTCAGTCAATGCTAGACCAGCATATGGATGGACAGAAGGTGACATCCCAAACAAAGCCTGAYACTGCCATAGAGCATTCCTGGGGCTGCATTAGGAGCGATAACATGTTTGTGCCCATCTGTTGCAGATGGCACCGTGTCGTTTCACGGCTTCATTTCACTAAGGGATGTTGGATTGGTACAGGAACTTGCCCAACCCTGCCAAGGCTTCTGCCCCAGGGGCAGGTGGTGACTTCCAAGCAGACAGCAAACCAAGCAAAACCAAGGGCGAAGTGTGGTGGAGTTGGCCACTACAATCACCGCTCGAGGTGAGGTATTGGAGGAGCTGGACCACCAACGACAACATATCCCTGCTCCTTGGTGACAACAGTGCCTGTTTTCCTCAGCCTTTGTGAAGGATTTTTTTCGCAGTCCTTGTGAAGGATCCCGAAGTTTTCCTCGCAGTCCTTGTGAAGGATCCCAAACCCAAATTGCACGTGGGTTTTCGCTAGAGCAGTGCCAAAGGCCTGGGAATGTTCTCCCACCGTATCTGTGTTGGTTATAGCTTATCTCTCCCATTTTATTATGTCTAAAATAGCTCTTTCTGCCCCGGGACCACTAAGAGCACACACATGCCATCCTGTACTCGTTGTCCACCCTCTACTGAGGAAGCTGTCAATGTTGCAGCATTTGCTGAAAAATGTAGAACCAATGTTTCTCTGCAGCAGGTCCTCATTTTAAGTCTCAGTGCAGTGCCTCCTCTTCCTTAAAAAGGCACTCAGTGAGATGTGTGTGCTGGATGCTGCCTGGAGTCACGCCAGACGTCAGTCTGCAGGAGGCATTTACACAAAATGTGAGTTTCACTAGGAATCCAGTTCACTGAAGCTAAATCTACTGCACCAGGGTTTAAAAGATGAATCTGACCTTATAGRTAGATTAAAAGTTAAATATATTACTATATTTACCCATACACTATCTCATATATATACACACACATATGTATATGGGGTGTGTATATATATACATATATATACATATATAGATGTGTCCATGTACCTCTAGCTGTTTTTCAGGAGGTTTTATTTATTTATATCAAGCAGCTGAGGGTTAACTGGGATTTGCCCTAGCACTTCCCTATAAGCCTYTGGGGGATTCCTGCATTTATCTTCCCACTCCCTGCGCAACACGTAGATACAACAAAAATGTTTTTTAGCACTTGTATCTACCAAAGAGATGCCACGTGCTGATAATCAGTTTTCTGAAAACCTCACGCCACGATCGCACATGTATTAACRTTGATAACTGCAATCATAAGAAGACTTAGCTTAGCTTATACACAGCCTTATTCGTCAGCAGGTTGCAAAGTGCTTCCAAGGAAGGTCATCCTCTTATCCCCTTTTTAGGATGAAGGGATGCGAAGAAGCACATCTGTAATAAGTGTACCTGAAATCAGGGAGGCAACCTGTTTCTGCCTGATACTGGGGTCGTAGCCCGGGGACAAGCTGCCAAGCTGCCTGCCTTTCATACTGTACCTTCAAAGGCAATGCACCACCAGACACCGGGTCTCCTGCTGTAAGACAGACCCTTACCCCATCAACTGGCATGAAGCAGCTGGTATATTGGCTTTCATARAGTCCTGTGCCCCAAGACATGTTTAGGATTTCTATTAAAATGCCATGGATGAGCCTGGCCYGCTCTTCTCCAGAAGGAGCCACCTTACATCAGGTGTAAATCTATAGCTCCTTCCCTCATCATCCTTGTTATGATGAGGAGAAAAGGCCTTCCTTGCTGTGCTAATTCACTGGTGCTTGGCTAAGGCACTCGGGAGAGAGCTCCTGGGCATAGCACAGAAATCCAAGCATGTCCTGGGACATCTTGGCACTGGCAAGGTCAGCGTGGTGGGAACATACTGCTGGGGTGTGTTCCTCAAGGGCAACAAGGTCCCCTCTGCTTGTGGAACCTCCACGTCCACACTGCAGAGGATTACCAGGACAGCTGCACTCACACGCTCAGAGAGGCCTTTTGGGTTGACTTATTTACCTTTCCCACTTTCTTTCCAGTAAACTGGAAGACTTAACTAGCTGTCTGACAGCCGCAGGAGGGTTTTGTTTAAATTCACTGGAATTAATTTGCCTGATCGRTGTTAGCCAAGTTAATGGCCAGTGCATGAAGCAGCCAGTTATTTGGATATTTTTTGGCTCTGGGAGAGGTTAAGTGAGGACAGTGCTGAGAGCTGCATTGAGATTTGGCAGCCCCAAGGGGGAAGTCTGTCTCCGAGAGCAAACGCCTGTTTTTCAACAGAAAATGTATTTCCTCAGCTGCCTCTGAAAGTAAAGGTTAAACTTAATTTAAAGCGGAGCTTTAGCAGCCTGGAAAATAAAATTAGCAGGAAAAAGACTTGTTTCTCTTTTCTGCCTCTTCAAATATCATTTTTTCTATCATTGTCTTCTCTCCTGTCATTGTGACAGCTCCCCACCTTGCTCTAACAGAGATTTTTTTTGAGTCTCAGCAAACCAGTCATCCAGCACTTACAGCTACCAGGAAGAGTTTCCCAGGTAGCTGGAAGGGAAGCRCCTCACCTGAATATCTCTTGAGCTTTCAGATTTTGTTCCTCCTGACACTGGCTTCTTATGCAGAGGAATAACCGTTCCCACCTCATAAGGCTGTTGTGAAAAAAAACCCTAAAATACAACAAAATGTGTGGGAATCGTAGCCTGTGGTAACTGGAAACATGCCTGCAGTGGTGATAAACAAGTTTTGAGCTGGGATGGTTTAAATTGTTGTATTTCACTGGGGGAATGAAAGGCAACGCAGTCGATCTGCTTGCGGAGTCACACCTGTGGGACCTGAACCCATCTGGAGTGGCCAGGGAAAGGGGATAGAAGGGGATAAGTGGGAAAAGGAGATGACAGGGTTTTGTTTGATCTTGTGCTAAAGTATATAACATCAGGTACCGTCAGATCCAGGATATCATGAAGGGGCAGATAAATCCAGCAGCCTTTGCTGGAGCCTGCGCTGATCATGATTCTGGGCACAGTCAGCATCATCAAATGCCCCACAGCACATGTAAGACAAGAAGAAGAGGCTTTTTGAATTAATTTCTCAATGTAGAAAAGCTGACAGCAGGAGTAAAATAGCCATATATACACACATGCAAAAGAGAGTAAAAATCTTGGAATTTGAGGTTCCCCCCCCCATAAATGTGTAGTTACTCTCTGACATGGCAGGTACAAATGAGGAGGAGATCTTGCCACAGTTGGTGTGTATCACTCAGCTTGGTAACTACAGAGTCTAACTTCAAATCGGGATGGACATAATGCACGACGACAGCTGGCCTTTGAGATCCGAGACAAGCAAGCCGCTCTGAATCTCATTAAGACCATGGTTTTGCCACTCGACAGTGATTATTCGCAGACGCAAAGGTTGGAGCCTGAGGGGGTCATCACGACCCGTCTCATCAGCCTGCTAGTGACTCAGCCCTGCTTTCCTGATTGAGCTGGACCACTTTGTAGGAAAATATCCGGCTTGACTTAAGGTATAGGGATGGGACTCAGCGGGTCAAACAGCTGAGAGGCTCTATCAGCATCTGAGCTAGTCRTTTCCGTTGTCAATGCAGAGAAACAGCCATGTCCAGATTGTGGGTTATTTAACCTAAATAGGGCAAATCAAGTGCCTGATATTTTCCAGGGATGAAGAGGGGAACTGTCAGTGGTCAGCTCGGAGGTGACGTCTGAACAGTAAACGTCAAGAGCGCAATTTAGCTGCCTAAACACTGTCGTCTGAGGACGAGAAGTTACCTAAAATGTTGTCCCCCCCGAGTTTCACGCGTCATTTCCCAAAATCATGTGGTTTCCTGGGAATTGCAGGAGGTTCAAGTGTCACTGGGAGCACTGGACAGCTGGAAGGAAACACAGGCTGGGAGCTGGACAGCTGGGTTTCAAGCACTGCCCTGTTGGATTCCCACAGCTCCGAGGATTTTGGAAGGCAGGTCCAGTCTGCCCTTGCCTCCAGCAAGCTCCCCATCATCCCTCGGCCTCCCTCACCAAGGACAGCATGTAGGGAAACAGCCTTCCCATGTGAGTGCAACCAACAGGGCAGGTGTGSTCAGCATTGGCTTTTCAGTGGAGATCCCTTGTCTTGTTTAAGGACATGAACCGCTTGGAGGCAGAAGGATTACTAGAGAAGGAAAAGCAAAGCTCTGTCCCTTTGCTTCCTTTTTCAAAGCAGTTTTTATAGTCCRGAATGCCTTCTTACCTCCTGGGAAGGAGAACATACCAGGTTAGGGGCCAGGGAATACCTTCARATCTCTTCCCCAATCCCTCCATGCCTGGGAAAAAAGAAGAGGAGCTTTCCTCTTCTAGGGCATAGGTTCAACTACAATCCCAGGGAAAGCTGACCCAAAGACCTTGCTGCGGTACTGAAAATATAGGGTGAAATCACTTGGCTTCTGATAGGCCTGAAGGCCAGATTAGATTATCACGATGCTCCTCTCTGGCCTGCAAAGCTGTCTGTGATTATTTAAAAAACAGCACTCCACAGAGGGCCAGCGAGCCCACGCCTTCCATTGTTATCTGTTAATTGACTGGTCTGTCTCTCAGTGCTGATGTGCAAAGACATGTCCGAGCCTGACCCATTCCACCCRTCATTCAAGATATCAGTTATAATAATAAAAAAGAAGCCATTGCCTTTTCTTGAACTAAGTGATAGATGGGATGATTGTTATCACAGCATTGTGCCCAGAACCCCCATTGGTTTTAGGCACTGGGAGATGCTCAGATTGATAAGGAAAACCATAAATCCTGGCAGTCACAAGTGTATTGGAGCTGGCTGATAAAGTACGGATCTTTCCTTTTGTCTCACAGCAAGGTCAAGGTCCAGTGTCGTAACACCAAGGGGAATTCATGGCTGTGACTCCTGGGAGGACATGAGTCATCTCCATCCAGCCCAGAACAGATGACCTCAAGCTGCGGGAGGGCTTTTCCAGGCACAACTTCTGGGTACTTCTTCAAGTCTGGCCAAGGCAGCTCCTGTCTTGGGTCTGTCTTGGGTCTGGGGTCTATGGGTCTAGCCTGAGATGTGGGCTTCCCTTGACAGCAGCATGCCCGGGCCTAAATCCTGACAGGATGCTTCCCAGCAAACAGTTACTGAGCACATCTGGGCAGGTGAGAAACTTCAGGCACCAGGGTTGGATGGATGGTGGTGGTGAATGATTACCACAGGGCTGAAGAGGGTTGTTGCTGCACTTTTTAGGAAGGTCTTCCACATTTGTCAGAGGGCTGTACAAGTGTATCTCCAGAATTTGTGAGATCACACCATGCTGTCAGCATGAGACAGTCATAGCACAGAGGTGAAAGCATCCTTAGCATTGTCTACCCTTCCTTACCTCTCCAGTAAATTCTATCTGAACCAATTCAGGGAGAGAAGTGTTGTCTTTGCGTTCATCCCCTCCCATTTCTTCCTTCAACCTCTTCTCTTAGACTGTCTTCTCCCTCTTCACCGTTGTTCTCAGCCCCCCACATTCCTGTCCATCTAGGAGGTTGTAGATGTTGTTTTATTTCTCCTTATTTCCTTCCAGGTTCCAAGTGAAGCTGAGAATCTGTTCTTCTTGCTGGATAAAGAGGTTTTCCTGAAATTTCTCTGTAATTTTCATTAAATTCTCTTGAATGCTTATGAAATCAAGCATGTCTGAGCAATCCCATCACTCCATCGGCTTGAGGATTTTCTCCCCATTCCTGTGTACTAGGTTCATGGAAAGTGCAGTTTCTGTACAAATGAAGGTTTCTATAATTTGCCTCTGAATTTGCATGCCCACACATACACACAGTTTTACTTTTTTCCCTTGGGGAAAATGAAAACAAACAACTTCATTTCTGCTTAAATTCACTTGAATCCGTTTGTTTTGTTTTGTTGAGCAGAAAGGAAGCGGTTTGCTTGGGTCATGCTGACCTCATGCTCTGCGTATTTTCATTACACAGGGACTTCATAAAAGTGCTTTCCAGCATCTTGGACCTTTTTCTTCAGCTGTGAGGCAACCTCCAAGTATGGACAATATTTTCCGTGGTACGCCCTGGACCTTGATTCCCATCGTGCCCATGTTCATCCAGTGAGAGAAGTGAGTGCACTACCTGTCTGGGGGGAGACCGGAGCCTGATACAATTAAACCAGAACACAGATGGTGACAGCTTAGAAAGATTCAGGTTAATTCTTATGGAATAACACCACCACCACCCCCTCAAAAAAAATCCCCACCAGAAACCAAAACCAGAAAATTTATTAAATTCAGAAATTTGAAAATATTTCCTTTGGACTAGAAAAAACGAAATAAGGTCTTTACAGAGGCATGTTCTAGGGGAGGGACAGCTATTCTGGAAAATGCTAATATTTCAGTCTGGTTTTGACTTATTTGGGAAGAAAACAATGACATTCCTCTGGGCCCACAGTTCTTGTTTCGACTAGCTGTAACGCAGTCCCACACCCAGCAGTCTCCACACCTTCTGGGAACCAAGCAAGCCACATCTTTCATGAGAAATGCATTTCCCCCATACCCAGGCTTTCTGGAGGCTGGCTCCTGTCCTGGTGGATGCAAGAAATGGAGCAAGGAAGGAGTCTGAGGGAAGGACTGCAAGAAAAATGGGGAAAGAAGATCTTTGGAGAGCTTCTAAAGCCAAAAGAGGAAATAATGGATTTATTTTTGTACAAAAGGTCAAAGTATAAGGTGAAATTAGTGTGCACAACTGAAACCTGCACCAACGATGCATTCTCTTTTCAGGATCATATAAGAGGCATGAGTCACACGCTCTCCCCATCTCTGCCTTGGGGGGACGAAGTGCAGCATCACAGTTTGCAGTGCAGTCTACTGGAAATAATCTCTTCTGGACAAAAGACRTTGTTGGAAGCGACTGCCATTTCCAAATGCCAACATTTGGAAGCRTGCAAAGAATGACAGTCACAGGAACCGATATTTGAACAGGAAAAACAGTGCCAAGTGCTATATTTGGGCATGGTTATTGCCATGTTTATTATTGTTATCACCACTGGAATTATAGTTCTGGTTGGAGACCGTGCCTGAGATCAGATCTCCTTTTAGCAAAGGCTGTCTGAAAATATTGGAAGAGACAGTCCCTTCCCTCAGGACAAAAATAAACAAAGCTGATAAAAAATATTCCTTTTTAGTAACAGCAAGGTTGCCCTGTGTGTACAAGCAGAGYTGACTTCAGGGTATGCAAGAAAGCTATGCTAAGTGCAGCCCAAATTGTCTATCTGAGAGATAGSTCCTCTTATCAAAGAGTTTTATCTCCTAGTAGACAAGAGGTAGAAAGTGTGAAGTACTGCCATCCCCTTCTGAGGCACAGTGAGATGAAGCAACTTGCCCCAAAASCTATAAGAAGATGTCCCTAAGCTCAACCTTCCCAGTTTCCAAGAGCGGAAACCTAGTTTCTTCTAAACTGGAGCTTGGTGGCAGGAGGGTTTGATTACAGAAACCGGTGCCTGGGCTACCTAACCTAGGAGAACCCATCTCTTAAAATCAAGCTTTCAAGACAAGACCCACTAAAGCAATCTGGTTGGCCTGGTCTCATAAGGGATGTCCGTAGCAGAGTAGGGGCTTGACTCCATGCCAGTCACAGCCCCTAAACCGCAGACCAGTTTGTGCTTTTAGAGATGCTTTTAAAAGAGGCATCTGTTTTTTAGGTCACCAGGGTAGTAGGGTGTATGGGAGACCCTGACTGCCCAAAATGACACAGGGGCAGGACTCAATTGACTAAACATAAGCATTGTGTGCCGTTTTTTCACCCCACAGTTTCCCAGTAGGTCTCCATCTGCTGCTCCCCAAGGGCATGGATCTCTCATAGACCTCTGTCATACCTGTGGGAACACCTCAAGTGACAACAAACACCTCTGTTTTAGCAACAGATCCTTCTCTATGTGCAGGTGTCTCCCTGTGAGGTGGACATCCGACCTCCTGTTATAGTCTATGGAGACCTAGGGCTCTACCAAAGTGCCCACTCAAAGGTGCCTAGAGCCAGTTGAGATGCTTTGGCTTACCTGAAACATCTAAGCAGCATAAATAGATAAGACATAAGACCTTCAGGAAAATTATTCTCTTCTGGAGTGGCAGCTGGAGGCTGGGAGGTACTGTGGGGCCTCATGTATGGCACCGAGCACCTCTGTTGGGAAACTGAATCACGTCCCTAACCTCTGAGCTAAATCCCAGCCATCCAGTGTACCTCTTCCCTGTTCGGTCTTAAAAATATTTCATGTTCTTTCTTATATTGAGTCTTGCTATTAAAAAAAAATAATAAATGTGGTCATCTGTTCTTGTGACTGTTTTTCAGCAGCACCCCAAATGACTTTTCAAAGGAAAATGAGTTATTTCACTGATGAGGAAAGCGTGGCATAGAGATGTAAGCTGAGATGCCTGTGGTCATCCAGAAGGCGTAGCTGGGAACAAAGCCCAGTTCTCTTGACCATCAATCCAGGCCTCTAACCACGAGGTGAAACTGTGCATCCTAGCCTCTGATCTTCAAATCCAGCACAGGAGCTAGTGGAGTCCAGCTSCTGGCTGAAGGCTGCCCTTTTTTCCGTAACCATAAGTTGAAAGGTAGTGAAGTTTCCAACATTTACAACATTCATCTAAGCCCCTAAGCCCAGCCWCACTCTTGAACCTACTAGAGGGCAGATGTCCATCTCATGAATATTTTGGGACCCTCAGAAGAAGGTTTGGAGCACATGACCATATTACAGTACTTTGATGCACATGGAAGTCCCAGTCGCGTTTGCTGCAAAGCTCTGAAAATTTGAAACTTTTCTCTGCCCATTCCCCCTCCTGGCTTTATGCATTGATATTCTCCACCACCACACTGCACTGACGTGACTCTGTGCACTGAATTTCAATTAGTGGGTAGGGGGTATGGTCCTCATACAGAAATCCGTTAGAAGCTGCCTGCTATTGAAGGGCAGTGAACAGATAAATGTGATTGTCTATGAGTCTGAAAACAAAGGGAATGTGCTGTGATTTTACTGGAAGCAAGGTACTGTCGGTGGAAACAGGTCAATATAAAAATGACAATYGGCTGCTGCATTGAAAAGTCTGGGAAAACTGAGATGAATAAGGAAAGCAATTTAGCTATGAGGAAAAAAAAAGGAAAAAAAAGGAGCTCTATTTTATTAAATTACATCTGTAGCTTGCTTTCTTTTTTAAAAATTCATGGGATGCTTGAGAGAGGGGTCAGGATCCTCATTCTTCAAAGCCTATGTTCAAGGCCCATGCACAGCAATTCAGAGCAGAGGTTGCCTTTTCACACTGCGTTCCTAATGGGGTAGCCATCCCTGGGGCTTTCAGAGCAGGTTCGTAATAATTTTCTGACAGTCTCTCAGCTTTAGCTGGAGCAGCCACTTCTCCCTGGGTGAAGGTGAGTCAGATAAAGCCTCCATAAAGACCTGTGGGTGGCTGAGTTCTAATGGAGGTCCCACACCTCATTATCTCTGTGGATCCAGCCCTTAGATTTCCATTCTACCACCCTTACGGTATGGAAATCCCTTGAAGAAGGGGGTACCCAGTGTCAATTAACACGACCTGTCTGGCCTCCAACTGCCAATCCCAAAGGCAGCTTTGTTGTCTTGTAGATCCTGGGTCATATCTGCCAGCTCCACGTGGATGTTTTGTAACTGGGGCAAGTTTGAGCACATGAATCAAGGTCCTGAAGTAGGGTGAGATGATTGCCACCTCCAACACTAAACATCTTTGGGCAATTCACCTGGAATTGGTAGGTGCAAAAGTAAGGCAGAAAGCCTTGCCAGCAGCAAGTTCTACAAGCTGTGCTGGCATCTTCACCTGCGTGTTCTCAAAGAGGTACGATATTCATTTAATTTTGACTCTGCATAATGCCTCTCAGTGATAAGAAAGCCCAATTCCCAGCCAGGGTGGATGTGTTGCAAGCTATAAATTTACCCAGACTCATCTCTGCTTCACATTTCTGTGTCCTCCAAGCCTGAGATTTCAACTTTTCTGCCCAGCAGACCCTAATTCACAGCCTTCAAACGATAGCCATTGCATGACATATCTGTCTCTAAGTATCACGYCTATAACTTACACGTTAGTGCAGCCCTCCAGAGTTTTACAGAACCATTAAATAGTGAGGATGACTCTGGTAAGTGGAGAAGGTAACCATGCATTGATGGTGYTTTCTGCACTGTGTCCTCCTTTGACTTTTTCTTAGACTAGCAGGAAGGAAGCTTGTAATTGCAACACAAAATGTATGCCCAAACAGCCCRGTTTTCTGCGTGGTCCACAGTGCTACCAGCACCAGTGCTTGAAAGAGAAAACAAGTCAAATGAGGAAGGAACCACAGGACAAGTGTAGAGACCTTGTTTTACTGCCAAAGCACTTCCCTCCTGCCCTTCATTTCTGCTCTCACTAACAGTTACATTCCCTTCCTGYCTTGAGTCTCCCTGCCTTGACACATCCAGATCCCACTAATCAGCTCTTCCAAGCAGACACAAAAATCCCATTTATGTTCCTTTATGCCTTGTAGAGCTGGCTGGGACCATATACAGGAGCTCATTTCAGTTGGTTGTTTCAATAGCATAGAGGCATCTAGTGCCATTTAAGACACCGTTGGGTGCCTGAAAGATCTGCCAAGGACTTGCAGGTGTGACATGGCACCTGTGGGAGGCCAGGAGCAGCTGAAGAAGGGGAGAAGCCACACAGGGTACAGCTCAAGTGGCCCTAGATATTTATGAGTGGGATTAGYTTTCTGGATCCCATTGAATATACTAAGGGCAGGATAGAGTTGCTTAAACATTTGGGTCTAGAAGTAATTGCAATGCCCAAGACATTTGCCCMAAACTGACAGATATGACACAGGACCACAGAGGACACAGAATCATAGAATCATAGAATCATTTAGGTTGGAAAAGGCCTTTAAGATCATCGAGTCCAACCATAAACCTAACACTGCCAAGTCCATCACTAAATCATGTCCCTAAGCACCACACCTACATGTCTTTTAAATACCTCCAGGGGTGGTGACTCCACCACTTCCCTGGGCAGCCTGTTCCAATGCTTGACAACTTTTTCAGTGAAGAAATTTTTCCTAATATCCAATCTAAACCTCCCCTGGTGCAACTTGAGGCCATTTCCTCTCGTCCTATCACTTGTTACTTGGGAAAAGGGACCAACACCCACCTTGCTACTGAAGACCAGACAGGATATATCCTAGTGACTGAGGTGGCAGCAGGCATCTACACCTAGGCAGCTGAAAGCTGCCTTAGATCTCCAGTGAGTATTTAGGAGCTCAGACATCAGACTCACATGAGGACACCAATACTGCCAAGGGAGTATATTCACCAATACTGAAAAGGGAGGTCCCTGACTCTGGAGCTGAATCCCACCATAGAGTGTAGACATGTATACCTGAGATGCTGTCTACACCCTTTTGGAAACCAGTGGAGAAAATAGGCTTTTTCAGGACACAATTCATCCCACTTTGGAGCAAATATCTATAAAAGTTTAGAATCATACCCTAAAATATATAGATAGGTCTATAGCAGACACATAAGTCCTAGACATCAGAACAAAAATAATGTGAGCCCCCACCGCTCTTCCTGTGTGTTCCCCCATACTTCTCCACCCAAAACACAGCAGRCAATAGTATCCGTTTTCTTCTGACTCTTTGGCTCCCACTTACCTTCTGCATCAAGTTCACATTTCTCATTCTTCTCTTCCAACCATGGCAGGATTACACATCTGCTTTCATTTCTTACCCTTTCTTATCCACCAGCCTTTGCTTCAAGAATAAAGCTACTGCATATCTCCATCCTCATCCTAATTCTTCCCTCAGGACACCCTGTTCCCTGCCTGGCATCTCGTCACTCAAACACTGCCTTAAAACAGATACTGGAGTTGGGTAGCTGACACAGCCCATAACTGAAACAAACAAGGGGGAAAAGTTCAACAGAAATTAAATTTGGATCAGTGCAGAAGATCAGTGCATGATGTACCACCACCTGAAGGTCTGAAGACCTAGTGGGGCTGCAGGAGAGTCCAGCCTTCGGTGCTTTTTTTCCTCTGTTTTTGCACAGAGCACAATTTTATGGGTGCTGATTTTACTTTAAAAATCACATGGTGAGAAATATGCATGTCCTGTGGGCTAAATAAAAACACTGCAAAGCCCCTTGTTGGTGACTGATCCTTTTAGAAGGGCAGATGACCAGCTGTGATCGGTCAAGTTCTGGTTTCACCTTTCCACCACGTAGCAATACACGGTGCCCGTGCTTTGGTTCTCTCCTAGAGAGAGCAACCAGAAATGCTGATACTACCTCCCATGTTTTTTTTTTCACCTGGGTTACAGCAATGAAAGTTAAGAGTGGGATTGCAGGGTGGCCAAGCTATTGGAGAGATCTGAAGTCATGTGGCATTAATGAACCAGAGAGCTTAATGTTTAACTTGTCCTTTAATCATTAACCATCCTGTAAATAGCATTAATTTGAGTCTCGAAGGAATTGCTCTGCAAAAGGCTTTGATCCCAGACTTTTGGGGAACAAAACCCTTTGGGAGTGATTTTAAAATCACTTTCAATACACCAAATATGATGAATCTAAGTGAACCAGCACTTCCCCTTATTTTCACAGTGCTTCAAAACAGGCCAAATATTTCTTTAGAGTTAGCCAAAAAAGGAAATTGCAAACACCTGAATTSTCCTTATTTTATTCAAAGTTTATATTTCCACATGTGCTTACAAKATACTATGCCAACCTTCACTGCCTTATCCAGCGTCAGCCGTTACAGAAAGAGACTTCCCAGAGCATATCAGAAGTTGGCATGAGGCAGAGATAAGCCTCATAAGAGGTCGGAAARAGTTCAAAAGAGCAAAACGCGGACGAAAAGCAAGAAGGACCGATGGTACAAAAGCACAAATGCATGAGACTGAACAGCAGGGCATGTGAGATGATGCAGCTGTATCTGCTCACTTTGGACCTTGTGGAAGGGTAGGTTGTCTAGACCGTGCAGCTGTAGGAGTCAATGGGAGAAGGAGCCCCATGTCGTAGGAGGAAGGGCAGCCAAAGAGGGGAGAGCCTGGTCTGATAACAGCAACTGCAGTTCCCGACTGCCTAAACCCATTTACATCCAGGCTTCTGGGTCCCTTTACATCTTTGGGCACATCTTTGCCTCTTGCCCTTGGGACTGTGAATGCTCTGGGATGAGGGTTTGTTCTTAATCTGTCCAGTGGGATGTCAAACAGCGAAGTGGTCCCTGTGCCGCAAGGCCCCCAGTCCTGTGACTACCACTGGACCTAGAAGATACCATGCTTTGGATGCACCAAAATCCCAGCATCTGCATTTTGTAGTCCTGCAATTCATTGCCAAATCTTYCTGTGGCTCTGGCTGGCATTTGCCTTCAGTCTACGTGACATGCAGCTTAGGCATAACCATGCTAACTGGAAATAAGGATTTAATGCATGGCTTAGGCACCACTGGCTCAGGGTAGCTGTGGCTCTGTGGAGCTCACAGCACATTAACCAAGCATTTCCTCAGCTTCTTGGGCARGTTTTGCAGTTGACATGAGGTCCTACAGCCTCACTAAGAAGGTCAGAGTGTCCCACAGCCCGAGTCCACTGGCATGTGCTTTCTCCAATGAGAAGGGGGAAGAGAGGGCAGAGGTAAGTCTGTAGCCCTCAAGCTGAAGATCTCCCATTYCTCCAAGCCCTGCACTGCTAAAACAACAATCAGGGCACCTCTGTTTCTGGAAGGCAAAGAGTGTTTGGTGACTTCATCCAAGGAACAACATAAACATCTAATTTCAGGAAGTGCTGGTGGGGTCTGAAGCCAAGAGCAAGAGAGGACGGAGAACTGTTCTCCTCGGCATGGCCTCTTTGCTGGCCTTCTTCCCCTTGCAGTGAGGACCACTGTCCACAGCATCACCAGGGCCTAGACGTCCCTGTGGATGTGGTCTCAGAATCTTTGGCATGGGCATCACATCTCTCTTAAGGCCATTCCTGTCTAAGTAACTGCTTACCTTCAGGCTCTGTAAAATAACACTAATAATTACAATAGGAAAGATGCCATCACTGAGCATCTCGATAAAGTTGTACTCTACTCACCAGAAAGTTCAGTTTAGAAGAAATGCAACTAAGATATTCACCAAACCACAGTATCAAGTTTGGGATTTCTGAGAGGTTGAAGATTATGAAAAACTTGTCTCAATGACTTTGGGAAACTGAAGAAAAGGTTCATGATTTCTGGCACAGGACCATCTCATTGGGACATTCCTCTTAAATTTATTCACACACCTCCCCAGCATCTTYCTTTATGTTTCACACATACGTCCCTCAGGAGCAAAAGGTGTTCTCCAACACTAAAGAGTTTTTTATTTCAGACCAAAGAGAGGTAAAAAAAAAATAATCATGTGGCAAAGATGAACACAAAATGAATCATGCTGCAAAAGGATGCACCTGAAAGGAAACCTAAACCAKCAGCTTCCTCCTTGCTGCAGGCTGCAATGTGCTGCCGCATACAAGGAGTTGAGAGAGGAAAGTGAGAATGTGTCCTTTCTGCTCCAYGGCCAGGCACATCCAGTGTCGAAACCAAAGTCCTGGACTCCCCAGTGCTCACACCCTCCATTTCCCCAGCCAGGGCTGCAGTTGCAGAAGAAAAACCAAATTAAATTTTTCTGTGCTTCAGCACAGGCAAGCAAAAGCTTTGTATCGAAAATACGTGATGTTGCAAGTGACAGCAAACTCGGGCCACAGGCAGAGTTCCCACAGTGAAGTGAAACTTGAATGTCTTCTTCAGCAGATCGGGCAAAAACATGCCAGCTTCACTTGAAGTCATGAGACAGACTTTTTCTCTTCACTGACGCAGGACAGGAGAAATCTTCTTCTCTGTTTACCCGCTCCTCTGCTTGTCTATACAAAGCCCTGCATCACTGTAACTAAGACGATCTCATGAGGAAAACCTGGAATTTAAAATAGGAGAAAAGTTAAAAAAAGAGAAAACCTTGGGGTTTTGTCGTTGGTTTGGTTTGTTTGGGGTTTTTTTCTACTTTTTCAGAAGTCATGGTCTGCCTTAGCCTCATGTGGTTTCAGACACCCCACCAAGCCACCTGGAACACAGGCAGCTCAGCCTGAATTTATGCTCAATGCAGAGCATGGGTCCTTGGTTTCTCTTCTCCCCCCCCAAAGATTTTCCCCTTTCTTCTACTTATCTAGTGATGGGAAACCTYCCACCAATAAAGTGGGTAAAAACAGGGAAGAAAAATGAAAAACTGACTGAATTTTAGGAGGCAGAGACTACTAAAAGGTGCCCGAATCCTAGCTTTTAAATAAATGATGTTTCCAAATTTTTTCTCATCTGCGATCATTTGCTGAATTCAGGCAGGATCCACAGGGAGCTCCTGCCCATCCGAAGCTGTGCTTCATACCAAGRGCACCCTCTCAGCCCAAGTCCTGAGCCTTTGAAGTCACTGGGAGATCAAAGCCCTCAGCGTTATCCAATTCTAAACCATATATTGCAGTATTGGGTCTGGTAGGAAAATTAACAGAGGTGGAAATGGGTCGCACTCCCTCCCATCCCCCCGCGGAGGCACTGATTGCTTTTTCAATTAGCTGAAGCTGTGAAGAAAGARGACAGTTTACATTCCAGGTCCGTGGGTCATATTCGAACGTATCACCTCCCTCCTCCTTTACAACCTTAGGCAATCGCAACAAGGAGGCGTTCTGCCTCAATTTGTCAACGAGGCTGAATATTGGCATTTAACCCAAGGCCACGGTTTGCTCTTAGCACCAACCAGCTTCTCGCGGCTTCTTTCAGGAAGCTGCCACCAGCTTCTAATGTCTTTTGCCTTAATATTTACTTCTTTTTCTTCTGCTGGTATTTCCTGGTTCTGCATCTCCACGTGACTCAGAAATTTCCCAGACCCCGACTCTGCGGTGACATCCGCTTCGAGAGCTGAAATTAATAAATACCACTCACTCATTATGTCAAACTGTAATTACGGGGGAGGTGGGGAGGATTGTTTGGGTTTTTTTTAGAGCGAGGACACTGAGTTTCCTCTAAAACCATATTTGGACCTCAGCTGCAGCACGCCTGCTATAAGGAACTGGTACGATTTTAGTGACCAAAGGAGAGAAAGTGGAACACCCTGCTTCATTTTTGTCTCCAGTATCTCAAGACAAGATGTATAAAGCAAACTGTGCTGCAAAACACCTGGTATAAACATAAGGCAAAAGTCCAGCAGAGCTTCGAGGTGATTTGCGTGTCCTGAAGTCACCTCTGAGAGTGACTTCATCTCCATGAGACTCAGCAACTTTAAAAAAAAAAAAAACAAACCAAGAAAAAAAGAAACAGTAAAGGTATTTGAGACATGCCTAGCATCTGCCTGCTCAAGCAAACATTAGTAACTGTAYAAATACATCTTGTTTCCCTGCTTGATGTTGTACATTCACTTTTTCCTTTAGAAAGAAGCATTTATCTCGTCCTACAGAAGCGAGGTGAAGCCAGCACTGACGCAGCGCATTGGTATTGATGCTGTTTACAGCCGGTCGCAGCATAGCAAATTTTGCACCAACCCAAACACAGGCCATCTAAAATCCTTCATCCTTTCACAGATTCTCAGTTTCCACCGAGATTTACTTGAAATCACAGCTTTTCTATAGTTTTTAAGGGTTTTTTTAATATTTTTTCTTCCCATGGTTTTCGGGTTCACTGCCCTGAAATCTCAGTTCTTTGGCCAGATTTCAATAGACCCACTTGTAACCACATCACCTCTTCTTTCCGGGACAAGGTGATCACCTGCCCATTGCAAATGCTACCTGGGGCCGTGACGCAGCGCGGGAGCCCCGGGGACCTGCCGTGCTGCAGGTAACGCATGCTCACACCCACACGGAGGGTGAATTATGAGCTGTCACGAGAATAAGGCRCGAGCCCGTCGAAAATGCAAGCGAGGCAATGCCTCTCCCATAGGTACAAGAACCAACGAGATTACAGAGCTGGAGAGATTCTTGCAGCACTATACAATGCTACGGCAGGAGACTTTTAATCTGGTTTATCAGCAGGTCATATGAATTTCGGCGGAGTAATTGAGTCTACCTCATCTTTTTTAAAAAAATCAGACTTCATAACATAAGCAAGATGTTATGAGAAACGCCCCTGAGTTCTGGTAAGGATATTTGTTTTTTCAGCCTGGATTTCATTTTTTTTGGGTGTGTTTTTTAATCTTTTAATAACTCTGTCCGGAGTTATTTCTCTGTGAAAACTTCCACCCTGCTTATAAAAGGTAGAAATAGTGCTCTTATGCAAATGCAAAGGGACACTTTTTTAATATTTAATTTTTTTTTTTAATAAAGGGGAATTTTGGGGTTGAGGGATCAAAGCAGGCAGGCCCAGGTGGGGAAATCTTGCCTGGTGTCTGGACAGAAGATTTTGGCTGATAATCAGATTTTCAGGGCAGGGAGTTTGCTGGCTTTTCCTCCAGGGCTGGTGCTGCTCCGGGCAGGTTTATTGACCGGGTCTGGCCATGGGTCAGCAGCACCCGCTGCCCCTCCGTCCAGGCGATGCCGTTCTGCTCAGGGATGCAGGTTGGAGCACCTCTTCCCGATGCTCCCCACATTTCTGGGCCTGGGCCTGAAGGTGATAAAAGCACCTCTTCAGTGCATGCAAAGGTAAACCTGCCCTCTGTCCTGAGACCTCTCAACTCTCCCGATTTATCCTCTCCAATGCCTAATGTGGATACAACCTCCTCGACGCCGATTACTCATTGTATCCCAGGTCCCCATGAATTTCTGCACAGTTTCTTTGCTGATATTTAGGTTCAGTGCTTAACACTGAACAGCTGGGACCCAGTGCAGAAGAAATAGGATTCAAAACATCCAACACCTATGTCCAGAGCCGTCCAACCCCACTTTCCAAGCAGCTTAGACCAAGCCAAAGATACAGGGCAGAAATAACCCACTTTCCCACCAACCTCAGCCCTTCCCATGTGTGTTTGTGTGTGAGTGTGTCTTGGTCTCACCACCTTTATCTCCATTGCAAAGAAAGCAGGAGGCTGCAGCAGGGACTGATGTATTTGAGCCTCTGGATACATCAGTTTGAGTGACAACACAACAAGGATGCTGCAGCAGACTTCAACGTGAGCTAGCAACCACCAGGACCCAGGATGGGCTCTAGCTATGCATGTCATCGGCAATGGTTGTCCATGACTGCCAAGCTTAGAGCCACAGATCATTGGAAGGGTATCCGGGGAGAAGACTCCCATATTCTGGACAGTCACTGCTGGCAATGGTCTAGGTGGACCGTCAGTCTGATCCTGTACATCTGCTTTCATGCTCATCATGTTCTTACACATCTGTCTCTCCTAATTTCAGGGATGGCATTGGACTGACCCTCTCTCATCCCATTCTTGTGCCCATCTTGTGCACTACGGGCTGGAACCAGAGAGTGTAAACACAAGTGTAGTATTTATTTGTACAAAACAACATAAAAATTACCACACTATGGCCATCTAGCCCAGTATTATGGTTGACAGCGGTGACCTAAGGGAAAATATGACAAGATAAACATACAGTCACATTTTTCCTGAATGCTCTCCCAGTGAATTTGTCCAAATAACTTTCAAAACCCTGAAAGCAGCAGGACTCTGTCCATGGCGTATTTAATGATGGAAAATATGTCTCTGGCAATGGAGAATATCCACGGATAGGCACAGCTTTGCTTTTCATCCCCTGTGCTTTAAAGGGGCTGAGTCAAAGACGTTGCATCCCCGAGAGCAGCACTCTCCCAGGGTGAGGTGAAGGGAAACAGGACAGCAGCACGCAGCACAGGAAAGCCTCGGATGTTAAAACTATGCCTTTTCTGTGGTCAGATTTGGGTTATTTGGGGATGACTAATGGGACCACTACTGTCAAATAAATAGGATTTTGCCTGAGCCATGCTATCTGAAGTAACTCTGTTAAAGCCAGTCCTGCTGCACTAAAGCATGAGCAGTGTAGGGCGAATCCAGCTGTTTGATGTGCTGGATAAGAAACTCTTTGTGTCCCCAAAAGTAGTCACGTCCGTGTTGTATGTCCTCACGGGCGGATGTTAGAATTTGCTGCTAGGTGCGTTAGTTCTTTTAGTGTTTGGCTGCAAATATCCCAGAAGAGAGGCTATAACGTGGCTGTCTCTCTTGAAAAGAAGTCTGAGTTTTTAAAGACCACTGAATCGCTATGGAATTTAAAGGGCAGAAAAAAATCTTAAGGAAGTGTGAAAAAGGAACCTGCATAATATGACATGAGGAAATCACTCTTCTTTAAACCTTAAAAACTACAGGAAAATTTACTTAAAGTGACTGAAACTGTCAGGGCATTGTCTGAACAGCAACATCAAGGCTTGGTTCAGGTCCCGTTGCAAGGGAAATACGAACACTGCAAAGCTGTGTAACGAATATCTCGTTCTCAGCCAAGCTGCTACTTGAACAGAGCCTGCCATTCAAAATAGGTCCCCTCACACCACCTCACTGGAATAATCCTGCAGAGGAATCATTTTTGCCTGCCAYGTAGCAGAGAAGCAAAGGATTCAAGGGACATGAGAAAAGCACCACTTGGAAGACCTTAGCATGCCTAAAGTTTAGGCCAAGGCACAGTCATGAAAACAAAACTGTCTTGGCAGAGGCTTGGTCCCTGGAGACTCATCAGTGTCCCTGTGGGTGCTTCCCTCTTTCTGCAGCCAGCAAACTAGCCTGTAAATACGAAGAAGAACCTGTTTCTTCTCATCTTATTCCTGGGGTTGGGAAGTGTTTCTCTCCAGGGGATCAGGGATCGGCATCATCAGTTAGATGGTGTTTCTGTTTGGTACCCACCATCAGTGTCACAGGGATTTTGCTTCCCATTCAACTCATTCAAGTGCTGGCTCTCCCACACTGGGTCTTCTTTCAAGGTTTTGCTCAGCCAACAGCCCAGAGAGACCTTGCTGGTCATAAGAGTCCTACCTTTTCTCTGTAAACAAAACCCCTTACATTTTTATTTTCCCCATTTCTGCTAAGGAAGGCAAACATTCACATCTCAGCTCCAGCCTCAGCATCTGGCTTTGTTTGGTTCCCTGAATTATGTCATCAGAGTAGAAGATGACATCCACAGAGGGCTTTCTCCTAGTTGGGAATAAAACCTGCAGGCTTGGGAAGGAGCAGAGCTCCAGCATGTGATAAGGTCCAGAGGTCTCTGTGGCCTGGAAACAGGGCTGCAAATCCTTGTGTGAGTGTCTACCTTCAGTTTTACCCCCACCCTTCTCTTTGGAGCTGACTGCCTTGAGCTAAGGGCTGGTTTGAAACCCTCATGGCTCACTTGGTTGGACATACCAACTTAAAGTTGTCCATGCCTTGTTGTCCACAGTTGAAGTGTCTCAGGGATTCTTATCTGTCCTCCGTCCAGGGGGAATGGCTCTCCCTATGTATATCAGCCAACCTGTGTGGATGTCCAGGGCAAMCCTTGCACTTGGCAGCTGTGCAAGGCAAATGAATCCCACCCCAGCTGTCCCCTCAGGGCATAATGATGTCTGTAGACACCATTGGCTCCATTGGTTAGATCTCGGTAGATGGGAACTTAGACACCCATCTCACATCTAAAAACCGAGGTGTAGGAGTCTTCCTGTGCAAACCAGAGGTAATTACAACCCATTTCTGCCCCTTGTTCCTTTGTAGCCAGCAACCTGGAAAGGTAAAACTAATGACAGCAGGACTCAGCTAATTTGACATTATAGGAAGCCTTCAATGAGTCTGACCCATTAACCCTAATCTCATAATTACCCCRCTATTGATCAGGAAGTGTGCGCTAATTGGCAGAACATTCGAATAGAAACGTACCCAACGCGTGAATCATGAGCCTAATTATCAACTCCTCCTTCCAGGCCTTAGTAAGGCTGGAACTGCAGCAGGTAATGTTATCGTCTCCCTCTCCTTTTGGATGGAAAAGGCACAAAATTACATGAGAAAATGAGTCTTGTCGTTTGTCTTGCACTGTGTTGTCCTTGTCAGCTGCTTAGTAGCAACGTGGTCCCAAAAGAATTTACATCACACAATGGTCTAAATGTCAGCCAAGAATAGTCCATCCGTGCTCTTTGGATGACACTAACCAAAAAGGGAAGGCTTGTGCACTGACTCTCACTTCTGCTATCTCCTTTTCCTACGCAAAATAACCTATAGCCCTTGGACAGCCTAAGGCAGCCATGTAGAAATAATTTAAGACCATCAGGCTGCAGGATCCACATCGAATGCATGTCTCACTTGCCTCCTCCAGTATTCCCCCTACTTTGCAAGGCTGGAATTCCTAATGACCCAGCGTCGTTGATCCTTGAAGAGGTCTCCCACTGGAACTGAATTGCTCTAGATGGCAGGTTTGCTTTTCCTCAAGAGGAGCATGGGCTTCATCCAGCAACATGCCCACTGGTGGGTCTCCTATGGAAGTCTCAGGGGAGAGGGCTGAATGGTTTTACAAGGGCAGGATCTGCTTTGTTCCCAATGCTGTTCTCACCAAGATGAAGGGAGCTATTGGGAAGGGAAAGCTTCCTTCCTGAGCTCTGCTGGGCCCAAGGGAACAGCAGGCCCATGGGAAGAGCATCTTGCTATTGCTATACAGTCACGCCGGGGTTTTATCTCTCAGGGTTTCACAGAAGACTTCTTGTAGCAGACACAAGGTGGGCAAGGTCCAGGTAGAGGTATCACCCTTCCACATGTTGGTTATTTCCAGGGGAGGAGCTGTCTCTGCCTGCCATCTTGAACTTTAACCCCAGGAGATTTCACAAAGTGCGGGGAGCTGGACCAACTCCAGAGCACCGATGGGGGACAACATGGAGGAGAAAAGAGCTTTGGGTTTTGCCACCTTTCACTTTTCAGCTCAAGTTGACAGTGCATTCACCACAGAGATGCCTGGGACCAAACAACCTGATTTTCACCTGTAGGGTCTTGTGCAATGCTCAAGGGGAAGAGCCAGAGGCAAACGGCTGTTTCATTTCACATCACCATTCCCACTGAAGATTAAGCATTTCTGGTCAATGAGTCTGACGAGTCCTGTGACCAAGGGTTCACGAAAGACCTACTGTAAGCAGGAGCTGCCTTTCCTCTTTCCCTTTCTGTTTCTCCTGGGGATGTCACACTGGCCATTTTACCGCAAGGCACAGCATTTTGCAATAACCACTCACACCAGCTCCCCCAGTGCTCTCCACAGTGCTCAGTGTGCAGAACTGGTTTGGGGCAGTGACCAGCACCTGGGTGCCCTGGGCCTCACTTAGCAGTTGAATACACATGCAGAAATGCTGTACTGGTGAATTTTGCGACACCTCTGCACCTTCTGGGAAGGACCCTGTAGTGCTCCTTGCCAAACTAAGGTAGCTTTTTTCTCTTTTAGTAGTTAACGTTGCAGCAGGAGGCAACTGCTGGGATTGGAGCACTTCATGGCTAAGGGCATCCCGAAATCAGTGCTCCAGTAGTCCTTGAGCCCATGCAATGAACTCTCACATGCAGCCCAGCTTGAACCTTTGCTTCATGACCATGAGTCAGGACTGAGTACATTTAGCTACTCATTTGTCAAATGTGTTTTACTTCTGGTCTTATTTCTTTAAATTGACAGTGTGGAAGGAAAAGAAAGTAAAACAAAAACCAAAAACCAAAACAAACAAACAAACAAAGAAACCCCAAAACCCAAACCAAAACAAAAAAAACCCACCCAAAAAAACCAAAAAACACCAATATTTTGATATTAATGCCTGAAAGGTGACAATAAAAATTTCCAATATTCCAGCAGCTGCCTCAATCCAGGGCAGCTCCCACACCAAGAGATTAATTTGCTAAGAACAGTTATTCTGCCTTGTGTYTTCAAGAACTTCTTGACATTAAATCTCAGGCTTCTTGTCCCAGGCTTGCTTTAAAACTCCATTTTCAATTATTGTAAGCAACTTGTGACTGGAAATGTTGACAGAGGTGGTACAAAGTCCCTCCTCTAATTAGCAGCTCACCCTGCAGCAAGGATCAAATTCCACTGCTGCCATGTGGCGTGTAGCTTTCTTTTGCCCTGACCTTGGGATCTTGCTACTTCATGTGCCTGGAAGGCAGAATTTAAACTGATAATAATGATATTCTTGCCCTTACAATCTGTCTTTCATCCAAGGATCTTAACATGCTTTAGAAATCCTGGGAGGCTCTGGCCAAGTTAAACATCACACCCCTCCCTGAAATGTTTTTATTCGCTGTTGTTTCAAGCATCACATTAGCATGCTCTGAACATCAGTGACTGGTGAGAAAAATGGAAACTCTCTGTGTTGGATGACTTTGTGCCATGCACATGACTCATCTTTATTCCCCGTGATTTGGGTGTGATTCCTCACAGAGCTGCAAATGGCCACGTCTTCGTAGGATCCGTGTGTAAATGGAACTGAAAAGGTAATTCCACCTCAACTCATCGTAGAAGCCAGGGTGAAAGACGCTTGGCAAACTGAGTCAAAGTTCTGTCCTTCAGRCTCTTTTGTTACTTTTACAGTTCTTCCACACATCAACTCAGACCAGACAAGAACCTGAAAAAAAGAAAAAGAAAAAAAAAAGGAAAGAAAAAAAAATACAATTGCTAAAGCACTACTGACAGCAAAGGATGAAGGGCAGGTGTAAGAGGTGAACCTGTGGTGGATGAGAATGGATTAAATACGTYCCTTTTCTCCCACAGGGGAAATTTTAGCTGTTCTTAACTCATTGCTTGGAAATGCTTATCTCCAGAAGTCTGAAAATGGCCGTGTCTCTGGGAAGATGGTCAGAAGCTGCAGTCTGACTAATTCAAGTTGTGTTAGAGTAAAAGAGAAGCAACTTTTAAGTGGAGAAATGCCCTCTGGAAACCACCCRTGGGTAGAGTCAACATGACAGACACTCTTAGCTCAGACCTGGAGAACACATCAGCTGAACTTGATTGCCATGACTGTTCATGAAGAAAAAATCGATTGTCCAGCAAGTTAGGGCCTATTAACACATGTATGTTTAAAAATCTCCATTACTGTGTGTTTAGAATAGGGCAGAGTTGTCCAAGCTTTCAAGCTTTTTTTTTTTTTTTTTCTATTTTCCCTGGCTTTGGAGCATTTTCTACCAGAGGCACAGATCCCTTTTGCTCATGTTGGTTGTCCTAAGCCAAGCACAAGCTTGCTATCACAGGCCCCTCCAGACTACAGCACAGATGCTGAGACCACAAACTGCAGCCTCAGGGAGGAAAATGATAAGCATTTTTGCGTTCCCTGGCACTCAAGGCTTCTCTAGTCATCTTACAGACAGTGAGGAATTCATCCTSTTTGCGGCATGCTCAGTATTATTCTCTCTGGTTTAGATATGGGTAATGTGAGCCACAGAGATGTTTGAGTGTCCTGGCCAAGGTTTTGGAGGAGTCACGGTCACAGATTCAGGAACAGAGCTCAGATGTCTCCTCTCCAAATCCTGCTGATTGAGCACTATAAAAAGTTTCTTGTCCCATCACCTGAGGTAGATTCCTTTGTGCTAAATCACTGGTAGTAAAAAGGGTATAATAATTAGAATAATTAACTCCTACATARGCAAGTCATGATGCAGTTTGCAAAGATCTCCAAGAACTACTTATCACCATTTTGCAAATGATTCAACCCCAGGTCTGTCCTTTTCAGTCATAGGTATGTCCAGTATCAGAAAGATTCTGTAAGGTCACCATGAACTCCTGAAACCCAGCTCTCTGCATGCCAAAGTGCAGGACTGCCAAAGAGARATGTAGCGTTTGGCAATACCAGGACACCAAAAGTGGGTGAGGACACGTGTTAATCTTATCACATGCCTACATGCCGTCCCAGGAAGGCTGATTGCAACACTTCATCCCTGGAGCATTCAGCAGGTGATCAGAGTCACATTTTGCATGTCAAATTTCCCAGCTGGAGATCTGGGCGATGCCCGCTAGGAATTTGGGTGTGTTTGCACAAACGTACCCTTCTCCTGCCATTCGGCATGCCAGGAGGAGCAACACGAGCATATTAGCTAGAAGAGATGCTGCTAAGAATTTGGTGAAAATCATAGTTTTTCAGRAGGCTATCTCTGGTTGAGAGAAGTCCTTATTACTCGTGCCCTTCGTAGAAGTGGTCAATGGGACTGCTCTTYGGTAGAGAGGGACAAAGCCAATGTTTCAACTGGAGTTTCATTCCTGCAGAAACCACACTGAGCTTTTTTGTTTGTTTTTCTTGGAAAAAGCCTACAGGTTGCTATACAGAGGACTCCTAATTTACCCAACCGTCTGCAGTGGAAGGCTGGTGATGAATCAACACCAGCTGGAGCTTAGCAGAAGCATTTAGGTTGCAATTATGCCAGGCTATGTTCTGAACCTTCGTTAATGGGAACCTCCCAATTGTTTCTAATATCGACCGCTTTCCTTACAACACCACTGAATCAGGCTGATCAAATCCTCACCAGAAGGGCATGCAAGAGGTCCTGAAGTTGTATTTAACTCCCAGACCACAAGCACTCCTAKATGACTGTTGGTGGCACTAAGCAAACTGTTTTTAAAGAGCTCAATCTCCAATTTTCTGTTTCTCCTCCAAAATCTCCCCTGCTTTTGGGTTACGAGTTCCTCAAAAGATGCTTCCTTCTATTTTTCCAGCTCCCAGAGGATCTGACAGCATATCAGACCTTGGGGAAGGCAAAGTGTTTGGTGTGGGAGCATGCTGAGATCAGTTCCCAAATACCTCAACCAAGAAGTTAGATGAAGTCCAGGCCACCTGTAGGATTCTGTGCCCTGTTCAAGGATCACAGGAGAGGCATTTAAAGTTGAATGTGCACATTTTGTCAAAGTTGTGGCTTGGAGCCATCCCACAGCCCCTCTCRTTAGCTCAGACTGATCCCAGTTCCTAATAATGGTTTCACTAACCAGAAGAATTAAATGCAAAGAAATGTACTTTAGCTTCTTGGCCACCGGCAAACACAGGAACAAAAAATGTTGCTGAGCTGGGATCAGTGATTTAYGCATATGGAAGGCTTTGTACTCCCTAAATAAGGGCAAGTTCTTCTGAAAGATGATYGACAACAGGGGTTTTTTGGAACCCCAGACACCTTTGCTGACACCAGAGGCCATCCAGAAGATACCCAAGTCTTGCTCATTTCCATTATGTTGAAATCCTTATAATGCCCTAGGGTAGCTTTACAGATGATATAAAACACTTACACATCATGGTTCATCTTCCCGCTTGCCTAGAGTGKAGACTGCTGAGGACTGGAAGATGCTGAAGCTCCTGCATGGCCTTTGGCTTCATCTACAGAAGAAGCAAAGTTGAACAGACTCAATTTTGGGTCTTCACTTTATAAAATTAATAATCAGGCTCTTGGGCAGGTGGAGAGGAGCATGTGTATTTCGAACCACCGCTACCACCTGAGAGTGCAGGGGAGGAACACTGCTCACAAAATGCCTTAGAACGACACCAGCTGCCAAATGGMTGAAGAGATGCTTTTTGTGGCTGGGTGTCAAGGCTTTTCTCACTTGGATGAAATCCTGAGACACATTAAAGATGACTTGATGTCCTGCTCCACAAGTTAGGTCTTTCCTAGGCCTGGCAGAGCTGTTGAACCTCTGTATTCTTCTACCTGGGAAGAGCACAGAGAACCACGTTCTGCACTTAATACGAGGGCTGTAAATTCAGTGTAACTTCACCGATTTCAGCTGATGTGCTTCAAGTTGATTGAGATTAGAACATGACATAGAGACARATACATTGCTTCAGCCACACCTATCCTATCACATGTTCTTCTAACATTTCTTCACTGCTTAATATGAGGGATGTTTTGTTTATGATCGCAGGTGCATTAATGAACCCAAAGTGATAACTATCTCTGCGTTTCCCTCTGACCTTCACTGAATGGTCTACTCAACCTTCACTTTGTAATTTTATGCTGACAGTGGAGAAMATCCTATAGGCAGAAGCAGATCAGAAAGAACAGCACCGTACCTCCCAGTTATTATCTTTTGCCTGGGTTTTACTTGTTGCCAGATTACAGTCCTCAAGTATTAGCTTTTTCTTGCCCTTTGTATGAATTTGTAAGGGAAATAGCACCAGGTTTTTGTCTCCAAACAGTAGCATGTTTTTTAATTTRTACTCAGCCCATAGGAACAGCCGGGCAATACATGTAGCTACTAATTATCCCCATCCTATAAGCCTAAAAGTATCCTCTAAACCCAGTCCTGGAAGGATGACAAGGGAGCCAAGACACAGCGTGGCAGTAGATGGCGCTGAAGACCTTGGAGCCTACTAAGAAGCCTTGGTCAACCCATACCCACCTTGTAGGTCTTCCCAAAAAGCCTTCTCCCCCTCTGTTCCTCTTCTGCAGTGAAACCACCACAGAGGGACACAGGAAGACCTYGTCACTGAAATCTGGGCACTTCGGGTTCAGTGCAGAGCAGGAGTTGACTTATGCTAAGTTCAGAGATACTCTTACCAGAAGTGGGATCACTCACTGTGGATAACGGTTAGAGGGTCTAACTGGGAGTATGAAAATGTCAGCAAGCCATGGACCACAGAAGAGCCCTGTTTCTGGACAGCAGCCATGTTTAATGCCTTCTCAATAGACTTCGCTACCAGTCTATTTGGAGGGTTCAGTATGGTCACAAAGCAGCTTATGACCTTCTTTCTCTGATCTCAGTAATCTCTCGAGATGCAATTACATTTATAGCTTCCGAGGTGTATCTCCAATTACAGAAGTGCTGCAAGTCAGCTCCAAGCCGCTGTCTGCCACTGTTACCATGAGACTGCTGGGAACTTGTGACAGGCTGTTCCGTGGGATTTCAGGTCAGGAGCCATCATACCTCCTCTTATCTGATAGAACATGCTGTATCTTAAGTGGAACTTGATACATCTGACTGAAAAAACTACCTTGACCTCCCAGGCTTCCCTGCCTGTTCTTCTGATGGTTTCAGGAAAAGCAGAGGAAGGTACTCTTTTGGCCTGTCTTGTACATGTGGTGATGTACCTGTGGTATGGTTGGAGAAGCACCGTACTGTATGGTGGCTTGGCTCTGGGACCACACAGGTTTCTTGGAAAATTCCAATTGCATTGGAAAATGCAAATTTGTGTCTATTCCACTGGTAGGTAGGTATGCCTGTGGAAGAAAAATACATTTACAGGCACCCACAGCAATGAGCAGTGGAAGGATGACTTCAGTTGGAGCATGTGTCATATTGAACCACTTTCTGGTGTGACTAAGATGAGTTGTGCCTTCTATCCATCTTAAAAGCACAGAGAGCAGAGCGGATCTCCAGAGCTGCCTGATTCCAGCTCCCTATCCAGTTAATGGAGTCAATGGCACAAAGACATTTATGTCTTTGATAGGACGAGAGGAAATGGCCTCAAGTTGCACCAAGGGAGGTTTAGATTGGATATTAAGAAAAAATTCTTTACTGAAGGAGTGGTCAAGCATTGGAACAGGCTGCTCAGGGAAGTGGTGGAGTAATCATCACTAGAGGCATTAAAAAAAAAGTGTAGATGTGGCACTTCAGGACATGGTTTAGTGGGCATGGTGGTGTTGGGTTGATGGTTGGACTTGATGATCTTAGAGGCCTTTTCCAACCTTAATGATTCTATGATTCTATGTCACGTGTGTATAAACTGGGCATCACACCCCCTGCTTTTACTGGGAGCAGAGCATCACCTGCCTTTCTCTTAAAGATAAACTGCAGTGTGGGCACTGAAGCATATTGCAGGTGCTGCAGTGGGACATCTCAGTAAAGTCTTGTGTCTTCTTAGCAAATTACTATCATAAAGACTATAAAAGTAGATTGTTGCTGATAAGGATAAAACATGTCCTTAAGTACCTGTGGGTATAGGGGCAGCCAGACTTGGGCCAGAAGAGGAATCTCCAKGTTGCCTTTAACACTTCTCTGAGTTACCAGTTCAAATTCACGAGTCTCACCAGCAGAATCACTCCAGGGATCACTTCTGGATAAAATCCCAGCTCCATAAAGTACTCAGATTAGCTCAGAAATCCCCTCCTTTTTACATCCTTGAAGACATTGGAAAAACCCTTCCCCTGGGGCCCATTCCCTGACCTCTATCAGCCCATCGTTATTCATTACATCACAGATCATCATGACCATTTTAGGCAGGAAATTAAGCTTCTCACTGAACACCCTTATCTAATCGCCATGGTCAACATTTCGAACTCACTTGCCCTAAAGACATTTCCCCTAATATCCATAAAGTTGGGACAGATCAAAGGGTAGTTATCACGTGTTGTGTGTGCTCACCATTACGGAAAGCTTTTCTTTCAGGTGCCACACCTCCACATTTTACCTGCAGCCTAATTCAGTGTATCAGTGGATGAAGCACTTTAGTGGTCATGGGGTCAACCAGGAACTTTTCCTCTTCAGTCATAAAAGGACATTTCATTCTTTTCTCTGTATTACATTGAGATGATCATGACATCATTGGATTCATATTGATTCAGCCAAATACAACAGGCATATGATTTTTAATTAACTGGTTCTGCTGACGTTTACTCTGGCCGAGATAACCAGTGCTGCGTACTAACTTAATTGATCTGCATTCCCGTATAAGAACATAGTGGGATTAAGCACACCTATATAGCGGCATGTTCGTAACTAGACAGACGGAGAAAAGATGTATCTGTGTATGTGCAAAGATTAAAATAACATCATGTGCCACGTATTATGCACTTCTGCAAACATCAGATTTATGCATTATTAATGCCAAGGCATCCGGATTATCGTTTCCGGCACTGGGTATTCATACATAGGTGAATGTGGGTGGATAGATGTACATATATGCATAAATGCATATGCATACACACATATGTAAAAATTTGTGAGTGCATGAATATAAATGGATAGACAAATGTGTGGTCCAGAAGAGCGTTTAGGTGGAAGTTCAGATATCCAAAAAAAGAAATATCCTTGTGCATCTAAACATCGAATTGCTAGAAACCCTAGCATATTTATAACAAACCTCGCAGGCAGGATCTCTTTCCTCCCCTGCCTTAGCAGGCAGAAGTGTGCCCAGGTTTGCTGCGAACAAAGGCAGGCAGCGTGAATGTGAGCGTGTGCCCGTGTGACAAGGAGAAACAAATACTTGGATGCTGAGTGGCAATGAATAAATACTTGCCAGTGTTTATTCCCCACCCCAGGGTGGGGCTGGCACTCAGGCTGATCAAGTGAGCCTTTTTTGTGTTTGTTTTGTCAGTCTCCGGGGGTTTTTCCCCTGTCCTTTCCCAGCCCTCCGGTGGGGTTTGGCTTGGGAGGTAGGTCCTGTCGGACAAAGCTACTCCGTGTAACAAGAAAATCTGCAGAGGTGGGCTGGGGACCGGCTGATCAGGGAGGTTTAATGAGCAGTGTGGGGAAAGGGGAAGCATCTCTCTAAATAGAGAATGAGTCAAACTCACCTCTGGGGAAGGAAGAAGAAAACCTGAAGCAGAGAAGAGGCGTTGATGAGGCACCGTATGTGCTCTCAGTCACATCCTCTGCTGTTTACTCAAGCTGGAGGGATGTGAGCAGAAGTAAAACCTGATTTAGGTCACATATGCCTTTCTCTTTGCTCAGTGCCGGAGCCAAAACATCCCTTGGGCAAGAGAAGGAGGAGACAAGGAGCTGGTGCATTGTCTGGGAGATCAGATAGGACTTGATGCACAGTCCTGGAGTAGCAATGATGCCATTTCTCTCAGCTTGAGTGCTCCAAGCAGAGGGCGGTTTTTGCATCTCTCTAAACACTTTCTGTTTTCTGTGGACCTCATGACAGGCTAGTTTGGCTTATCTGAGACTTTATTTTCATAATCACGCAGCTTTGCATAACTAATGAACGCTCTTCCCAGCGTGTTCTGTAAAGCAAGCACTAGCTGGCAAGGAATTTGCTAGATTTATGCACCTAAACAACGGGCATGGTTTGGTTCCTCATCTCCTCCCCTCCCACCCACACTGACTTCCCAGCGCACAGCCTCTGGGCTCTSCATAAAACCTTCTGGATTGTTAATTCAGCATGGCAAGGGCCTATCTGCAGCTCCACATCCATGCAAGGTCCGGTRCAATATTGGTTGCATCTTGGTCAGCCTCTAGGCATTGGCCTCATGACTTAATTTGCCTCACCTGTAATTTACTGACTTGAGGACTTGAGTTTCCCAAGACACCAGTGTCCTTGGAGGTGCCAGCAAGGTCAGGGTGTTTGGCACCTCTGAAACCCACCTGCTGAGCAAAGCCAGAAGAAGCTGTGCTGGGTGCCCTGTTGCCAGTAACTCAAAGCACCTGACCCCCATCTCATGCAATTTAGGCCTGGGGCACTGGTAGGACCAAACCCAGGTCCAGCAATGCCTGTCCGCAGCCATCCAGGGCCAAGAGAGCAGTTCTGCCAGACCAGCAATTGAAGTGAATTAACTGGAAGAAACCTTCTCACCAGGACATCACATGTAGAGATGGATCATAAGATCAGTGTTGCTGGTTGCTTCTGTTGGGTCAACAGCAGAGAAGAAAAAGGAGACTTCAAGCCCTTTTACCAAGCAATGGGAGAACTATCCAACATCTGCCTGGCGGTAAAGTAAACATGAGTTTTGCCTAAGCCGTGAAGCTCGCACTGATTACTGGAAATGGCTATCAGTGACACGTGGTGACATCCTCCCCCTTGCTTCCCCTCTTCCTCCGTGCTTGCAGCCGCAGCTCTGTGCTCTCATTTTGAGCAGCTGTGCTGCTTCTCGCCTCCGAACCAGTGCCAGGCAGAGATGCAAATCTCAGTCACTTCTTCCACTCACCACATGTGAGAGGACTGCATTTACTGGTGGAAACTAACTACCCACGGCTTTAAATACCACTGTGCTCAAAGCCTCTGTCTGCCTTCAGAGTTTCTCCTCTAAGGGAGYAGCCAAACCTTCATGCTCTCTACAGGCTTTATTAGAAATGAAGAGACAAAATGCACCTGAAGTCAAACAACCTTTTTGCTTAGGCTGGCTGCTGCTAACTTATTCCAACCCGCTGGAGAGTTAGGCCATGTGACAATTAAACCCTGCTTGCCAGCTGCAAAAGAAGCTGCAAACTTTTGCCAAGGCACAGGTTGTAAATCAAAGCATCAGCACTAATAAATGCAATGTCAAGAAGTGAAGATGGGGTAAATTACCCAGTTTGGATGCCAATTACAGGTTCCTCTGCGTTTTGTGACTCCACTGGTCCATCATCTGCCCTGTTAGATGACATGACTTCTGCTGCAATCCCCCACCCCCAGCAAATCCTACACTAGAAGGTAGAGACCGGAGTGAGGTGAGAGCACAAGGTTGGGGAGCCCCATGGGAACACTGTTTGCTCAGGATTGCTTAACGCCAGGTCTCAGGATTGCAGAAAATCCATAAATGGGACCATGGGGGGATGTTGTCCCTGGAAGGCAGGGAGGTTGTGTTTCCACCTCGCTGTCTTTTGGGAGATGCCCTGGGGATGGACCTCACAGCTAAACCCTGGGTTTTGATGTCTTCCCCATACAGGTTCATCGGTCACTCAAACTACTGGAGATCCAGGAAGGTACATGACTCTTGCTAGAGGCTACAACAGGAATTTATCCCTCCAGGGATCAGCGAAGTGTGCCTGGGGATCCCAGAGGATGAGAAAAGAGACAAGTTACCACTTTCTTTCCCAGACCCTTCCTGGACAAAGACACCAAATGAAGGCTTTGGGCTCCAGCAGAGCTATACTGAATCCACTGTGCAGCCTGGATCCCTATCCGACCTTCCGGCTCCCGAGATGCTTGGATGAGCATATGCCACTCCCAGACATAATAATAGTAATAGTAACAATGACAAGAATAATAATAGTAATAGTAAAAATAATAATAATACATCTTTTCCATCCATCAAGGGACAGATCTGTCTTGGGGTGATTTACACACATACAGGCTCAGAGACYAGCACAACAGGCAATTTTCAGTGGTCCAATGACCCCAGCCATGCATTTTAGCTGGGGGCTGCTGTTTAAACATGGAGGGGGCCACAGAGGCAGGGACAGCACGGAGGTTTGTCAGGTTTGCTCCACAAGGTGATGACCTCCAAAGGAGAGGTCCCCCATGGAGATATGCAAAATGCCAGCTGGGGAGCAGAGCCGCTCACCCGTCCTCCCAGCTACCCAGAGCTGGCATGCAGCTGAGGGTGAAACCATTTTCTGCCTCTGCCCCAAAACCCTGAGAAAGAGGTGGTTTCCCACAGCTCTCCCCTTCCACAYGCAAGCGGGGGGGATGGAGTTTCGCTCTGAGCACTGGGACTTGCCCGGGGCTGCGCATGGCATGGCCATGGTGTGTGTCACGCTTACGTGGCCCCTCTTTGCTCCTTGCCCAGCTGCTCCCAGTCTTCTCCAGTTCACCCATCATGGAAGGATGTTGGCTTCCTGACAGCAGGCTGCTGCCCTCTGCCATGTTCACAGACCCTGTACGTATAATCCACAAAATCCTGCGGYCCATGGACTGCATCTGTAGTCAAGGTCTTGCTCAGTGTGCTTCAAATAAGGAGCTAATTTGAGCACTCTGATTAATTTTAGGAGAGTCTCTTTGGACAGGAGAGCTCCCCARCTGATGCTCATACCCAAGCTGGATGGTGGGTATAGTGTGGCTGCATCCAGGAACCATCCCTGAGCTGTGCCGTGCCCTGCACCCATCAACCACGGGTCCTGGTTAGCCCAGACCAACACCACACCAGGGAACACACCAAAACACCGTGGACCGTCACAGCCCCGGCTSCAGCCCTTGCCCTGACCCTGTTGGTTTGCCAGTATAGACATAGCCTGGCACGTTGCTGCAGAAAGCTTCAATTTTTGACAAACCGACGTTTTCAGCTTGGAAAAAAGCTCACCCAGAAGAATCCTGCCTGGCTTTGCCTGCGCTCCCAGCCTTACTTAAATACAGCTGATTTCTCCCAGCAGCCACAGCCCCTGCTATGCTCCCTGCCTGCTCAGATGAGCTCCTACAGACAGCGCGGCTATAAATAATTCCAGCCAGCATAAGAAACAACCTCCYTGACAGTTTTATTTTCTGCAGGCAYGACCAATTCACAATGATTCAATTTGCTTTTTGTGCATATTTCCTTTGGTCCCTTGATTAATTACTTGAAAGAAGATGCTACTGGATTTCCACCCTCGAATATATCTGTTTTGCMATGAATGCTTCAGTGTTGTGCTTTCTCTCATCTGCCGCAAGCGGAGGTGATGATAACCCAGAGCGGCTCAACTGCAGCTAATGGGATCTATGTAAAACACATCCGGTTCAACAGAGGAGACAAGGTCTCATTCTGCAATAGCTATTAGACCCATTTCCTTCAGTGGATTTATTCCTAAGCCCTGGCAGCAAATGTTTACTCATCCAGAGGTATCTTGACCTCTGGCATTTGCATACTGAAGCATGCAATTTGACTGAGTTAGTGTGGATCTCCCACCCAGCCTGGCTTTGAACATCCTCCTACAAAACTGGACCCAGACCGCTTCCAGCAATGGGTCCCGCAGCCATTTATCTCAAATCACCTCTTCAAAACAATAGAGGGAYGTAACAGCTGCTTAATATTTCATCTGACCTTTGCACAGAGGCAAATGCAGCCCCTTTTGAAGTAGATGGCCAATTTGCTTGTTCTCATTAGCACTTTAAATATCGACTTCCTGGACAGTATGTATTTATTKGTTATTGCTTGTATTTCTTTTTGCACTGACTTTTTGATCCATAACCTGCAAGAGATGCACAGACAGGAGAACTCCTGTAATCCCACAGCCAGTGGATGGGCTGGACATTATGATTGTGTGGGGTCCTGCCTGCTCTTGGCAAACATCAGGCTTAGCAAAAACCCTGGCTGTGCCACCAAAGATGAGCCATGAAGCCCAATCCTCCCCCCCAGACCAGCGCAAAAACCCACCAGTGCAACCAGAAAGGGAAATAATACTGTGCAATACGTTTCACTGCCATTGGGAAATACCCAATGGTTTCAGATTCCCAAGCTACATGTGTGGAGAAAAAAAAAAATAATAAATCTTCCCAAAGAAACTACAAAACTCACATTACAGGCTCAGACACACGGCCAAGCTATTGCAATGGCAGCCCATCAGCCAAATCCCAGCTGCCCAACACGTGCATGGTCTCACCCCGTGGCAGGCATGCGATTGCCTGGCTTAGCTTAACCCTCACAGCACCACTGAGTCAGCATCTCTGCAGACAAATCGGCTTCACAGCCGTGGCAGAGTCTTCCCGGGCTGGCTGACATCCTTGCAGCCCTTAATCAGCCCCGATCCCATCCTTCCCAGCCCTCGGAACAGCCGCGCAAGTACACAGACAGCAGCAGCTTTGCTAGGAGCAGCTTCAGGAGGAAGCAGCCAGTCGCAGACACCCTCAGATCAGCTTAGCAGATAGGAAGGTCATTAATATCTGAGTTAAAACCACCGAGGACACACAGGTGGGCTTTTTGTTTGAGCCTACTTCTCCCAACCTATCTATCTCCCTGTCCTGGCTGGGACATCCAGCTCACGTAGCTTCCAAGAGCATTTTAAGGGACGATAGTGAGATGCCAGAGACACCAYGCTGAGCCATATCTGCATTCCTGAGCCCATAGCTCCTCTCTGTTGGGTCTCCCAGGAGGTGCCTGGAGGTGACCTGTTGAGTGGGCGACGTGGGTGTCCAGCCTCATGTGAAATAAGGGCAATGAAACCCCCATTTCATCTTTCATGAATAATGAAGGGCCATGCCCCATTTTCTCATCAGTGATGCTTCTTCCCCCAGCGTTACTGCAAGTTAATCCAGTGCAGTGTTTTCCAAAAAAGGAAATTTTTGTCAAAAAAAGCCAACACTTTGTTTAAAACTTCTTCAGCAAAATAGGGAAAATGATATGTCGGTTCACGGAGTTGAAAAGAGCTTTGGAAATTTTGAATAATATTGGTTTCCATCCCATTTGGACAGGAAGATATTTTTATTTTTATTTACACTTAAAAGAGAAGATCTCTGGTGAACTGAAAGCYTTAGGTTTCAGCCAGCTTTAACCATGAGTCTTGCAAATCCTTTATTACAACTCTTCTGACTTAATTCACTTTCCTCCCAGTCCCATTTCTCTCCAGGGTTTGCTGACTCTTGCAAGTGATTTTACGTAACAGACGCAGACRGACTTCTCTAACCTCTGCAACAGACCCAGTCATGGGCAAAACATGCCAGAAGAAGAGGCTTGAAATTAGTCTCTGTGCGATGGCCATGCTCAGAAGTACTCACTATAAGCCTGCACACTGGTTTAGCAAGTCTGGAAAGGTATCCCAATCATTATTACAAATTAACTATGGTGAATATTAATGCTTTATTATTTTATTATGCCTTGCTTATACAGCACCCAGTCCCTGCTGGGTAATTTACAGCCAAATAAGAAAATAACTTCCCKGCCCCAAGTACCTTCTAAAAAGTGGGCTCATCCACACCAATGGGGCCTGTAATGGTGCAAAAATGTCTCTGAGTATGTGCCCAAATAGATGATGTCCTCTTAGGAAAAACTTGGAGAAAATATTCAAAAGATAAATCAAAGTGGTGGCTGGAAAGGCACTGTGGCAATGGTTCTGACGCTGTAGATGGGTACATCTCAGGTACAAAGGGCAACCTCCAAGAACCTGCCCTGGGGATAGAATCATAGAATCATAGAATCATTAAGGTTGGAAAAGA
>JASVER010000009.1:15465793-15646782 GCA_030449065.1 Oceanodroma leucorhoa
CCTTGTACCCATACAGCAGAAACTGGGCATGGGGAGCTGCTGGTGGTGGCTGAGCAATTACAGAGTGGGTTAATGAGCAGGATGTCTGTAGTCTGTCAAAGGATAAAAGGTGGCCTTGGGGTACTGYGCAAGGAGGACAGGCTTGGGAGATGCTTACACATTGCATAGAAAATACAGAGCAAGAAGCGAACGCGTGGYGCTGCAAATGCCTAACGAATGCTAAAGGACGGGGCAATTAGAGTAAGGTGGATGCATGGCAGGAAAGCACGTCTGCCACTTGTCACAGAAGAATCAAGGCTGAGAAGAAGGAAGAGTGAGCGAGTCAGGGCACCTGGTTGATAGGGTGGTGTCACCTATAAGAGCAGGTGACATTAATACTGTCTGGAAGGTAAAAGAGTAGCTCTGGAAAAGCCAGAGTAAGTCACTGTCCTTATAGCATCACCAGTGGGAGAGCCAGGAAGGAAATCAGCCATTAACACTTGTACCATCACCCTGAAACGGTGTGATTTGCCTGTAGAGACACCCCCAAGGACACGTGGGTGCTTGCAGCATGGAGCGGACGGGGCGACCTGGTACCCATATGAGAGCTACAGCTTCCTTCCCCTCCTTTCTTAGTGGTGCATCAATGCCCTGGAGTAATGAGTGGGTAGAGATGGACCAAGACCCAGAGAAATGCATGGTGACATTTACTTCTCCATGCTGCCAGACAGTGGGACTCCTGCTCCCAAGGGAGGACATCAGTATTTTTAGGTACCCCCTAAACCAACACATCCCCCGCTAGCCAGAAAGCCTTCTCCTGTCTTCATCAGGAAAAGGCAGCTCTGCCCACAGGTTGGCCTCCAGCTTTGGTGGAGGCATCCAACGCAGGCTAACGCAGGCTCTCCAGTCTGGTTTGGATGACATTTGTCAAAATGCTGGGTTTTCTTTCTGCTGATGCTGAGTCAGTTGTTTTGGTGGATAAAGGCAGCGAAAGGCAAGACCCAGCTCTGGAAATACCTCCTCATAATGACCAAAATCACAGCTTAATTGTGGGGTTTGAACTGCAGCTAGAAATATCTGGATTTGGGTCTGTGCTCATTCTCGAGCTGCCCTCCACCATGGTAAGTATTCGTTAGGTCTTAATTACTGTTTCTCTTCGTAGCTTCAATTCAGYCATGCTTTTTGGTCACAACCTCTGCTGCCATCCACTTTTCTAACTTCTGCACCAGGCCACTGGTTGGTACAAATTCTTGCCAACATTGATTTCAGCACAAAGAGCACTCAGATACCTCCTGTGGCAGTAAAGACCAAATAATGTTTGCTGGGTGTCTGACTAGGAGTGGATGCAATATAAGAATCTGTACCTTGTACTAGAGGGAGAAGCAATTCACAAAGCCTGTGTGATCCTGAACGTTGTCTCATCACCGTCCCGTCAGATCATGCTAGCTCCGAGTCTTCTTAGATCAGCAAGAAATTATCTTCTCACTTTGCCAACAAGTTGGGTGGACAAATGCCTCAGTTGGGTTTTGTCTGGCTTGTCATGAAGCTCACCGGACTCAGTAACCTTGTCATGGTCTTATCAAGTTGCAAATTAGATTTCCCTTAGGATCTCCCTTAGGGAGATAACATTCAAGAAGACCTCTCAAGGCATTTAGCCCATCRTCAGTTTGGTTGGAGCTGCTGGGTTCTCAAGGGATAGTAGTGGCTCATGAGGGAAGAGATCTGAGGCCTGGCAACACTCAGTACACCATTGACCGATTTCTTTGTATTCTGTTGCTCGGTGGACTGTCTCATGTCTGCACATGTTGGCTGGTGCACCAGACCACAAGGAAAGCACGGAGCAAACCTTCCAATGAAGGTTTCCCAGGGCACAGAGCCCAGCCTGGCCCCAGCAACAGCAAGGACTGGTTCCCCCCATAGCCTCCCCAGACTAGGCACAGGTCCTGGGGGTGGACAACGGAGCAGGACAGAGCATCAGCAGGATGCAGCAGGGCACTTTCAGGGGGAACATGAAACGTGAAGCCAACTTTGTGGATGTAGGCACTGTACATGAATTTTGGGGGTATGTCAACCATTTTGGTATTGACTCTTACCACTATTCCTCCATCCACRTGATATAATTTCTTCTAGCATTGCTGACAACTAGATTCAGCTAGTGGTGACTCCCCTGAAGGCAGGTGAGCTGAAGGATGGGACCAATGTGGGACCCTCACCCACTTGACTGGGGAGGCCAGCAGAGATGTGCAGTGCCAGGGCCAGGGGACCCCTCAATGGGCAGGGATGAGGTGGGAGGAGAAGGTCTTAGGCTCCGCAGCAGGAGCCACAACAGAAGGGTTTTACTGGGGGCATGAAATTGCCGTGAGCGAGTTTGCACCCCCCCCCCCCAGACCCACATGGAGCCTGACCGCTCATGGGAAAGGGCTGKTTTACTCCCGGGGAGGGGGCAGCTTGGGGAGAGGAGCCTGGCGCTGCCCGATCACATCCCTCAGTCTCGGAGAGGAGAGAGGACACAGATGCACACACGAGCAAGGGAACTGCATGGGTCAAATACTCACAAATGGGTCCACGCAGCCTTCCCTTAGCCATGAACGAAGCCTGGGCTCGGAGCCCACCCTGGGGGTGGGGAAGGGACCCCGACACTTAGCAGGGTTTAGGCACAAGACTAAAGGGCGAGACTGTGATTTACACAGGTCTGTGCACAGCTGCAAAATAAATTTTCCATATTTCAGTAGAAATATATGCCTTCCCAGGATGTCTTTGTTGTAGCAAACGTGCACAAATGCATTTAGGTACCTGGAGCTGTTGCAAATAATTCCCATTAAAGCCACAAGCAGCAAGTTGTTTCCCCTTGCAAAGCAACGCCCCAAAATGTCCATTTCTTTTTATTTTTTCTCACAGATGGAAAAAAAAAAAAAGGAAAAACCCTTCCAATCCCATGACGTGATGGCAGTCACTCCCCAGCCGGAGGCAGGTGAGCGGGGTGCCGGCTGAGCTTCATCCAACATGTTGCATTGTAGAGGTTTGCCCTTGATTTATTTAATCCCTTGCACGTATCAGACACATTCCTGAGCCATCAATCAGAGCTGAGTCAGCCAGCGTGACTGGTCTGTCCTTTTTTATTTTTTTTAGCAATCACAAGTTCTCTAGCCTTGTTTGCCAGCAGTGAGCTGGGGTTTTATTTTTTTTTTAATGAAAATGAGACTTGGCTGCGGAGCAGAGAAATGTTCCYGTTGCCAAGTAGAACCTTTAAAGCCACCCTGCCTCGAGGAACGTCTCCTCTCTGCGGTGCTACAAAATGCATCACGTGGAAGAAAAATAAAGGATGCTGCCTGGGATGGCGTTGGTCCATGAACACTCCCCCCCCCCCTTCCATGACTCTCCTGCATGGACGGCGTGATACAAGCCCCATCGTGCCCCCTGCAYGCAGAAAGAGGAGAAAAGGTTTTTCAGGGTGTTTTTTCAGGGGGTGTTTTCTTGCAGAGCAGCCTTGAAAGCGCTGCCCGCAGCCACGCTCCGGGAGGCAAAGCCTTCCCCCCTTGTGCTCCCCCCGCAAGGACAAGGTTATCGCGGCATCAGAACAGCCCCTRCCCACCCGGGGAAGGCAGGGGAGCAGCGCTGCTGTTGTGGCTACGCGTAATCTCAGCCCACCGCGGCTGGCAGCGTTATCAAAGCCCCCACATCCCTGCAGGACACTCTGCAAGACTATGCTCCCTGCCCTAAAATAAGGTAGGAACATTTCGTCTCTGCTTGGGTCAAGGAGACAGCCAGGTTGTTGGAGATTAAAAAAAAATAGTAATAATAAAAAAAAAAGTAATAAAAAATAATAATAAAAAAATAAAATCTTGTGATATCTGGCTTTCCTGGAGAGCACGGGGCATCCCTGCCYGCAGGATGCTTGCAGGGTTGAGCCTTGCCCTAAAGCCTCACGTTTGCATGCACGCCTAGAAAAAAGTCATTGCAGATGCCTTGATCAAGCTTAAAACCGGAGGCCCCTCTTCCCAGCGAGGGGTCSTGTCGTACAGAGCAATCAGAAGGGAGGAGGCAGACGGCCCCTGTGCATCCCAGCTGCATCGCAGCAAGCCCCAGCCCAAAGCAAGGCTCAACCTGCTCTGAAAGCCCAGGGAAAGTCAGAGCAAGGGTTGCACATCAGCCAGCAGTAGCAGACCACAGAGCTGAGCTTGAATACATAGTGGTCCACACCTTTTTTCCCCTAACAAGCTTTCAGAGGCACAACTGCTCAAAGGGGATGAGCCTCCAACCACATGGGAAGCATCCACCCAAGATGTGCTCCGGAGCATCGTGTCCGAATTACACCTTTCCCTGCCTCCTCTCTCCCTCTTTTTCTTTGGATTCAGAAGAAAAAAAGGAAACAACCAACTTTGCAGGGGATTTTACAACTTTTCTTGCAGGTGGCATCTGCTGTTTTCCTGCCTTCAGGGCAAAGACAGCCGTGACCTCAGAGGACAGCTCTTGTCCAGCCCTTCAGCTTCTTTTAGCACCAAAGCCTTTTAAGCAGGTATTTGGTTTCAAGAACTGTACCAGGTTTGAAGAAATGGTTAGTCCTGCCTAACTGGCAGCCTAGATGAAGATCTAGGCAGGACATACTGCAGCACATCATCTTTATACTCAACAGCAATGTAGTGGGTAGAGCTTGGGGCGTATTCGCTTGCCCTGAGTAGGTGTCAACACTTGGCTGGAGGAATGACACCCTCAACTCCACTGATGAGCTCTTCACTTACAGTAACAGAAACGTTAAAATGACTGTAACATGGTCAGAAAAAAAAAAATAAAGGCTCAAGCCGTGGGATCCAAATGGCTTCTCTTGGAGATGATCTTCAGAAAACCCACTGCGGGGTGGGGAGGGACTTAAAAGGCACACGAGCACATCTGTGAGGCAGGACTGCATGGCACATGGTCACCCTTGGGGCCACCAAGCCGCACGCAAGATGAGCCCGAGAGCGTAATTCCTAATGCAAGGAAGAACCAGGTCACGTCTGTATTTCAACAAGATATTTTATTGGTCCAGCAACTGCAAAATATACAAATTTCTGAAAGGCATACCCTGTTTTTAAGCTGGCACAGCTTTATATCAGGCAATTATTCCAGACATATATACAGAACAGTTAACATACCACAAATCAAAAAAAAAATCCCAAGTATCTACCCTTCTCTCCAAGCTTTGCAGTATACATTAAATAAATAGAGCACTTTGCTATCAAAAAAAATAATAAAAAAATAAATTCAAGTATCACAAAGGAAAACAAAACCAGAAAAAAAAATAAGGGGAGGGGGGGAAAGAAATCATTGGCGTGGTTCAACAAGTCCYCTCTCCCCACCCGCCTTGGCTGCAGCATCACTGCCCAGTCCTCGGCTCTGTTACCCAAAACACGATGGGCAGCGAATTTCTGGGGCAAGAAGATGGCACGGGGCTGACACCATCCCACCCATCGCCAACCCCTCCAGCACGAGAGGACCTCTCTGCTGCTCAGAGACCAATTTTCCCCTTACTGGAAAAAAGGCCAGGCTTTTTGTAGGACTTACTGAGATCTCTATTATTCCCAAAGGAAGAAAGTTTAGGGTCATTAAGTTTTTTGCTGTTTGATTTTTTTATATATATATWTATWTATATATATATATGTATATACACRCACACAAATACACGCCAAAACATCTGCAGAATTACATGTTTACAGGATTGATCACGGGGCAGCCAGACGTCAATGTTTGCATTTGCCGGCTTATCTTTTCATAGCAGGAGGAGAAAGATAAAACTCCCCAGGAAGGCGACTGAAAAGACCAGCGACTYGCCTTCCCAAAACATTCATTTTTCTCAAAGTCAGAGAAACCGAAAGGGCAGATGTGAACCGCACACACAGGGAGAAGTCTGCTTTTAATGCGGTTATTAAAATAATAAAAAAAAAAACAAAGGGGGGGTGGAGGGGAAGTGTTCTTTGTTTCATCTGTACAGGAATATAATACACATATGCACAAGCTCACACAGGCAGGGCACCGCCGAGACYGTCTCTCCCCGAGTGGGATACGGAGCGAGCGTGGTCCCGGCCCCCTCCCGCCGTCGGTGCCGCTCCCAGCACGTGCTTTGGCTGCACGAGGCCGAAGCGCTAGGCACTGTGGTTCACCTTTTCCCAAAGGAAAAAAACAGACCAAACCACCCCAAAAAACACACAAAAGAAAAAAAAAAAAAGAAAAAAAAAAAATCATTATTTCTCCCCAAACCTCTCTGCTCCTGGCCTTAGGGATGTCGTTTCCTACCCAGGGGGTTGGGGAAAGCCATGGGAAGGATGAAAGCAAAGGGCATCTCCAACCCCCCAGCCCAGCGCTGCAGGAGGGCTTGGCTGCCTTCACCTCCTGCCTCCGGCTCAGCCGTGCAGGCAAAGAGCACAAGATGGGGATGGAGAAGATGCTGCACATCGGAGTGGGGGAAAAAAAAAAAAAACCACCCAGCCCAAAACACTAAAAAAAAAAAATTTCAAAATCCACAGACTTTTGCACAAAGCAATAGTGGTTAATTGCCATTTTTAACCACTGTCTCGCAGCCTGGGACAGGCTGCCAAGAAGGGATCTCGTGTATCAAACCAGTGAAAGTTGGTTGATGGGGTTTAAGTCGGGACCTTGCCCCATTTTTCCTCCACACACACCTCGAACGCCGTAACTACCATTTTTTCTGTAGTCCCAGCTTTCCAGCATGCAAAATAAAATTAAGAAAAAAAGAAGAAAAAAAAAGAAGAAAAAAAAAAGTTGCCTGTATTCAGGCTTCCCCTGTTAAGGGACATGACTTGAAAAAAATAAAATAGTTATGCTCCTGCCACAAATAAAGTGCAAAAACCAAGCAGTTTCTAGGTATACACATATAAACACACACAGGTGTGTGTGCATGTATATATTAAATAAAAGAAAAAAAAAAGAAAACACAGACAAAACTGTCCCTTCTTGTGGCTTTTTGCAGCCACACAGGGACTCCTGCATCCCGGCCAGACCTCTGGCCACCTCCACGAGACCTGTGTGTCTGCAAAATGCATCTAGTTCAGCCTGTTCACCTAAGTCCTGCAATGATGCAGGGATTCAAACCCTCCCCCTGCAAATCTCCACTTTCCTCCAAGGAAGAGGAAAGGGGGGATGAAGTACCAGCACATCACCTCAACTGGTGCTCAGTCTCCCCCAGAAATTGCCACACACCTGAACTCAGAGCATCCCCGGGTGCTCCCCGAGATGAAAGCATCACCCGAGTCACCATCGGTGTGGCTCCCCGTACACTACAGGCAGCTCGACACCAGTTTTAGAAGCAGATCTACATTCTCTGCAAACCCCTTTAAGGTGTATTGATTCAAAAAAAGAAAAAAAAAAAAAAGCATACGTTTTGGGTTTTGGTTTTTTTTTTTGGTTAAACCCAGCAGTTCTCGCTGTGAAGGACTTTGCACAACAGCCTTGCCGGTGCTCGCGGGCCTGGGTGAGCCGGACTGCGTGTGCGACAGGCTGTAGCGTGGGTAAAGGACTGCAGCACAGCACGTTAGGGGCTTTCTTGAAAAGTAATTAATAATAATAATAATAAAAACAAAAATGTAAAACCCCTTCGCTCCTCCCCCCCCTTATTTCTCTGCTAACCCCGCACCATCCACATATATACACCCCACCCAGAGATGGATGGGTACCAATCGTCTATACAAAAGGAGATCAAAACCGCTTACAGAGGAAAATTAAACTCCTGTGCGCTAGAAGCACTTTACAGCTTGCTACGATCTAACAGGACGCCGGAGAGGAGAGCAAATGCGGCAGCCTAAAGATCTGGTGGTGACCCCAGGGAGCTCGGCTCCTCTCCTCCGCTCTCCTGCATCTCTCCCCCCTTCAGCAGAGTGGTTGGCAGATGAACGGGCGTGGGTAGAAATAGCCAAGGGTTGACCTCGCCGCAGACGGAGGAGACCGGTTTATAAGCAAGCTTCGGAAATGGCTATGGGATGGGAAGCTGGTGTCGCCGGTGGCGTCGCTGGTGGCCTCGCGACAGCGCCAACGGAGTCACAACGGCTTCTGCGAGTTGTTCATGTTCTGCAACGAGAGGGGAAGGACCCGGGTTGGGGGTTGTGCTGGACCCCATCCCGGCAGCATCTTCTACGTGCACGTCAAGAAGGGGACAGGGCGGGGGGAGTAACAGAAAGCCACGGCACGGGTCACTACAAAAGCATCCACCACAGAGGAGAAGACACTGTCCACCCAAGGAGAAAGGTGGGGGGTTGCGCTGACTTGCTACCCACACCCCTCTCCTCAAGCATCACCTGGCTTTAACTACAGGGTGAGAATTTGACAGAGATATCCCTAAAAACAGAGCTAAAATCAAGGCAACCATCCCACCCCACCCAGTCTGCACTTCTGAAGCTGCTCTTTGGTCCCTGCAAGGCAAGGTGACGGGGCACCATGGTGTTCATTCAAGGAGCCAAATTAAACATCTCTCTCTTGCTCCCCCTGAGGGTGGGCAGTGTCCCCCCCTGCCTGCCAAGGAGGTGGTCACCGTTTGTCCATCCTTGGCACTGCCAAGAAGAGGATGCTCCCACCAGCCATGTCGAGGAGCCGGCATGGGGACCAGCCACCACCAGGAGTACAGCAGGAGCACCCACTCCCCTGATGACACCCCATCACAGGCCCTAGAGCTGCTTCGGACACAGTCCTGGTGCGAGGTGGTGACAACAGGCACCAGTGTGTGGTGAGGACCACAAAACCAGAGACAACCAGCTAAACAGAAGTAGGATCAGCCCCAAGGGTGGTGGCTGGAGGAGAGCATCCGCTAGAGGAGAAACCCAAGGGGAGATGATCACAACAAGGACATTTCCCAATTCACAAAACTACACAAAACGGGGTGGGGAAAAAAAGGACTAGGATACAGCTAGAAAGGTTTCTCTACTTTTTTCTTTTTTTTCTTTTTGCTTTTACTACCTAAGCTGCCTCTTACAAGCACCAGGAACCTTGGCCAGGCTACGAGGCAGAGCGGGCTTAGCTGTTCTTTCTGTTATCTAAGGAGACAGAAGGAGGGTTAGGAAAAGCCACATGCACCACAGCCATTTACCTTGGAAATATTAGTAAAGAGAAAACTTTGAGAAAGTGACAAACAGGTCGTCTTTAAGCATGAAAAGTGAAGGGAAGAAGGGAGGGGATCAGGTCGTTGTTAAAAAGTGCACTTTGGATCACAAACCAAGCAAAAGGAAAAGAAATCATCACGCCAGGTAATCCCATGACTCCAAATTAGCTCAATCCCAGAGTCAGGAGGACTCTGAGGTACACAGCCATGTCCCCAGGCTCTCCAGGTGTCCCCTGGTCCTCCTGGATGGGGGTCAAGACCCCAACAGTGAGGGCTGATGCAACGAAGTGCCCACTGCCAACCAAGTGCCATGGTGCAAATCGGGAAGGAGGTACCTTCCACCTCCCCTGACCCCATAATGGGTTGTGATGGGACATAGTGAGGATCAGACGCATGCACCTATGAGGCAACAGCCTCCAAGAGAGGTACTGACACCAAGTTTTTGATTTGGGATGTCTTCTTCGCTCCCTGAAAAGTAGCCTTTAAGTCCCACACTAGTAGGTGGAAGGAGGCTCCCAGCAGCTGGAGATTTTAAACTTGCTGCTGCCAGCCTACAGCTGGGATGGGTACCGGCACTGCCTGCTCCAGCAGAGCTCCTGGTCTAGCAAAACCTGATGCAGCCATCTCCCAAACTCAACATCGGAGCATGTTTTCAGAGTCCCAGCCAGCACTGTGGCATGCAGTGCTTTTTATTACAACATGGATGGGAAAAAGGGGGACGGAGGGACGGAGAAAGAAACAAAAATGCTTTCAAAGCAACCCAAGAAGACCAGGCACTTCATCAGGGGCTTTTSTGCCCATGAGCAGCAAGGGAAGGAGCATAGACATGCAGGCCATGCTGAGCAACTCAACTTCTACATTCGCCCAGGAGCATGAGCGTGATGATCTTCCCCAACCCATCCACCAGCAAAGCCAAGTCTGACCTTCCTAACTTCCCTTTTCTCAAACGTTTAYTCTAAAAGGGGAAGAAACGTCAGGTTCACCAGCTGTTACATGCAAGCAGGGCTGAGGCCTGGCCATGTTATAGCAGATTCCTCCATCTTCAGYCCACAAAACGAAGCAGGGCAGGGATGCACATAGGCTGATTCAAACTGATCTATAGGGGGCAAAAAGACCCCTGGGCACTACCCCAGCCTTCAGCTCAGCCCCAAAGTCTCCCTGGTCTTTGAGGGGACATTTGAGCACAGCTTCTAACAACTGCTGCTCTCAACTCAATGAKGTAGCATGAATTAAGTCCAAAGGCTTCAAATTTATCCAGAAGCTGTCCTGTCCCTATTACACAAGGATCTAACAGCACTGAGCCAAACTGTCGAAGCCTTGATTATGAATAATTAGTGCATTAAATGCTCAAGGCACCTTGCTTTCTTACTACAGCTAGAGGACAATATCCTTGCATCTACTCTGCCCAAGACATCTAGGCAGACTGTTCCCAAAATCCAGGTTTGCAGAACTGCAGATGCAAGGACCCAGGATCAGTCCAGAAAACACACTCCTGCTCCCATGCAGGTGATAGAACTCTTTGGGGCTGAGGTCAGAACCTTCTCAGAGATCAGTCTGGTGCCATCACTCATAGACACAACTCTGAGGCCCTGGGAAGGACAGACCACCTGGGTCTATCACCTACAGTACAACATGCTATTGCAGAGRAGATAACCCCAGGAAAACCCAACAGCATCTCCCATCCCATGACTGTCCAAGGAGGAGGCAGGGAATTTAGACATCATCAATAGAGGGCAARTGATAATTTGCTTCATTTCTCAACAAAATCGGGACATTTAATCAAGCTAGGATACTTAGGGGTTGGACAAAGCAGCACCCATAGTGTCCTCTTTACCTTTCCTAAGATGCATCCAAATCCCACACACACAGAGAAATATTAACTCCAAAAAGTCCATGCCCCGGCCGGGTTTCACAGCAACAACAAAACAACCGGTGGGATGGCAAGAGACATGGAAAGGGGGAGCGAAAGGGGGAATAAGACGCAAGAAGGTACTTACAGGCATGCCTTCCCTAGTAAAGGCTGCAGAGAGACAGAGAGAATGGAAAGAGGTGTCAGTAACGCCGCGCAGGACCGGGCAGAGGACACCGGACRGCAGCAAGGGGCACCCGAACAGTGAGAGCTTCCAAACCTGAAGCCATTGGAGGGTTTGTTGCAAGACTCAACCAGGCCAAGCAGAGCCCCGAAAGCGGAGAGACAGACCGAGCTGCCCCGCTCGGTGCTTACTGGGGTGGGAAGGCTCATGCGAAGCGGCCACCAAGCAGAGAGGTTGGAGGAGCACGGCACCCTTCCTAACCTGCCCGGGATCTGGCCGAGGAGGGGCGAGAGGACACCAGACAACACAGACAACACCAAGAGGGGCTGGACGAGACAGCGAGATCCAACAGGCAGCTGGTGGGAAGGGCAGCATGGTGAAGGGGCTCCTATATATCTATGCTGCTTCTCCGCTACCACCTCAGCTCCTTAACGAGCACAGGGAGGAGGGTTTATTCCTGGAGAAGTGTGCAGCAAGGTCTCTCTTTCTACGTTGCTTCACGGGTGGGTGAAAGAGGAGAGGACACATGAGCATCACAGCAGCTACCCACAGGGTTTCACCCAGGGCTGCAGAAGGCAACCAGGTTCGCCATGCCAACAGGTTTCTACTCATTTTTGGTCCATTTTGCCTATTGGTCCSGGAAGGAGGAGACCCCTCAAGTCAAAGATGGGGCCTGGCAGCTCCTTCTCGAGGGAAGCGCAAGAATATTTGCTCTATTGCAATGCCCAGGTCTACGYCAGAGCTGAGCGCATGCAGGGGGAAGGCCCGAGCCCGTCAGTCCTGCCCGCTCTAGCGATGCGGCTCCCCAGGGGTTTGACACCACGATGCCAGATGGTGAAGGCACTAAATTAACRCAGCTAGAGCTTTGGAGGGTTTACAACGCTCTCAAAAACCCAAGAGAGGATCAACAGCGACCCTTCGCCGGGTGCTCCCGAAACCAACCCAAGGCAGGAGAGGGACAGCAGTCGTGGGAGAAAGATGTATCTCAGAGAYAGCAGCACAGGTTGCGACAAGTGCAAGCCGTTCGCCAGCTTCAGGAGCGACAGGAGGAGGACAACAAACAATAAAATGACAAGAATAACAACAAAAAGAAAAAAAAGAAAAAAAAAGAAAAAAAAAAGAAGAGTTCAACTAACTTGTCCCGGCAGCTGCGTGGGCACTTCCTGAGGAACACAGCCTGGCAGGGCGGAAGAAACAGCCACATGCTCCTCAAAGCTGTTGATGCGAGGTTTTTTGGTGGGCTCTGGGCTTGCTAGAGGGGTAACGCTATTACGTCTCATGAGCGGGTTAGGTCCCTTCTTTGCTTCCTAAATTAGAGTAAGACAAAGAAAAAAAAAAAGTAAATAAAAAAATAAAATAAAAGGGAAGAAGGCGACAGTTATAAAGGAAAAAAAAAGAAGCAGGTTGTTTTGTTTTTTTTCTTTTTTCTTAAAGTGGCCTCTGCTTTTCCCCACAATCGCTGTCGACGTGCAAAGGATGCATTGAAAGGCTCTGGACACCGAAAAGAAAACCCTAATGCAAAATGTTCAAGAACGCAGCATGATTTCCCAAAAAGGAGAGGGGGGGAGGGGAAAAACCAAAACAAACAAAAGGCCCTGCACTCAGAAACAAGACAGACTTCCTCCTCATCTGAGCCTCTGCTCACAAAAATATATAGATTGCTATAAAAACCTAGCGATAATCAAAAACCATGCCTTTGCATGACAGAAAGAGGCACCCATCGGTCTCCTCCTCGAAGCCGGTCCCTCCGACCCACGGTGCAAGCAAGAAGAGGGAAGACGAGGCAGCCCGGGCTGATAAGGAAGAATTTGGGAAGTGGAGGCAGAGCAGCCAGCGAGGGTCGGCACCGCGCCAAGCTCCGACTCAAGCGAGGTGGGATGGAGGGGCAGCGCCCGCGCAGCCGAGCAGAGGGACCCAAGCGCTTCGCACGCGTCTTGCTCTACCCTACCCGCAGCCCACGGCTCTCCTGCCATCCCCAGCCAGGGTGGTGGAGGAGGGCATTGATGACCCCCACAGCAGAGGGAAGGACCGGCTTCCCCACCTACAGCCGCAGGGAGGGAGAGGCAGCTCAGATGCTGCCGCCCGCTGAGGTTGAGAAGCGAAGGGAGGGAGATGTGGGCCAAAAGGGGACGGCTCTGACCGTCCAACATCCAGCCGGGCTCTATCACCGTTATGCACAAGTTGGAAAGGTCCCAGTGGTTGGGACATGGGCGCTGCCAGGGTCCCTGGGGTCCCCCTTGGGTGGCCACCCAGCCCTGACACCRAGCTGGTGTCCCGCTGCTCTGGCCTCTGAGCTCCCGGCGGAGCACGGGGCAGATAGACCTGACCTTACGGGGGTTTTCCTCCATGAGAGGGGTCTCCTCCCCACAGCATCCCCAGGCCAGCACCACCACCTCCCACCCTACAGAACGGCACTCTGGGAGAATGTGCTGGTTTTGGCTGGGATAAAGTTAGTTTTCTTTACAGCAGCTAGYATGGGGCTATGTTTTGGATTTGTGCTGGAAACAGTGTTGATAACACAGGGATGTTCTCATTATTGCTGAGCAGYGCTTACACAGAGCCAAGGCCTTTTCTGCTCCTCACCCCACCCCACCAGCGAGCAGGCTGGGGGGGGCACAAGAAGGTGGGAGGGGACACRGCTGGGACAGCTGACCCCAACTGACCAAAGGGACATCCCATACCATATGACATCATGCTCAGCATATAAGGCTGGGGGAAGAATAAGGAAGGGGGAGACGTTCAGAGTTATGGCATTTGTCTTCCCAAATAACYGTTACGCGTGATGGAGCCCTGCTTTCCTGRGGATGGCTGAACACCTGCCTGCCCATGGGAAGCAGTGAATGAATTCCCTGTTTTGCTTGCATGCGCGGCTTTTGCTTTACCTATTAAACTGTCTTTATCTCAACTCACGAGTTTTCTCACTTTTACCCTTCCGATTCTCTCCCCCATCCCACCGGGGGYGAGTSAGYGAGCGGCTGKGTGGGRCTTAGTTGCCRGCTGGGGTTAAAGCACGACATAGCCACACGGAGCCATGGGCACGCCAGGAAAAAAAMCACAAAGGCAGGAGATGTTGGGCAAGGCACTGAGCCCGGGCTCTGCCAGCCAGTTGGGAGACCTGGGAGAAGTCACCTTCTCCATCCACGGCTCCATTCCCKGCTCGGGTGAGCGGTTCACTGCACAGGTGAAAGTTAAAGATCARGGAGGAGCTCTCCCTGGGCCAGCTTTAATCTGACCAAACACAGTGGGAAGCAGGCACATGCAACAGTCCTTTTCCCTCGGAAAACCCTCAACCAGCCCCATCTTTGCAGAGCAAGAACCCAACTGATGCGCCAGTCCTCCAGCAGCACTCTGAGCATCTAGCTGAGCAATCTCCCCATGCCCAACCTGGGCGTCCATGCTGCCGGCTGACCATACGGGAAAGGAGGGGGACACCAAAGGATGGCTCTGAGGAAAAGCAACACTCACCTCTGGCCGTTCCCTGTGGGTGTTGACAGCTTCGATGTTCAGCGAGATGGATTCCACCCGGCAGCCTGCAGAAGGGAGCACAAAGAGATAGAGAGGGCATCAGCAAACCCAACGGGAGCAGGATGCTACAAAATGCTCCACCCCAGACCCCTGCTCTTCTCCCAGAGGCAGCTTGGATTCAGGAGGAGGTACAAGTCAAATCCCTTGGCACGTTTAGTAGAAAGGCCCCACTTACCATAGGCCACCGGGGTCAGCTTCAACACTGTGTGAAGGGGACATTTCAGGTAGGGCATTTCATCTGCAGAGAAAGCAAAGCAGAAGGGTTATCCCATCCCCTCTGCTAAAGCAGGCTTAGACATCTTCATCAACAGCTAAGGCCATCCAACACCAAAGAGATGCATGCTCCAGGTCCTGCATGGACCTGAATACATCTCATCTCCTCAGAGCTCCGTCTATCATTCCTCCTCCAGCAGGATCAATCCTCTTCCCAGGGACAGGGAGCTCACCTGCACTCTTGTCCAGAAAGTATGCCAGGAGACAGCGCATGACAGCCTGGTGACAGATCACAAGGACGTTCTCTTGTCTCTCCAGCTCCATGATGACCGGCTCTAGGCGCTGCACCAGATCTTGGTAGGACTGAGACAGAAGAAGGGAAGGGAGATATGGTATAGAATCAAGAAAACAAGTACCTCACAAGAAACAATGGTCCTTGTCTTGGTACATCTAACAACATAATTACTGCTAAAAACAAGCAAAGTTCAACAAATACTCATCTTCAGACTACTCTAGAACATATCTACTTCTTCTGGTCAGAGGAGAAAGAAGCCATTCACACCTCAGTTACAGTCCTGGAGAGTTTATTAAGGTAAGCAACAAATGCACAGAGGCTTTGAGCATAGTGTCTCTCTATTATCTTGAAATTTGATTTTCTACAGGATTTCGAAGTTCTGAAAAGTCTGGAGCAACCTGAAAATCTCCAGGGTTTTGAAGGACTTCATAAAGAACCATGACAGGCAGCCAGAAGGAACCCCAGACACCCAGAGTCATTGTCAGACATCCCCAAACATTCTCCTGTTAGACACACTGTCATGAGGATGTCTCCAAAGATTTCTCCCAAATGTCTATGGACGTGACTTTTAATTTGGGGATAAGAAGCCCAATTCACAACCTAAAGTATCATCCAGAACTGATGTCAACTCCCATCTTGTTGTGCCACACCCTGAAAGCAGATTGCCAGGAACAGAGATATCAACATCAACCCTTAGAGAATGACACTGAGAGCAGGAATAGAAATTTCTTCTTTGGAAGTGAAAAAAAAAAGGAATTGGGGCAGCACAACACTTTGTGTGGATGTAATGGAGGAGGTTGGACTAGAAACCTCCAGAGTCCCCTTCCTACTAATTTGCTATAAAGTCAGTGGGACTGTTTGTTAAGTGATACATTTCTTAAATGAGATCTTCCCATACCACGATTTCACAAGAGCTCAATGTAAAAGGGAAATATGAGCCCTGACCTTTCTCGATTCCAGTCTCTTGGAGCACTGGCTGCTCCCCTGCTCTGAGTGTAGAGGACAGCACGAAGACAAGAGAGCCATGTTTAAAGTAAGAGTCACATTCCTGAAGGTCTCCTTGCAGACCTACCTCCCCAGAAGGATAGCGGTAGTAATATTTATCCTGATCACGTAAAGCAAATTCCTCTGGATGCTGCTCCCTGATTTCTTCATACGTCATTTCTTCACACACACCCTGCCAAAACAGGTCATCCATGAGGTTACTGGACATGCTCAAGTCAAAAAGCATCAGCACACCMAACATGCAAAACCTTCTCCAAAGCAATCGTCTGTCACCCCCTGAGTGGTCAGCTACAGAGCACTTCCAAGCAAAAATCATTTTAATCTGCTCATTCAAGCCAACATCTTGAAGCGTCTGCACAAGATAGGGCTAAGATCAGAAGCCACGGTGGTACTTCTGCTGCAGTACTCACAACCTTTCCCACAGAAGRAAAATCTCCCCACAGAAGGTGAGATTCAGGCAAAAGTGAAAAGGCCGGTGCTATCAGCYTCTCTGCCAAGCAGCAACCAGCATGATCCAGCCGTTCCTACTGCAATCAAAGATACTTACAGCATCGATTTCATTGAGTGCCTTCCACTGCTCGTAGGGCAGTTGGAGAGCTTCTGCYGTTTGGATTGTCCTCTTTAGCTGGCTGGTCCAAACTTTGAGGTCCTTTAGGTTCTGCTCCTCAACAAACTTGTTCAGGGCCAGTGCAAACTGCAGGACATAAAAAAGAGGTTGATTCCTGATCCACAGCTTCCCAAYGGGCCTTCTTCCCTGCTTCCCAGTAAACATTGCCTTCTCCAGGACCTMTTTTGCCTTCCATAGGTGGACATATTAGCCTTCTGCTCTGAGGTGAAGAGCAGCCACACATGCACTGATCCCCGAAAGCTATGAGGGGTATGAGAACAGAGAGAAAGCAGAGGAGAAAGCAGCAACCTAATGTTGGAACAACATCAGCATCCAAGAAACAGCACCACAACCTGGGCTCTCCTACAATGCTATGGAAGATCCCTGGCCACCCTTAACCACAGCTCTGCTTATTTGTCATGGAGCTAAATCGATGTATCCTGTAATCCTTGATAATACTCACACCTCAAATGACTCCATTCGGACTTCAAAATGRTCTGGCAAGCCAAAATAGCTATAAACCCTCCCTGCAGCGGTGTGCTTGACCACATCTTTGAAGAATCAAGTAGTGAGCAATCTGAAAGCACCCACGGAGTTGGCTATCCCTACCGAAGGGTGGCAGCAGTCCTTCTACATCCCACCCTGCCTGTGCAAGGTCTGAACCAACTCAATGAAGATACTCATACCCTTCTCTCCTACAGATATCTGCAGCCCAACCTCTGTTAACCCCTAACTACATGCAAGCCTACATGCAACGCTGATGGCTGGAAAGTCTTGTTGAGGCCACGCCTGAGCCCGAATTTAACCAGCCCTATAGATGGATCCTCTGAGCACCCCAGCTGTCATCAGATATACACTTAACCCAATGCATGGCATCCACTACAGCCAAATCACTCCTAGAAGCCGTAGGGRAATATTCCCTTCTCCCTCACCTTCTTGCCCCTGTTGGAGAGGCCCGAGTCACCTCCAATCTTCCCCTTGAGGTTGAACTCGCTTTCGCCATGCCGACAGAGATAAATGGTGCGGGGCTGGACATGGATGTTCATCAGGTAGTAAACGATCCTGCTCTGGATGTGATCCTGAACCCTGTTGACCAGGAACCGCCGGCCAACGTCGATGACTTTGATGAGAGAAAGCTCCCTAGGAAAAGCACAGCAAGGATGAAGGGGTTGCCAGTGGGGAAAGCAGAAAGAAGGAAACACCGTCCTTGACGAACAGCCTTGTGAGGTATCTCAGTCAACATAATCACCCAGCTAAAAGGATTTCCTGCAGGCTATTTTCAACAAGAAGCCAACAGGTAACGGCAATTCATGGAGAGCTAAGTAACACCAGTGTAATCACCATTCCTCCTCGCAGCAGTAAAGAGGATTAAACAAGACTAGCACGAAGCACGTTCCCCAGGACAGGGCTCAGCAGGACCAGGATTATCTGCACAGGGCACATGGATGTATTTATGAGCAGTAGAAAGGCTGGGAGGTGCCTGCATGGTCATGCAGGACAAAGGTCTTCCCAGGGCACACAACTAGGCAGAAAGCACAGGGCTGGCTCAACCTTGTGGTTTGAGCCTGTTCAAGCAGTCCCTGCCTTTAACTGACAAAAGCATCTCAGAAACAGTCAAACCAAACTGCTTTTCCAAAACCTTTGTATTTAGATCTGCAGAACCAGAGTATCTGAGCCCAGAAGAGCCTGGGAAGGTTTCAGTGCCCGGCTCCCTGGCACAGGGCTTGGGAAAACCAGCATTTTCAAGGAAGAAGCTGAATTCACGATGAGGCTTGGCCATACATTATTCTAGCACAGTCACGTATTTGAAAACAAAGTGAAATACAGCTCCATACTTCATTACTCCTTTCCTGGGAGAAGAAAGGCATTCAAGCCAGTTCAGAGGTCAGCAAAGTCTCTTACCGGTCATAGTCATCAGGGTCGAGCGGCTGGTAGCTGGCCTGGTAACAATTGATCCTCTTCATGAAGTCCTCCATGGCATCGGTCGAATTACAGTCCCGGTAATCAGGGCTGGACAATTTTACTTCCTGCGGCAGGGGAAAAAACACACCGCGAGGAGAGGTTAGGAGGCTTTCCAAGCCAGACCATACTAATCTCAAATTTCAAAGTCCTGCCAAGATCCAACTATTGGCTGAGCCACTTTACAGCCATCACTTATGAAAAGACAGAAAAGAAGCAAACTAGACCCAAAACTAAGCACAAGGTGAGAAAATCTGGTATAAACCATTGCATGACCAGTATAGAAGCRTATCAGTCTTCTCACGTTCTCCCAAGAGTTTGGGTAGCACCTCACCACCCAACACAGTGAAGAAAACTGAGGGTTTTTTTACAGTTAAAGAAAAGCATCAGGTTTAAACAGTTCAAGCTGAGATGGAAAGTGSATAAGCTTAGGCAAGATGCTTGTCCCGGGCCTTTTGAGTGAATAAAGCTCCCARGAGATAGAGGTCAACCTGGCTGTCCATCATCTGAGATAGCAGGATAATAACACTCAGCCCCTTTCTGTTCATTATTTGCTACAAGCTACTGGGCTGAAAGATGCTAGAAATGGGCAATGTGAATATCCAGAGCTCTCATGGACTAAGTTCCGCCTGAACTACTCTAACAGGCTATTTTTCCTGAAGATTTGGATTTGAGCAGCAGCATTACACAGTAGTAACTTCACACGCRATCCTGAACCCAACAGGATAACACAACCGAACGACACGCGTGGCAGCACCCCAGGCCCACAGTGTATTTTCCGCACTGATMCCAGCGCTAAGAGCACCATTCATCTGCAGCGCCCCGTGGAGCAAAAACCTATGCTCAGCTAGTAGTTCATTTTCTCTCCCTTCAAGCATTAGTTTCCAAAGAAAGGGATTAAATCCTCCAAAAAATCCAGCTTCAGGGTATTGCAAAGAGAAAAAAAAAAAGGAAGAAAAAAAAAAAAGACAGAGCAAACTGAGCATTTTATTAGCATCATGGAAAAGGCTGTGTGCAACCTCCCAAAAAGATGATCGCTGGCCATGGGACACCAGCTTCCAGCAGGAGCAAAAGCCATGCTCTAGCCCCCACCACAGCACCCTTTATGGTGCCCGTCCTGGGAGCAGAAAGAAACCTGACAAAACCCTTCTCACAGACTTTGAACATCCTGCAACGCATTCCCAGACGCCATAAAATGGCTCGCAAAGTTCAGAGGTACAACTGGAGATAAGGCTGGAGCAGAGCCCAGTGGAGGAAAGGATACTTTCATTCAAGTTAATCACGCCTAGGTAGACCAATTAACACCTACCTGCCCTAGCCAAGCCTAACGGGCAAAGGAGCTCTTCTGCTGGTGGGAAATCAAAGATCCAGCAGCTCCCAAAGGAGTCAAGAAGCAATGTTTTATGCTGCTCTCCCAGCCAACACTTCAGCTAGTGGCAAGAAACCTCTAAGCTGAGCTGCTATTCTTCTCAAAGCAGACCCCAATAGAATTTGGGAAGCTGCACGTGGCTAAAGACACCAAGTCTGACTGCTCTCCGTTGGGATTTAAGCCCCTAACTGCATCCATTGCTTAAAAAAATGGGACTTTGTGGGGGTCACCAAAGCATCTTGACTGCTTTCTGTCCTTAATATCAAGTTACAGATCCACAGATATGCAGAGAGTGTAGAAGGCAGCTGGGGAAAGGCTACAACTACTTTTATTTTCATTACCTCCAGGTGGCCCTGGGTCCTGGGAGATGAAAGCTCCTTTCTCATCCCAGGACAAATACCTCATAAAAAGATAAAAACCTCCTAATCCTCAACCAACTCTGGCAAGACRCTCTGATAAGAAACCAGCCGGGCGCAGGTGGAAAATCCTACACGAGGGAAAACAAAAGCAAGACGTTTCCACGCTTACCATGACGTTGGTGGCAACTACCGTGGGATCATTGCAGACAGATTCAATGAAGAACACCTGCGAAGCAAAACAAAGCTCACCTGAAGGCCAGCAATAAGGTTTGTAGCATTCAACCAGCTCCTTGTTCAACCCAACCTCCTCCCTCCTTGACTGGAGAGCTCTCCCTCTGCCCCACTCCCATCCTTTCCTTCTCCAGGGCTCAGGATTGGGAATGAGGGGAGGGTTTCACATTTTTAATCAAACCCAGCAGCAAAATCTCCCTTACACAGGAGCATCTTGACCACAACATATTAGCGAAAGAAGATACACCAACAATACACTAACATGGACTATGCGATACAGGGAGCAGCCCAATGGTACCAACCTTGAACCCATTTTCTTTGGCAAAGTTTAGGATCATCCCTCTCCTTTCCCGCGTGGTATTTGTGGCATCAAAAACCTTTAAAAGCAAAGGTTTTGATTAGCACCAAGAGCATCTGGTTTCCCACTGAGCCATTCCTCAGAGAAGGAACTGCAGAGCGAACTGCACAGGGCACAGCACCTTCGGGACCAGGACTGCTGCCAAACCCCATGGAGCACATCTCGGAGCTTACCGCAATCTGGCCAGCCTCCTCTGTCAGGTACAGCTTGACATCCCTCAAGGCAGCCAGGGCACATTGCCTGCAAAAGAGGCAAGAGRCGCATGGTCCTGATGTTCTCAGAGATGCTCGCAGCAGCCAGCGCACAGACCCCCGCGAAGGAGGGCAGGCTTTGCAGCTCCTCCTTGCCACCTCCCCCCTTCTCCCAGGGACATTTAGGAAAGACACCCTCTGCCTGCTAAAAATACAAGAGCCACACGTGCCAAGCGGCATGCTGGTCTTCACGGCAGAGGCAACGGTAGATGAAAAAGCAAAGGCCAAACCTCACGGCAGACCTCATACCCTATCGCCTGAAGGTGAATATAGGGTACCACTGACGGAGGATGCGTTGATGACCCTGAAGCTACCAAGCCCTGACAACTTCAGTTTTCAGCTCTTGGCACCCAAATCAGGCCACCCTTAGGCAGGGCAAGGAGATCTCAAGCTAGAGCCCAGTTTTTCTGTCCATCATCCCCTCAAACAAGCTGCACAACCCCGGCCATGGGCTTCACCACCCATTTGGGACCTGAGTATGAGCACAGACGCAGCGCCCACACTTACCTCCTGACTTTCATGGCCTCCTCATTGTCAGGGCGGAAGAAGTCATAGGAGCTGTAATGTTTCACTGCCTCGCGGCGATACTCCCCCACATTGAAAACTGTGTGGGAAAGGCAAAGACCATCAAAACCAAGAGCGGGCGTCAGCACAGCTCGACTCAGCTGTGCAGCTCCTGCAGATAACACTTTCTAGCAATGGGCCAAGAAGTGACATCCTTAGAGCAAAAGGCTCAGGGACATCCCTCGGTCTTCAAAGTGAAGGAGAACCTGGGCTGCAGCAGAAGCCACAGGAGGGTGTGGATATTTGGCCCACGGGATCTTGGAAAGATCCCCCACTACCTCCCACCCCCCAAGGCACTGAGCTCCTAGAGCAACTCCCGAGGACCCTGGACCTCATGCTTTCCCCAGGCAGCCAGTGAAAGCCTCACCTTTCGTTGGGACACCAATCCAGTTGAGGTAGCGAGTCAGCTTCTTGGAGATATAGGTCTTCCCACGGGCTGGGAGGCCAACCATCACTATCACAGTGGGGGAATTGGCAAGCTGTGGCCCACAGGCTACAAGGAGGAGGAGAAAGCACAGCATGAGCAGCCGTTAATCCTCCAGCTCATCTTGTATCAACCCTACAAAGGCACTTGCTCTTGACCCAACCTTCCACCGAGTCCTTCAGCAGCTAGAAAAAACCCAGAGCCTCTGCTCCCCATGCACCAATGTCTGTGCATCCCCCTCATGAGCCTGGACAGCCAAAACGTTGAGCAGGCAAATCCACCGACTCATTTTTGCAATGGGATCTGCTGAATGAGCACATCTCAAGAGCAGGGGGCATGGTGGACGGTTCCACGGCTGCCCACTGGTGAGACACAACTGTCCAAGCTAAGCCATGCTGACCCAAATTCACCCCAGTGCCACCCAAATGGGAGACAGAAGTCACAGCCTGACAGCCATGGCAAGAGGAGGACATCCTGATGGCTGCACAGTGAGCAAGGAACCAGCAGCTGCCCCAGGCTCCCTGTAGGACCTCTGTGCCTCAGTTTCCCCGTTTGAAAAAAAAAAAAAAAAAAAAAACAACAAACAAACACAAGGCAAACACAACCTCCCATTCCCATGGTTTGGCCAATTCTGTGAAAAGCTAGAGGATGGCCAAGGACTTTGGTCCAATCCTTACAGCAGCGCACTTCGGATATGGCTGCTGTGCTGAAATACCAGGTCTGCACCGAGACCTTCACCCACAGAGCACACCTTCCAAAAACTTCTGCTAGCTTTTTAACTGATACACATGCAAATGCAACCAACTAACTGTTTTTTCTGAAGACAAGCAGGGCCTGAGGACTGCAGAACCACTGGCATTTAAAAGCAGATATATGAGTGACTTACACCCTTTTTCCTCATAAACCTGTTTTAAGCTGGGGGGGGGGTTGTTGTTGTAAAGGGGGTCCATGTCAAACAGCTGGAAATAAATCCAGAGGCATCACTTAGTGATGACTTGGCAAGTGAAAAGGAACTCCTCTCCCATTCAACCAAATGGAACGGCCAAAATGCAGACAAATCAGCTGCCAGGCTGCCTAGGTGAATTGCTTCTGCCCCCATAAATCCTTTAGAAAGTAAATTCCTGATTGAGTTTGGAGGAAATTGCTGAGGTTACAGGACTGGGAATGCAGTTTGGGATTTTTTTTAGTCCTCCACAGCGGAGTCCCAGCACCACGGGATGCATCTGAACTATCTGGACCGCACACCCCCTGGACCAGGTAACACGCTAGCATCCCTCCCCCATGTCTCACCCCTGCTCSTCTCCAGGGTTTGCCCTACAGAAGTACTTCTCACATGGTGCTGCACGCAGCAAATGCTGAGGCACAAAGCCAAGCGCTTTAAATACAGGAAAGGAAGATCTTAACGATGCCTAATGCCACCCGGCGTGACACGCCAAGAGCCCTCCCGGCCAAGGCAGAGACCAACCCCCCTCGGCGAGACCCTCCGGGGGATTTCTCACCCACCCTTCAATCCACCCGGCAAGCCCGGAGACCTCACGGGAAAGGAATGCAGGGAGYGAGTGACTGGTGGCAGAGCCATAAAAACGCAGCTTAATTACGGTCTGGGCGGAGAGCTCTGCCTGCCCATCCCAGCTGCCCGCAGGTGGGACCGGGCCAGAGCGATTTGGGGATGCCAGGGGCTCCCTGGGGATGGGGAGGTGGGTTGGGGTAGATTTTTCTCAGTGGAGATCTGGGAAGGGCAAACAAATGGAGAGGTATCCAGAGAGCATGCAAAGCACGTGGGATTTCCTTCCCCTACTACTAAAAACAAACAAACAAAAAAATCTAACAGCTAAAGAAACTGAATTAAGGCCACAAGGAAGAGTTACAGCACCGGTGCCCAGAAGGGCAGAGAAGAGCCACCCATCATCTGCCTGGCTGTCTCGCCAAAGCAGACTCAGCAGGCAAGAGATGAGAAAACTATCTAAAAGAGATTTTTTTTTTTTTTTCCCCTAAATATTCCACATTCCTCAGGCTGGGGCTGCCCTCACACTCCCTCCCTTTRTGCGACCTGCATCCCCAGTGCCGCGTTTCAAAAGCCCGGGGCCAGCTCCCACTGATTTCAGCAGCAAGCGCTGATTTTCAGCAGCAAGTGCTGGGATACCAAGGCAGCTGTGTAACGTATCCAGAAAAAATATYTTTTTCCTCTCTAACGGTCTCACATCCCCAACCAACCTATGGCCACAAGTCTCTCTTTTGCACAAAAAACAATCATAAAGGGAGGGGGGAAGGAATAACACCTGAATAGAGAAACTCCTCCTTTCCCTACCTGCAAGCGGACAAAGGATCTCAAAGAGCAGAGCCAAGAGGATTTGGGGCCATTAAAATAATAGCACTCCGAGAGGACGGGGACAATGCTGGGTACTGTTAACGTCCCTTTGGCTCAGACAGCTGAGGCAGCGCTGCGTGGGTGCACACATGCCAACTCCAAAGGGTGCTGCAGGAGTTAAACACCTGTATTTGAGGAATCTCTCCCCAATTCGGTCTGCTGCCAAAGGAAAGATCCAGGTTCCCATTGGACCGTGAAAACACATCTGTTTACAGACCTGGGAAGCACCTCCCAAAACACCAGGGCATGGAGCATGCAACTTTTTATCAGGAACCTGAGCCCAAACCCAGCTAAATCACAAAAGCCTCCAGGAAACTTTGCATCAGGGATGTAACAGAAACCAGTGTTGTGCTCCCAGTGCTTCACAAAGACCTAATTCATCATTTCTTTTCACCACTGCTGGAAAGCTATCAGGGATTTCAGTGCATATTCATTACTCGTTATCAACATCAATCCAGATAAGTCAAGGTCAGGGATGACTTTCGAAGGGCTCGATCAGGATATTTAGAGGTAGCTCATCACTTGTGCCTTCTATCTGCTAGAAAGTCAGTGCCGATGCGCTTTCATGCTTCACCGGAGTGGGTGGAAGGAAGAAAAAAAAAAAAAAAGGAAAGGAAATTTGCTTCTATAAAAGGTTAGACGAAATAGCCTAATAGGTTAGATAATATGCCCCACTCCAGGCATTTTTACTGTCTCCTCATAAAAAACATTCCTACATGCCTCCCGCTAGCCCACGCCACATGTTCCACGTTAGTCTTACATTCCCCTTTTCCAGCTTCTTTCCCATTGCAATTCCCTGACACCTTTGCGGATGCACCGAGAATGCGTTGCTGCGCTGCACATCGCGCACACGCGTGTGGAACCGGTATCGCCCTGCCGACGTGCGAGCCCTGGATTTGCATGCACGTTGCTGCCGTATTTTCACATGCCCTCATCTGCTGAGCCGGAGCGATGGGAGAGAGAAAGGCGGCAGCAGCCCCTTTCCTCCTCGAGCATCCCCCACCCGAGCCCCCTCCCCTCGCCCGGCTCTGCCCATCCAGCCGCCTGCGACGACTTGACTTTCCCAGCCCCTACGTGAGAGACGTGCAGCTTGACAGCAATTTAATGGATCGCCGTTAAAAGGCCAGATGAAGGCATCACGTCGCATCCATTCGAGCCTCCCGTTGATGAGGAAGCGGACAATCGGACTAATTATTTCACACGCAGGGAGCAGCCAGGCGGGAGATTTTTGAGGATGCTCCCAGGGATGCTCCAGCTCCTTCCTCCCTCCCTCCGGGGACCACATCGGCCTCGCGCCTCTGTTATACCTCCATTCCCACCCGGCTTTGGGGCTCCGCTCTTTGTTGCTGCCGAAGAATGAATAGCGCCTCGAGTTTAAAATAGCCACCTCGAGTTTAAAAAACAACTAAAAAAGCCCAGTAATGTTCTTCCCATAGAGTGCAGCAATCGGTGCCCAGCATGGCTTGTTCCCACCCTGAGAGAAATAATTCGAAGCCACGTTACACTATCAATGAGCCCCTTGGTGACTTTAATATATTAAAGTATGTTAGTTTTCTGCTCTGCCAAGGAGGGAATTCTCTCCTCTGAGAAACCAGGTGAATAAAGCAGCAAAAAAACACAGGGAGGCTCCACGTCCACGAGGGATTTCTTTCAAAGGTGTCAGTGCTCGACAAAAATCAAACCAAGCAGATACATCTGCAAAGCATTAAGCCAGGAGACATTTTACCCCCGTTAAAACCAAAGCCCCGTGGCAACCCAGATGTTCAGCCTGTTGCTGAAAGCCATTTCCTCAGCAGCTTCTGCTGCAGAGCTGCCCTTGCCAAGCACAGGCTGCATGTGCAGACATCTGCTACAGGGCTCAGCCATCCCTTGCTGCATGCCTGACCCATAGCCATGGGGCAACAACACGTGGCAAATTCATAGGATTTTTTTTATTTTTTTTTTTTTAAAGGGGGAACCTTCCGGCCAAGGGAAATAAATGTCTGAAGTGACTTTAAAAATGCCTGCTCAAGAAAAGCATCGGAAAGACTGATTCACCCAACTGCCCAAGCCACTTCCATCCTTTGCCAGGCTGCAAAGTGCCACCTCCTCCGTCCTGGCTCCCCGCAGCCCCGGATCTGCAGATTCCTGCGACGCTTATTTAGAGTTACGCGGAGTTGCACAACTGGCAGGTTGTCGGTTTAGCTGTTGGGCGAGTTAAAAGAGCTGCCTCTTGAGCTTTAGTATTGTATTATGATTCATTATTTGTTTTATAGTAACACCGGGATGACCCAAGCGTTTGCTTTCTGGTTTTTTTTAAAGCGCGGAGGTTGCTTTTAAACACTCAAGATGCTTTCCGAGCTTTGAAAAGAAGGGAAACCACCGCAGAAGTTTCAGCATTAATTTTTGCCCTCCCCTCCACCTGCCTCCTATCTCATCCCAAGCACAGCACAGGGTAAAGTGGTAAAGTGCAAACGGCTGGTGATTTTTTCCAAATCCCTTGTCCTAATCTTGCTTCCCTCCCAAAAAAATAATTAATAAACCACTAATAAATCTCAGAGCAAGGTGCCACATAACCTGGAAATCCCAGCTGAGCTGGTACCCGGGTGCCGAAGTTAGCAACCTGCTCCCTTCCCTTTTAATCCCAGGGCTGGAGGCGGGAGTGGAAATTGGGACACGCGTGTCTCAGCGCCTCTCCGCATCCTCCAGCTCCCAGGGCTGGAAGTGAGTCACGGGATGGCAGCGGGTGGGATGCGGACACCGGAATGATGCTAGAGAAGGAAAGGGGGGGATGCTGCATGGATATTATGGGAAGGGGGGGAGGGCGTTGCAAAGACACCCCCCCCTCCCGGGGTGCGCAGGAGGAGGGGGGCTGCTTCCCATCCCACCCCATCCCATCCCGTCCCGCGGGGATGCCGCGGTGCCCGTACTCACAGCGGCGGGGCAGAGCCGGGCGGTTGTCATTGGGAAGCCAAATCTTCTGGATGCGGCTTTGCGTCAGCTCCATGGGCATTTTTAAAACAAAGGTCTTTTTGCGCTCCGCGTCCACCTTGATGCGTTTGCGGGGGCGGGCGGGGAAGGGAGAAGAAACAAAAAAAAAAAAAAAGGGAGGAAGGAGGGGGGAAAAAATATGTCTATATAATAATAATTAGAAAAAAAAAAAGGCTTTTTGTTGCAGTCGTCGCTTTGGGGGGTGGTTTGAATAAGCGGCTGCGGCGCTTTCGGATGCTTCTCGGAGTCTCGTTAAAGCTTTACGGCGGAGGAGGGGGAGGAGGAAGAGGAGGGACGGGGCTTTAGGGCACAAAGCCGGCAGGAACGGCACAAATACCGCCGCTGCGTGCTTGGAGGGAAGCGAGGGCGGGTCCTGCCGCTAATATTGATATAAATCTAGATAAAAAAAAAATAAAAAAAATAATTTCCCTTTTATTTTGAAAAAAAAAAATATAAAAAAATAAAAAGGAGGAAAAAAAAAAAAATCTCAGTGCGAGGCAGCCGCGGAAGGGGCGGCCTTGGCTGCTGGAGAGGGGAAGCTGCTGCTGCTGCTGCTGCTGCTGCTGTTCGCTCCGCTCCCGATGAGCCGGCAGCAGCAGCGGCCGCCTATTTCTAGCCCGACAGGCCGGCCGGCGCCCGGCGGCTCCCGCCCTCCGTGGGCGTGGGGGGGCGGCCGCTGCGCCGCCGCGGAGGAGGAGGAGGAGGAGGAGGAGGGTGGAAGGGGGGGTGCGGCTCGGCGGGGCTCGGCCCGCGCTGCCGCCTGCCGCCGGCCCCCCGCACTGCAGCGGGGACAAAGGAGGCGCCGCTGCGGCCGGGGAGCCTTTGTTCTCCTGGAGGGGGGGGGGGACGGGGGACGGGGCCCCCCCTCACCGTGCCTTCAGCGCTGAGGCTGGGGGGTGAGGGTGGGGTGGGGTGTGCATGCAGGCGGTCCCCAAGCTAAAAAAAAAAATAATAAAGTATATTGGGAATGAAATATAAAAAGTAAAATAATGAAATAATAAAAATAATAAAATGGAATGAAAAGAAAAATTAAAATAAAATGACAAACATTAAAATAAAATTACAAAGAAAAATTAAAATAAAATGACAAAGAAAAATTAAAATAAAACATAATACAAATTGAAATAAAATTAAAAATAAAAAGTAAAATTAAGTAAAATAAATAATTAAAAATAAAAAATGTAATAAAATAAAAAGTAAAATAAAATATATTATAAAAAAATAAAAAATAAGCCAATATAATAAAATAAAATTTAAAAAACCCCTAGGAATTAACTAAACTGCGGTGGCATGGGGGATTTGTGCACACACCCCCCCCCCCGCGCTGTGGGGCGGTCCCGCACCGGGGGCACTCGTCGCGCCTCTCCGCGGGTCGGGGGGGGCCGGGGGGTGGCGGGGGGCCGGGGTCTGCGCTCCAGCACGTCGCTCACGTCGCACATGGCTGKGCCGGGCCGGGCCGGGCCGCCTCCCCCGCCGGGGATGCCCTGGCTGCGGCAGCGGCTCCGCCTCCGCCCGCAGCCGCCCCCACCGCCACCCGCTCCGCCCCGCTCCGCGGACGCGCAAAACGCGCGGGCGGGCGCCGCGGCGGCGGCTCAGACCCCCTGCCCCCCGCGCCCCTCCGTCCCTCCGCGCAAAAAAGCGGCTCTCGTGGGGGTGTGGAGCGGCRGCAGCGCTGGGGATGCTCCCCGCGGAAGCTTCGCTCTCAAATGGGCACAATCATATTATTTTATTATTTTTTGTATTTTATTATCTTTATTATTTTATTATTTTTATTAATTCATTATTTATAATTTATAATAGGAATTATTTTCATTATATTAGTATTTTATTATGTATAATTGTTAATTTTATATTATCATTATTCCAGTGGCCAGGTTCCTGCAGCTGACCTCTCCACCTGAAATTAGGCTGTGAACAGCAGCCCAGCAATAACAACCCGAAGCAGTCGATGTTCACAGCACAGAGGGGTGGGGGACATCATCCGGGGACCACCCAGAAAAACAGCTTTGGAGACGCCAAAGCCCCAAGTGTGCAGGTGCTGACACCCCCACTCCCCGCAGCCCCAGCGCTGGGGTGGGTCCCGCCTGGCACCGGGGGGGGGTCTGTTTGGCAGGATGCTGGGTGGCGAACAGTGGGGAAACGTGGAAATATATCTTAGCTGGGAAGAGCTCTAGAGGTGGGAGCATCTGCTTTGCTGGGGTTTAATAAAGCAAATTTTGCTTGAAAATTTAAAGCCTGATAAGTAGCATCTCGGATACTTAAAGTGTTCAATAGCCTTTTTTTATTATATAGGCCATTTTCCTCCTCTAGAAGCAAAGGCTTATATTTTTATAACGGATCTAGAAAGAACATATTTTTGRCTATCTCCTTACATGGAGCCAAGACGGATGGAGTAAAAAAATGCACAATCCTTCCCTGTCCTACGCAGGACAAAAATATTCACAGGCAAAAAGAAAAAAAAAATTAAAATTAGCTACTATGAGGGAGCTGGAAAAGARCCAGAGATTTGGGATGTGGGAAGGAAGACGGGGGAGAGCAGCGAGYGCTCTGGCTGGCAAAGGTGGGGATGGGGATCAGACACAACAGKGTTCCCTGGACCACCGTGCACAAAATTCACCCTTGGAAAAGGGCAGGAGGTTTTGTTTTTTTTCCCAAAAAATCCCAGACTTTTTCCCATGGAGGGCAACGAAAATTTGGTTCCCGGCTAAAACGCAAGTCAGAAGAAGGAAGAAAATTCATGTGACATTACAAGATGAGGAGTTTGGGCACCCCCCTTCCTCCAGCAGCTCAGCTCTCCTCTCCGCAGCTCTTCTCCCCTTCAAAAATCACCACCCCCACACTATCAAAAGGAGCCTGAAAGTGAAACCCCGCCTGAATTAAAATCACAGTCACTTCAAATTAGATCCACCTAGTAATTCTTGGCTTAAAAACTCCTAAATAACTGGAGCGGAAAACTTCAACTCCTAAATAAATGGCCTGGTTTTCAAAGGCACGAGCACCCAGCTGCTCCAAGCGAGGTCAGCTGGAAGAAGCATCATTACTATTTATAAGGCACTTTCACCGCGGGGAGAGGGTGGCGGGTAGGACAGCATTAGGTGCACCGAGAGGGTTTATTTTCCCCTCTCGAGTCGTGCTGTGCAGAAGCACAGCGCCCTATAAATAGAGCCTGGACCAGTAAATAAGCTGTTGCTCACAGCTGCTGTGAAAGGAGCCCACGGGGCGCTTAGCTCAGCGATTTTTCGAGAAATCAAGTCACCGAGGGGGCCAAATGCTGTTAGTAAGAGGTGCGTTGGCTTGCTGAGAGCCACCACGGGCACGGCGTGCCACGGGACGGCCAGCGATGCTGTCCCGCATCCTCTGCTTCGCCGGGTGACGAAGGGTGTAGAGGGAGGAATAAATCACCCAGCATTCACCGGAGGTGCTGCCTTACGTACCCCATCACAGGAACCTGCAGAGATTTAATAAATGCAAAGAGACAGGGGTATAAAGGTAATGCTAGGGCTTGAAATCTGAAGGTCCTGGTGGTAGATAGGGGGGGGGAAATGACCTTGAGCATCTGAGGGACGGAGGCAGCAAGCCCAGAGGGGGAGCAGCGCAAAGGAGGGGAGTCTGGTGGAAAAGGGTGAAAAACCCTGGTTCTGCGAGAATGGGATGCCCGTCTCTTACGGGGTTTACAGGCTGTGAACTTTTCTGAAACAGCAAAGCCAAAACCCCTCAATTCCCCCTTTTGTTTCTCCGCTGTTCAAACACCAAACTGACCTAGCAACCCGCCCYGAACGGTGGAATTAGGCTCTGGATATGGCCCAAAAATCACAATCCTGGACTAAATTCCCCATCTCCTTTGGAAGAACCTACCRGTACCAAGGGACTACCAGCCAGCCTCCCCTGGCACCCTTCCCCCGGCATCAAAATGCAGGCAACGGCAGCATTTGCTCCGGTGAGCCCCAACTCTGACTAAGCCATGATTCATCCTCCTCTTTTTTCTTTTTCTTTTTCTTTTTTTCCCCCCTCTAAAGGAAACTTGGAAGGAAAGGACAAGTCAGGTTCATGCCTACATTCAGTGCAACACGGACCATCGCCTTAGGATGCGGCACGGAGAGGAGACAGGGTGCAAGCGTGCGTGATGCCCGGTGGGATCCGAGTTGTGCGGTCCAACCCGGCACTCAGCAACTCTTTGCACGGTTAAAATTTGGAGATGGTGGCTGGGAGCTGTGCATACATCACCATAAAGACGCAGCCATACGTGAGTTCGGTTAACGGCAGGGCAGCTTGACCCAACAGCAATTTCCAGCATGGCCTCGGTTTACCGGCCTGGGACATGGGCACAAATAGTTCTCCCTACCTTGGGAGGAAGGTTGCAAAAGTCAGGCAGCAGCTGCCCAAATTCTTGTTAATGCATTAACAACACCCTCTTGCAACAGAGACAATTATTCCCTGGGCTGACCGAGGGGTATTTGGGAAAAAAAAAACAAACAACAAAACGCTAAACTTTGCACTTCTGAAAAAAAAATCAGTGGGATCCTGGAGAAGCCAAGAAAATTGTCTGCAATGCTTTAGGGGAATTGGGGGCTTTCAAAAAGGTCAGGGAGGAAACCGAGTGGTTGCCTTCTCCTCTTGCCCGCTGGATGCTGAGCTGTGTTCGCTGCTGATGGCACTTTCTTTGGAGGGACTCGAAGTTTGCAAAAGCTGCTGAGGGTCAGGCTCATGGTGTGGAGGGTTTTGCAAAGGCTGATAAAAAATGTTTGGGTTTGGAGRGGCAGCTGGAGTTCACGGTCCATTGTTTCAATCCCCTCATCCCCCTCGCCCCTCACAGGTATTTCAATTACAAGAATAAATAAACAAAGAACAAAGTGCAAACTGTACCTATACCATCGAGGTATCACCGTTCCCTCTCCTCATCTCACCCTCTCCCTCATCCCGCCCGAGCCCTGCTGCCGGGGGGACCACGATCAGCTCCTGCATCAGCCCCTGTAACGCAGCGGGGTGTTTCTGCCATGGAAAAGAGCTTTTTCTCTCCTCTCCTCTCCTCTTACCAAAATGGTTTTTCCTTCCTCATTTCTTGCCTTTGACCCCCCCTGCCCTTGCAATCACATGCTCCCTTTCCTCCTCRATGGTATCAAACCTGCAGCATCAACCCCGCTGCTGCCCGAAGAGGAACAGAAATCGGGCAAAATGATATCTTCACAATATTATTTCAAGGCAGRGTTTCCTGCAGTGATTACGGGATGTTGCTCAGCACGGGACTCGCAGTCCCCTTACCCTGAAATCAGAGCAGAGCTCCCGATTGACACCTCTCTGGTCTGCAACTGGGAGGGCTGAACCCTGCCGGGGGTGCAGGATCAGGGCAAGGCAGGGAACATCGCGTGCTTGGGGCTGGCCCTGGGACATCCCTGAAACACCCGAGAAATACACCCGTTCCCCCATCTCGGGACAAGCCGTCCGGTTTTTGAGACTATTGCACGCTGTAACTGGACCTGATGTGCTCATGAAACGTCTTCCTTCCCCGATCGTAAGAAATTCAGCTAGTTGCTAACAACAGCCCAGCACTGAAATACCAGCAGAGCGAGCACTCGGGGCTGCCGCACGCATGCCTTTGGGTGCAGCTTTTCTTAAAAATAGCTGCAAGCAGAGAAGGGGAAAATTCAAGGGGGTTCAGTCTCTGACATTGAGAAACAAGCGCTGAGCTCGAGAGGGGGAAATCTCTGCTGAGGCACGGGGCATTGCTCATCCCCGCTGTACCAGCCCCAGTCAAACACCGCKCCGGGAGCTGGTCTTGCCTTTCCTGGCAGCCAAGAGGCAGGAAAAGCCACGAAGGGGTTGCAGAAATTCACGGGGCCACTTTTCCCGACACTCAAGMAACAAGCAGCAAAAATCAGCTCTTGCGCACATGACCTCGCTTGCAACGATGGGTATTACCCAGGCGGTAAAAAAAAAACCCAACATTTCACTGTCCACTGGAAAAAAAAGGGGCTCCCTATAGTTTTCTTTAAGTGCTTTTTCAGCCATATTCAACCTATTCAAGCTTGGGGACCTGCTTGCTTTTGCTCAGCCCTCTGCTCCAAGCTCCCCTGCGTGCTGTCGCCGTCGCGCTCGGTGCAACGCAAAAACTATTTCAGGGACAGTAAATTCTGCCTGAAGTCAACCCTCTGKCGTGCTACGCCATCAGCCTTGCTAAAAGCAACTTATTCTTTTTAATTCTTTTTCATTTAGGAGCCTTTCAAGCAGGAGGATGAGGGTTCAAACCTAGCTTCTTTTGAGCTGCCAGATTTGTGCCCTAACTAGAGGCGTTTGGTTATAATCGGGTGAGTTATAGGTAGATAGGAAAGGAAATGAGAGAGTTGCAAATATATTGCCTGGCCATGATGAATATGGGGAAGAAGGAAGGGTGAGAGCCTGGATTTAGTCTCGATTCCCCAAATGAGAAGCAAAATCACTCAAGGATCCCTCCATTGTCCCCAGAGAGAGGTGGGTGCCACTGACTGTGCTCAGGTCTTGGAGGGTCCCTGGGAAGACCCAGTAAAGCTCAAGGCCAGAGATGGGGAGGTGTAAGCTGGGTGTCCAGTAGCCAGGATTGATGACCCCAAAGGAGCCTCCCAGACCGATGTTCTTATTTAAAATCCCAGGAAAGGAAATTAATCTGTAATTTTGGAGAATTACATTCCGTAATTCTCAAAAACATAAATTTGGAAATAACGTTCTGAACATGCAACATCCATTGGAGCAGGGACATTTCTCAACACTGACAGGTCTGCTTAGAAACGGGTCCAGGAGGATTGAGCAATGTCCTGTGAAAGTTCCTGACCTTACAAGACTAGTGCAAAACAAAACTCACCCCATAAACGGGCTAAATCATCAAGATAATTGACTCCATAGGTTGTGGAGACAAATACAGGTTTTTAAAAGTGGTTGGAGGGTAATTAGATGGCAAGAGGTTGGGGATATTCTAGTCTTGGGAATCTGATACCGGTTCTCCTTGAAATGAAATCTGGCTCCAAAATTTCAGGCTTGGTCCCAACAGAAAGGGTGCGGATCAGTCAGCCAAAATTCAGGTTTTGGCACTGTCAGTGACTCCAAGAAGCCAATATTCACATTAGCCTGGCACTGGGTGGTGCCTCCCACTCCCAGGTACTTTTAGTTAGATCAAAGAAACACCTCCCAGTTTGCCCTGTGATTTTATGGTGTGAAAATCCCCACTGAAAGTCCTGGGATTTGATTTAGCGTGTAAATCCGCAAGATGTTAAACTTGACTTTAGGTTACCTCATCCCTAAGCAAGATGCCACAACCACCTGCGACAAGGCASCGCTCCAGCACAAAAATCCTGCTGATTTGAAAAAAAAAGTGTGTTTACAGGGTTACTCTGTCCCAGCTGCCAGATCAGGTATTACCCCTCCTGCTGCTGCCAGCACAGACCTGGCATACGTTACCGTAGTGCCTTCTCCAGATAAATCAGCAGAAATCCAGCCGTGTGCTCACACCTGATYCAGACCTAATTTGTGCTGCAAAGCGATGCAGCAAGTTGGAGATCCAGCRGGAAGGAGCTAAAATCCCAGCCCTCCTCTAAGCACAGGTTGTTATAGGAACCATTTCCATGGAGGTGCCCAATGGTTGAAGTTGGTTGTGTTCGTGAAGASCTTAATTCCCAGTCCAGTGATGCATTTGGGATGCGGCTCTCCTGGCCTCCTGCCTGCAGGGCCCCCGTGATGGACGTGAAACCCCCAATGGATGAGTCTGTTCAACCCATTTAAGGTGGAAGATGGTCACCTTCCGGAAATCACAGCCTGTCATTATCCCATGGACTTTGCTATTGAACTATTTCCTAACGTCTTATTAACACCCACCTTTCATTAAGGGCCTGGATCGTTATCTCATCATTGCGGGTTATTAAATCAAACAATGGCAAAGGCTGTGGCCTTTCATTCTGGGGCTGACTCACCTTATGATGTAACAAGCCCAGGCCAGTGACAACCTCAGCATTGCCATGGTGACCAAGAGGCTTCTAAAGAGTTGTAGGCAATGATGCCATGAAGCCAGATACCCAAGAGATGCTGGGGAATCTCTCCAAAGTAATGCAAGAAGCTACAATACAAAGCTCTCAGGAAGAAACCGTGGTGGTTTGTATTCCTGCTGATCAAGGAGGAGGTGCTTGCAGGCAGCAGCATGCGCCAGATTAATCACAGCCTAGGAAAAAGGATATTTTTTTATCCCTGCTATCAACCCCCACTAATATCAGTACGGCTCCTGACACGGGGGCTTTTGATCAGGGGGTGCTTAAACACCATCCTACGGAGYAGCATCCCAGGATGATCTGCACCATCTGGGAGGCTCAGATGGAAACGTTCCCCGGGGGATGCTGAGCAGGGAGGAAGCGTTGCAGCTCCACATGGCTCGTGCTGTACCTGCCTCCATCCACAGCAAAGCTGTGAGTAGTGTTTGGGAAGGATTTATGTCATTTTGGGTGTCTAAAAAGGGCTGATCACCTTTGACCGCTTCTACCATCCATGGAGAGAAATGGGCACTCCCAGAGCAATTCCCTTGCCCTGGTGTGGATATTGATTGTAAACCAGGACGAGAYGTGTCCTGGAGGTGTTTGTAGCCTGTGAGCATGTTGGGACACCTCAGTGCTGTCTACATCCAAAAAGCCATCCAACGCACATCTCGGTGCACTCCAGCATGAGGTGACCCAAAACACAATTCCTTGTTCAATCCAGAGTCCCACGTAGGGAGGAAGAGTAAAGCTTTGATGAGGAGATACATTTCGAAACCGCGTACGTGCTGAGGATCGTTCCACCCACACCCTTGTGARCACGTCTGCCATATCAACAACCCACTTGCCCCTGCTTCCTCGCAGGGCTGGGATGATACAGGCAATGGCAGGTGATGGTTGCCCAACAGTGTCCTACGCATCTCAACCCCGTCCAAGAAGAACCACTTTTGGAACGAACATCACTCCYTGGGTTGAGCTGTTCCCTGGATCAGCCTCCCCAAGGGTTCACCTCTCCGTTCAACTGATGGAAACCACAAGGCATCAAGAGGTGAGGTCTAAGTGTCCCACTTCTCCAGACTGTTGCCGCGTGCTTTTTAAACCTGAGACCTGCAAGGAATGCTTTTAGGAAGTCTGTGAAACACAACTAAGAGGGAAAGCGGATGTTTAATAGGTTGAAATTTAGAATAGGAAGGTCCACAACTACACTGAAAAATGCCCAAGGACCAACCAACTGAAAAGCCATCATGAGATGGCAAAGATTTCTGAATTCTCTGCACCAGGAACAAAAATGATCAAGAGATGGAAGACTGATTGAGGCTCTGCCCTTCACACAGCAGACATCTCTAGGTCTTTTTTTCAGCTGCAGGAGTCAGTCTGAGTTTCCATACCTTTTGCTGGAGCTCTCTGCAGTCAAAGCCTCCCCCAGGTAACCTTTCAGATCTCCAACTTCCTAACAACTCTCCTAACCAATTTTTGGAGCCATATCACTGGAATTAGATCACACAGATTGCTGGAATGCAGAAGTTAAATAACCAGATTTCCTTATCAGGGTTTTCTTAAAATTTTTCTGCTTATAGGGCAAGGATTTCCATTTATCTAATTCGGAGCAGATGCTTTTAATTTGTGCATTTCATTTAATCTTTTCCATGCCATGGAGACCTGGCTGGGGAAAAAGAAAGGTTAAAATGGTCCAAAAATATCTACAGAATTTGTTTCTACTTTCCCTGATATTTTCCAATCAGACATGAAAATTATTAACGGCAAATTCCTCTGGAATTTTGGGACAAGCTGAAACAATATGGGGAGCTTGCTGCCAACATATTTTCTCAAATGCATTTACATTTTCCAACCCGCAAGTACAAGCTGTTAACAGCAACTTGGGGAAAAAAAAAAAGAAAATTCAGCCGAATGTTTAGATTTCTGCCCTGGAGTTTAACATACAGTAGCAAGATGGGCGTTTGGGTACCTGGCAYTTTGGTAGGGATCACGAGGGAAGATGCTGTGCTTCATAGCACTGGGGAGTGCCCCAGTTTCCTCCCAAAACAACTGCTGTCACTTGAGCTGAGAGACAGAGCCATGAGGGGATGGCACAGGTGGAAGCACACGTTGGCCATTGACCATGAGTTGTCCCCACCGAATACGATGGAGAAGGGGGAGAACCACTTTTATTGCACCTGYTTCAGTATTTCTGGCAACGCCACTCATCGGGGAATCACAGCACAAACTCTGTGCCCCAAATAGAGTTCAATTTTTTCTTCTCACTCCTTGAAAACCAAACAAATGACTCCAGGAGACATGGGCTCACCCCACGCGTTCATCCCCACCGTGCCCACGTCCTCCTCTGCACCGTGCCGGTGGGTCCGTGCTTCTCCGCTTGCACCTCCCCGGGCTGACGCCTGCGGCGACGGCAAGGTCAGAGCGAGGGTTTCACATTTCCCAGCCCGGCTGTTTACCCGGCACTCAGGCTGAATTAAAACAACTGCTAGAGAGCGGCCTGAGTCAACAAGAGATCTGAYGGCCACCCGACTCCCGGGCAGGCTCTCCTGCCAACTTCCCAATAAAGAAAGCAAGCTGGGCTCAGGCTCAAGGCACGACCTTCCTTTGCTCGGGCTCAAGGCATGACCTTCCTTCGCTTCATGTTGTGCATTTATCACCCAGGCTTGGATAGTGCTGGGCACCTAAATGATGGGCACCTCAATCCCACTGCTGGGTGAAGGTGCTTGCGATGCCTCGTGGGTCAGATGGATGGCTGGGTCTCCCGACCTGTGCATTGAGCCAACGGGAGCTACAGCCTGCACCCATGGGGGTGCTTGAGACCCACGGCGGTTTACATGGGCAGGGCCCCGAGCATTTCCCAAACCTGCCAGCTATGCAAAAGCAAGGTCTTTCTGCAGTTGTGGCTAATGGGGATCCCACCAGCATGGGTTTGAGGTGAAGGCAAGGGTGGCCAGAGGGTCACAGTAGCTGCAGTCCCCCACATCTGCAGGACAGGCTCTGAGCACGGATGCATTGCGTGTCCCCTCCCTGTCCTGCTTTAAACACAGATGCTCATTCCAGAGCTGACCAGCTAAGTAGCCCTGAAAACCCATCTCATGCARGGTCCAATCCAGCCCTCCGCGCCTGGGCAAGCACAGCTCCCGTGGACACGTGCAGGAGCACACGCAACCGCCTCGATCCCTGGCAGCCCGCGCCGCCGCTGCCTTCGGATGCTACTCAAAAATCTGGTCCTTTTGCATTCAGACAGAGTCAGTCATCGACGAACCGGGGTGACGAAGACTCGGTGCTGGCACACACCAGCCTCTTCCCACATTGCCTTGTCTTGTCTTGTTTGCAGCTGGGCCGTTAGCCACCAAGGCCACCCAACCCCATTGCTGCAAGCATGGCATGGCAGGACATCCAAAGCCAAGCCAGAAAAGGTAACCTCAGGTTTTCCAAACTTTGGACTGGTAAAGCCATACCCAAAAAAGACCTCTTCCCACCCTCATGTCTTCCACTGAGAAGTTGCCCAAATTGCTGCCATTGCAACAGCCATAAATCATTTAATGGTTTATTAAATTGCTCTCCTATTTACAGCACCAGTATGTTTGACTTGGGTAGGTTCTCAGCAGCTCAGCTGCACCCAAAAATTATGAAAAGAAAAAAGGGAGAGGCAAAACGCGGCAGCAAGTAGAGGTGATTTCATCTTTAAGGGGATCAAGGGCTTTGCGGACTGCATTCCCCCACATACGTGTTCTTCACTGCTGCTGYGAGGTGGAAATCCATTCCCTGCCTTTGGTAAATCAACCTTGGAGAAACAAATAAACACACAAATCACTGCTGGCAGGTGCCTCTTCTGTCTCGACTCGTCCTGCTCAGGTCGGTTCAACAACATGGAGATTTTGGTGGCAAAGCCACTTCCGAGTCCTTCTTCCCACCCCAAAACCTCGTCCTCAGCTGTGAACTGGATCCAACGCTCCAGCTGGGAAACGGACCCAGGCTGGGGAAAAAAAAAGAAGAAAAAGCTTTTTTTTATCTGATATTTTTGGTTTTTTTGCAAAGAGGGTGTTGTTTCGCAAGCGTGGATCCGTCCCCGGAGCCGTGGTGTTGGCACAAAGTGGGGCAGCATCCCATGGTGCTGGGGATGGAGGGGCTTCATGGGTTGCCCAAGCAGAAATCGCAGCCTCAGCCRCGTCCTACTGCTCCTGTTAGAAATCCCTTGCTAATAAGGAGGATTTCTAAGAAAATCAGTGAACGGGAGAAAAAACAAGTCAAAACCTCAAATTTCTGCTCGGGGCCTGCTAGRGTCTCCTATTGGCATCAAGGTGGGATGCCCGCCTGGATCATACCTGGGGTGAAAGGACAAGTTTCCTCCAAATAAATTTATATCTGTGACTAAGGAGCCTTTATTCTCCACTTGTGCAGGATAAGCCAGCAGTGCCCGTCTGCATTTTTAGGGGCAGAATAATTCAATCTCCTTGGGCCAGGCACTCAGTCCCTGCCTTCAAGCCCACGAGCAAGACACGCGCAGTGCAACCCATCCTCCTGCTTATCAGGCGATAAGCAGCCGGAGCATCCTGGCTCCGGAGAGGCCAAAACTGGGAAGTCACATCCCTCCTTGGGGCTTGTGGCCAGATCTGGGTGCAGGAGCACCACTGGGAAAAAAACACCTCCCGTCCCCGTGTGTTATCCCTCTTGTTTACCAGGTTCAGCTGTTCTCCAGGTTTTCTGGAAATAGCCGGAAAGCCCGGCAGCCCCCCAGCCCCCGCGATARCTGCTCATGCCCCTTTCGCATGTCTCCGGAGGAGGCTGCAGCTGCTGGGAGGGACGATGGCAGTGCTGGGTGACGGCGAGGTCAGGAAAACAGAGCCCGGCAGCGTTTCCTCCCTGCGTGCATGTGAACGGGGCATGCACAGCCCGTGCGGCTTCCCGGGGCCGGCACGTGCTCCGGCRGCCCTGCGTCCCCGCCGTCCCCCTCGGGCGGCCGAGCGTGGGCTCCCGCCGGCGGCCCGCATGCCAGCGGGCCGTGCACGGCCAAAAAAAAAAATAAATTAATAAATAAATCGGTAAACAAGTTCACCTCGCTGCCCTGCAAAAGCCTCTCCCTGCGTCAGGTTGGACAAACAAGCACCAGAGCTGACTGCCAAGGCGTCAGGGAGGGGGATAAATCAGGTTGTCTGAAGGGTTGCAGCCATTTGACACCAGCCCTGCCGTGTCCCTGCCCAAACGTCGGCTGCCAAGGGCTGCCAGGAGCCCAAACCGGGGCTGGGGCTGCGCAGGAACGCAGCAGCACCTCCTTTTCCCAGCAGATTTATCATCACCCCTTCCCCAGCGCCGAAGCAGCATCGTTTCTCCCTAAGCCATTTCATAGGGAGGTATTTGTCCGTCTCAGACTCCCCACCCCATCCTCAAATAAACTATTCCAGGGCTGAGCAAAGCTTTCCCCGATTTCCAACCCAAATCTCCCCAGGTGGGGTTTTAACACCCTGCTCCTACCCCCATGGGTTGATTTTGAAGCTCTGTGTTGCAYTACGGTAAGGTCTGGACCGGAGATGCACACCAAAATGTACCAACATGGGGGACACGCTGCAGGATGCTCTGGCACGGCCAGGTTTGACGCAGAGAGTGCTGGATCTGCAGATAAGAGCAACCAAAGCCACAATCACAGCAGCCTCCAGCATCTCACTGTACCTTCCCGTGCCTCAGTTTCCCCTGCCTTGAATGATAAAGCTGGAAATCCTCCAACGAGGAGTGAAGGACTGGGGGGGTGTGTGAAATCTGAGCAGCCAACTAGGAACCAAAAGCATGATGCCCCTGGAGATAACAAAAAAAATAAAAAATTAAAAACCAAAGGGAAAGCCCAATTCCTGGGTGTTTTTGCAGGAGGGTGGTATAGAAAATGCAGGAGATTGGGTTTTCTGACCCAGGAAGGACATGTCTCACTCTGGCCAGGGCCCCACGCTTTTGGGAAGAGGTTTAATCAGGGATGGAAAACACCAAGGAGATGTTTCCAGACTGGGATAYATGGGAGACCGTAAAGTGAGAGTGGTTTTGTGCTCCAGGAAGGAGAAACACGGGGGGAAAAAACATGGGAACAGCTTTCAGTTTGAAAAAGGATTTTATAAAGAAAATGATAGCTGTCCTCGATAGCAAGGAAGATTTAAAGTTAGATACAGGAAAAGTTGCCCATGTACTAGGGGAAGCCTAATACCTCTTGGGAAGACAAGGAATCCCCCAGGGGAAAACACAAGGGAAATTTGAAACTGCTTGTGTAGGTTTGATCTTGACTCCCAACCAGGGCCTGACCCCCATCCCCCTTTTTTTTTTCAGCCTTAAAATGTGGTTATGCAGGGGGAAAAAAAAAGTGGGGTGYCCTGCAGAGACATGCGTGCCTGCGTGTGCGTGTGTGCACGCACGCACCAGGCAAACAGGGATCACGCCTCGCCGGCTGCTGGTTTTGAAATCCTCCCACGTCCCTCCACGAAAAACCCATGGTCATCTGATTTCAAGCCTTTGGAGTCATATTTTATGCCGAGATGAATTTCTCCATCATTGAGGGTGTGTTTGGGAAGGGTTCGGCATGCCAGCCGCCCTGCCGGCACGGGCTCCTGATGGCAAGAGGAACGTCAGAGATGGTGGGATGCCAGGTGGAGAAGTGGCCGGGGGGGTGTCAGTGGCGTGATCTGAGTGCTGGGGTGAAGCCCAAGCCCATGCTGAACATCCTGAAGAGGGGTCAGACCCTTCTCCATGGTCCAAGCCCAGCCTAGCCCAGCCAGCTTGGCTTTTCCTATGTAACGTGGCCACCAAGCCCAGTCTTCACCCGGCGGTATGAATAGAAAGTACTGGGGTCATGCCTGTTCACCATGTAAACACAGCACAGGAGAGTCCTCCTCCATCCACACAGGAGTGAGGCAAGACACCAAGAKGAAAGTTTTCCAGCCTTCCAAGTTGATCGGTGGGTTGCTGGCCCTGGGAAGGCAGGTTACAGGCATATCTGCCTGCTCCCAGGTTAGGAGATGAGGAGATGCTATCAGCCACTGCATCTTTATGTGGTTTCAATTCCCAGACTCAGGAATTCTGAGAGGCTGTAACAACCTATCTCTTCCCACCRGCTGGTTTCTGTGGAGCCATTGGGGTGCAGAGCGGGTCCCAAAAACCCCTACTGGACCTTACAGCTCTCCCATAGGGAGCTGCACACCCTTTACAAGCTTTCTTCCCCAGTTTCAAGTTGGGTGGTGGTCCCACCTCCAGCTGCTGGCAGCAAAGGACATCCCACCTCCCCACCACATCCCACCCCCCACCCACAGGGCATGTCCTCCCCTGCACCAACACTGTGAGATGTGGTGGGCTTTGCTGCTTGGTTTTGCACAACCCCATGAGCACCATCGGGAACACAACTGCTAGGGACAGCGGTTCCTTAAACCCATTAAAAACTCTCCATGAGTGGTCGTAAACACTAAAGAAAGCATAATGTCAAAGAGGCAGTGGAGAGGTCGTGCTCACCAAGTGCTTTCTTGTAGCTGCAGGGAGCAGGGACGTGCCGGGACGGGTGTGATGGGGGGACAGACACCTGCTCCTTTGGGTCATTTACTCGTGTTTCACTCRAGAGGCCAGAGAGGTGAAAAGGGATGAAACGAAACCAAGAGCCAGAAGGAAAAATACCCTGGCAAGAAACACCAGTCAGYGGGCAAAGCAGGACACGAGGGGGTTTCCAGCCTTCCAGGAAAGGTGTTCATTGAAAACAAGGCGATGGTTTGACTCAGGCACGAGCCGGTGAGTCAGGAGAGCCAGGGYCAGCTCTGCCGCACGTTTTCTCCCTGCCCTTTGAGCAGAAGGCTGCGAGCAGACGCCCACGCTGTCACCGTCACCGTCACCATCACCAGGATGGCCCCGGCGGGGAGCTGCGGTGGGTAGGACCCCCCCCCAAGCAGCTCCCCACTCCCTGCTTGGCTTCTCCCCATCCGTGCCTCTTGGAGGTGTGGCTCATCGGCACTCGTAAATCCTCCCYGGTGCCTTTGATGGGAAGCACTGGATAAATAGTTTTCCAAGCCTGCCAGGAAAGCACGACATCGAGGAGCGGCGGGTGACGTGACCAGCAAACACAGCAGCATGTGGATTTGCAGGGCATTGCCAGCAAGCCAGAAAGCAGCCCAAAGTAACAAAATTATCTCTTTTAATAGCAAAAAGCTGCAGAAAGGCGAATCTCTGCCCTTAGCTGTAATCACTCTGCAAAAGCAGATCGTTTCCCATCAGAGRGCGTTATAATCTGACTATCTGCAGGAGTTGTGGTATCAAGGAAGYGCTCGATAGAGAAGGGGACACGCAGCAGAAATAATACTGCCGGTATGTGGCACTGTCCTGCCCTTTCCCTTCACGCTCACGTGCAAAAGGCACCTCTGCTCCTGCTAACGAGAGCCTCCTTGATCTCAGCAAGCAGAAACGAGACCAGAAGAMATCAAAACTTCTGCTAACAGAGAGTGAAAAGGCTTAATAAAGAGCAGTATTATTATAGAGGCCGGGCTGTCTACCCGCTTCTCTCACCACATGCTGGAAATTGCAGATTTTGGTGGCAGAAATCAACTCCGCAACGTCATCCCCATGAGGGCATTTCTCCTGCCARAACGACTTCTGTTATCACTTTTTCTGCTGTATAATAACTTCTGCCCCCTTTGGATAGGAGCTGCTCGCAGGAGATTGCTTTGATGGTCACCGGCAGAAAGGAGCCACGGGAAGGCGGACATCAGCAGGACTTTGTGCAGGTCTATCAGATGCTCTTCTCCACCCAACATTGTGGGATGCTGCAAACCTCCATGCAGACAAGCACCCCATCATGGCTGGGACGTGGTGGTTGAGAAACATCCAACCAACACATCTGCAGTGGGGTCAGTAGATGCGACACACAGTGAGGTCTCTTTGCAGAGCAGCTTTGTGCTCTGCGAGCATCCCGAGGGCTGGATTTGGGGGTTGCTGTTATAGAGTCTCCAAACAACTTGGCCGAAGGCGGGTGAATAGGTCCTTGTGGAGGTAGGTGTGATGTGGGGAGGAAGGACCCTGGAAAGATTAGGGCTGTTTTTTCAAACCTCATGCTCCCCGCTGCGTGGTGGGTGCTCAGCTTCTCCAGCCCCTTCCTAGCCCTAAGGTYGTATCCATCTCAGCTGCGTGCTGCCAGCTTGGACCCCAGTGTCTGGCTCTCCTTGAGGTCAATGGCAATGGAGAGGTTGCCACTGGACCATTGAGCCTATCCATCATCAAAGCACCCTCCTCTGGGCCTGCCCGTTCATTGCCTCCTGGGGGAACCTGGACAYCTGGCTTACGCTGTACACCTCACTTCAGAGGGCTAAGGAAGGTGAGAGCCATCTCACCCCATGTGACATATGCAAGGATGCCCACTAGATCGGGCTCAGCCTGGGAAGAGATGTTTAATCCAACTAGTGTGCAGCAACCACGAGGCACCATTGCTTTCCCACTGCCAGCCCGGCAGATGAAGGACAGAGCTCAGATTTCGGCCTCAGACCCCTCAGGAGCTCCCTGACCACTGTGCTTGTGCTTTTTCCAGCATCCCACCTTCTTCTCTTGCCTCTGCAAGCTGTGGCTGCTCCTCCAGGTGCTGCAGAGGATCCAACGCTAGTCCATTGTGCCCGTGGCTCTTCTAATCTCTAACTTGTTATGAGCTCTTCTCATTTAYCCTGCGAAGACAGCACGCTCAGCACAGTCAGCTGCAGTAGTCCAAGCTCTGCCTCGGCCTGGGGTTGCACTGGTGTTGCAGAACCRCAGCCGATGTCCATGTCAGCAGAGCCCCTTTGCAGGGACCATCCACCATCTCCTCTCTAAACCACAGCCTGCATCCATCCACGCCCACCTCTGCCACCAGTATGATCCTCTCGGCGATCCCAGAGAAGACCATCGACAGACAAAATCAACACCAAGGACTCCAGAATCTGTCCCCTCATCAAGCAGGGCCCAGTCTCCTCTTTCTTGCCCAACTCAAGCCATGCATCACCACGCAGGATCCTTTGCTCACACGAGCACTAACATGCCCTGATGATTGGTAATCCCAGCAGGTCCCCTCGTCCAACAGCTCAAAGCCAACCTACACCTTTCTATATACCCATAAATATACATATTCATGGTGCATTTTTTTTTTCAGCTGGGAAGCACCTTGCACCACACGTGTTATGCCCTTGCCAACTTGCTAATGGCTGTACCCACACCCTGGGGAGCTGGTCGCTCCCAATATCAGGCGTTCGATCTCTGCTCACTGGCTTTCAGTCTTATCTCCAGCTCCTTCCCAGCYAGCAACACCACCGGGATTTCATTTGTCCTTTGACAAATGACAAATGTCCCGCTCCCTGGCAATATCCTGGCTGCTTATCACCTGCACGCTCCCAGGCTTCCTCGCGTCAGCCGCAGTAATTAAATCACTTTTTTCAGGCGGGGCGAAAGGGCATTTTAGGTGAAAGCTCCCAACATCTCCTGCCAGTAGAGCTGTAGCCACGGATGGGGCTTTGCCAGGGTAACGGCACCGCTTGGGGATCCGGACTTTCTCCAGCGCTCCCAGCTGATGCGGTGCTGCTATAAGAAATTCCTGCCCTAAGCTCATTCCTTCTAGCTGTCCTCGAGCATCTCTGCTAGAAATAATACCTTCCTTGAGTATCTGAAACTGCCAAATGCCTTGAGTTGGCTAAATGGCCACTGTTGTACAGACATAAAGTGCAGGTCCTGGGGCAATGCCACTGGCTAYGATGCCCAGAGAGAAAGGAGGCAGAACAGAGCCAAGGCAACGAGGATTTAGCACAGACTTGTCAGGGAGGCCCAGGGAAGTGATGCCAAAGCTGCAARCAGTGAGAAGCTGGCAGAGTTAGGGTGGAGTTTGCATTTTACTCCCCAGGATACTCCATTTCCACACACAGGGGTGTGCAAAGACAGCTCAGGGCCTCCAAAATGCACATCTCAAAGTCTCCCTGTGCCTCAAGCTACCTGAGGTTTGCAGAGCAGCAGCCTTTAGGCAGAGCCTCCTCTTTGCACCCCGGATCTGGGTGGCGGTGAGCAAGCCCTGGGGTGAGACGCTGCTCCCAAAAGGCTCCCAAAGGAAAGGCTCAGCCTCCTCACCGAGCTGGCTGGAGTCCTCGTTTTCCTTTGGGAGGATCAGGCAGGCATCCTGACTCCAATCTGGCTGAGGCCACCACCTTCAGCAAGGATTTTTAATGTTGATTAATGTTGTTACGTTGAACTACAGAGAAAATACCTTCATGCCCGACTCCCCTGCAAACTAAGGATATGCACCGCTCACACTGTGCAGCTTTTGAAGGGCAGCCAGAAGATTGTGCTCTCCACAACCCTCCTGCCTGGTGGCTTATAGATGTGCCCATGGGAAGCCCAGGCAGCCCAGCTGCAGCCACCGAGTAGTGCTCTAGGCACGGCTGGTGACATGGGGTCCCACCAACCCAATGGGATGCTCTCAGCTGGGGTCACGTCTACACAGACTGCAGCCAGGCCTTACAGAGAACCTCTATAAGCATTGTCATGGCCAAACTCACACAGTCTAGTCTAGTCCAAGCAGGTCTTACAGTCTCCATCTGCAAGAATCATAGAATCATTAAGGTTGGAAAAGMCCTTTAAGATCATCGAGTCCAACCGTCARCCCAGCACCCATGCCCACTAAACCATGTCCTGAAGTACCACGTCCACACATTTTTTGAATGTCTCCAGTGTTGGTGACTCCACCACTTCCCTGGGCAGCCTGTTCCAATGCTTGACAACCCTTTCGGGGAAGAAATTTTTCCTAACATCCAATCTAAACCTCCCCTGGCACAACTTGAGGCCATTTCCTCTTGTCCTATCACTTGTTACTTGGGAGAAGAGACCAACACCCGCCTCTCTACAGCCTCCTTTSAGGTAGTTGTAGAGAGCAATAAGGTCTCCCCTCAGTCTCCTCTTYTCCAGAYTAAACAACCCCAGCTCCCTCAGCCGACCCTCATAAGACTTGCTCTCCAGAGAAGAAGGGGTCCAGCATGAGCTGAGCACGCACATGCACAAACGATGGACAAAAGCCTTCCACGCTGGCCTCTGTGCCATGTCGGACCTTCCCAAGGTGGAGCTGCAAGCTGATGCAGGGAGCTGCTGGCAGCTGCTCTGGCATTTCAAGGTGGACCTCTAGAGGAAGTTTGTAGAGGAGGTATGGCTGCGAGGGTGACACAATGGTTGCAGAACCGAATTGCCCATAGCAGGGTCCCGAGGACTTGCAGGTTAGCTGTGCCCCGGGTATCTAGCGGCAACAGCAAGCAYGGTATGGTGCCCCAAAAAATAGGTCCTCCCCAATTCAGGCGTGCTGTGCAAGACCGCATGGAAATGCATCCTCATTACTGCAGACCCACCACGTGTCCCCAGGTCCTGGAGACCTGCCCACGGTTTTTATCACGGGGATCCCTGCTGAGGCTGCAGCGGGAGCTGCACGCGAGCTGCCCTCCAACATGGGAAGCTCCCCCCGGCTCTCCCTGCTCACCCCCAAGGGCTCGGCGCTTTTAAAGCCTGACACGCTCTGCTTTCCTCCAACCGCCCACCCCCCAGCATCTCTYCTTCTGCTCTAAACGAATCCGTTTATCACCTAAAATTAAATCAAGACCTGAAATCTGCTGTGCTGTCAAGATGCGAGGGTGTGAACCACACCACGCTTCGCTGAGCCTTAAAAGGCAACATAAATCTCCGCGCCTGAGATCACCGGCTCTGTGAACATCACTGCGGGCAAACTGCTGCACACCCAAAACATCCTCCCCAGAGCAGAGAGAGGTGAGAAAAACAAATCCAGCTCTCTCTCCCAAATTTTCATTCCCTCCCTGCCACCCTTTCATGCCATGCCAGCCTCAGTGTGTAACGTCTCCGCAGTGGTACCCTCCACCCCTGCCCCAGCACTGCCAGTGGCACTGGGCTGCCCACTCCAGGGACAGCTCTCCACTTCAGCAAAGCACCTGGGTTAGAGGCTGAGCAGCATCTTCTCCCCATGTCCTTGCACGCCCCCGACTTACCCTGCCTCCCCTGGCCTTTGTGTCTCCTGGAGAAGACTTTTTTCCCCTCTGTTTCTCCTCCCGATAGAGCTGCTAGGACRAGGAGCCACCACGAGCATCCTGCTCTGTGCCCCACCATGCTCACACTGTGATACCCCTCTGGGATGAGGAGGAGGTGACATTAAGGGCCTCTGCTTCACAGTGGGCTTAGAAGGATGGAAAACTCATCCAACCACCCATGGGGAAGCAGCCGTTAGGGTTTAGGTCTCATAGCTGGGTCCTTCTTGCCCCACGCTTCCAAGCCAGGGGATGGCAAGGAGGGATTTCTGCCAGCTGCTGGGATGGAATTTTTAGGAAAAGAGATGGTTTGGGGTGCAGATCGGAGAGCACCACGGTGTGAAAGAGGGCTGCCCAGGTGGGGTACCCCTCTCAAAAGTTGTTTACCTCCCCGGTCTCTCCTCCCAGGCTCCCAAAGACACAGCTCTTCCAGCTGAGCATCTCCCAAGGATCGCCACAAATGCACGCAGGTTGCCAGTTCTCAGCCTGCATCCCCAAAACAACCCCCAGCAATACYGCCCCCGGCCCAGAAACCCCCCCGCTTCCCCTCTCCTCCTCAGCCCTTGCAGCACCCAGAGYGGCTCATTCCCCCAAAGCAAGGAGAGACGAAAAACCCCACAGCCAAGGGAAGGCGGAGGGGAGACAGTTGCCCTTTGCAGGCTGCATTTCTACCCCCACCCCCCCAACTCCAGCATCGTGGGGTGTCCCCCATCCTCCCCCGAATGCCAGCGGTACAGGCAAAGTCGGGCAGAGCCCGGTGSTCCCATCTCCCACCCCTGCAAGGAAGCACCGCACGGGGCACGGACCCCAACCCCGGGGCCGATCCCCCAGGTCCCCCWCCCCGGCCGGGGGAGCATCCCGGGGTGCTGTTCCCCCCCCAACCAGCCCCTACCTTTGCGGAACGGCATGGGGCGGGCGGGAGGCTGGGCTGCGCTCGGATGCCTGGGTTCCGCGGTTATATATATGTATGTATGTGTGTATGTATGATTTCTTCTTTATTTATATTTTCTTCCTTCTTCCTCCTTCTTCTTTCAGAAGGAAACGGACATATTTGGGCAAAGCCCGGCAGAAACCAGCGTCATTTGGAGGCAGGCACTGCAGAAAGGAGGAAGTTCTTGCAATTTCGGAGCTTTTAACCCTTCGCTTCCCGGAGAGACCAGGGCTGGGAGASAGGTGACAGGGACAGGACAAGGAGCTGATGGCCTTAGAAAGGGATGGAAGGTACTGGGAACTGGTTTTTGGTTTGGTTTGCGGTGTTTTTTTTTTCCTGGTAGGACCAGTATGGAACTGAGTGTAATGGATGTGGGTGGGATAATGGGGATTTGGCCTCCCACATCACACCTGCCGATCTTTTGAGCTCAGCAGAGCACCGATCCCATCTTCTGTGTGGTGGCACTGGGCCAAGCTGGGAAAACTCAACTGCTTCCAACACCAGGGAGCCAGAAACTCAGATCCCCCTGTTTTAGCATCTCCCGTCTGCCCTTGCACAGGCTGGACCATCCAAGGCCGAGGCAATTGGAGGTTCAGATCCTGCTGTGCTAACCCCCATGCTGAGGATGTGCAAATCCCCCTCTCCTGGGATCACAGCAGGGACAGCCAGCGCCAGGCTGGGATGAGCCGTGAGATGAGCTCCAGAATTTTGGAGCGCGATCAGGTCTGTGTGGCTTAATCTCTACCATTCAACCTACAGCTCAGGTTGCAGCAGGAGGAGAAGGTGGAGCATTACGGCCTGGGAGAGTTGTTTATTTTTACTGTGGTTCCTTTACTGCCCTCCCTGGAGGTAGAAAGAGGCATTGGCTTGGAGCTAGTTCAAGAGAAACTCCTTAAGCTACGCGGGGCTGGACCCTGTCCTTCTACCTTGGTGGTTAACAGCAATACCGTGAGTTCTCAGCTGTGTCTTTGCTCCCTGCAGAAGCACTCTTCCCTCCTGGAGTCACCAAGACCTTCCTCAAACCACCCCTGTGCCGGTGGCCATGGTGGTATAAAGCCTCCCTGCCCATCTACTGCAGGCTCCAGCCCCATCCAGACCACCATGATGGTCAAGGTGAGCACTCTTCATCCGCTCCAGTGCGGAGTCTGCCAGGTTTGGCTTAAACCCCCCTGGAGAAACCTSTTTAAGCCAGTGGGTGAGGAGCACTCCAAAAATGCCCCCCGGGCTCTGTTACGAGAGCTGTAACTCCAGCAGGGATGGCAGGGACATCAATGCTGTCTCTGCCCTGCTCTAGGAGGGTTGGCTGCTGCACACAGAGATGTCCCTGAACCTCAGCACCGTGTGAGGGACAAAAGCATAGAAGATTTGGTGGCATGGGCTGCTGGGCTTCCTTCCAGCAACTGCAACCAGTTGCAGCAGCTGGTTTCTACCCTGTCCCCAGGGAAGACAGCAGGACACGCTGCAGCTGGGTCTTTGCCCAGGCAAATTGAGCAGGCAACCATTTCCTTGGGTAAAAATAATCCAAAAATGGAATTTCCCAGGACATTTAGCAACCCTAAAGGGCCGCAGGCTGGGAAAATTCAAGGCAGCTGGGCTAGATGTCCACGTGCCACTGCCAGACGTAGCCCAGCAGGTAAAGCAGAGCCCTTCTTCGCTCCACGTGGCCTGACACCCACGTGCAGGAGAAGGACACCCCAGCCATGCCCGAGGCCAGGGCGGCACAACAGCAACCTGCCTTTCATTGCATTTTCCAGCAGAAGCAGCCAGTGCTTTCTGGAGGCAGTTCAGCAAGCCCTGATGCTACTCCACAGSCTGTGCAGCCCCTCTCATGTCCTTCAGGCTCCTTCCACCCCTTGCTGGAGGCTGCACAGGGTCTTGCACCRCACAGCCCTGGCTTCTCCTTGCAGCCCTCCCAGTACAGCTCGTGGCTGAGAAATGGGGAGCAACTAAAGAGAGAGGGAGAAGAGCCCGGTATTGCCCTGGCTTGCTCAGGGAGCCCAAGCAAGCAGAGCTGCTCACAAGTGCCAGCATCTACCCATGATGGTCCCTGTGCAGGATCTGGCCCCAGGCAGGCAGGAGCAGGCACAGGGCTGGCAACTCCTGCGAGGGTTGGCACCTTGACCTAACGCTGTGTCTCCAAGCATCCTGGATCCCCAGGGCATCGGGGAAGACATGCTGTCATCTTGCTGATAAAACTTTTTCTCCCCCCAGTTGTTGGCCTTGTTCCTTGTCTACCACCCAGGAGCTCTGCYGATCCACCCCCGGCAGGAACGGGAGCCTGACTCTAACCCAGTGCTGTACTCCGGGAAACAAGTGCTGCTCCTTGAAGTGATGAGCCTCCAAATCTCTATAAAACGCAAAAAGAGATTTTTGCAGTTTTATTGCCCAGGATAAATGAGGATTAGCAATTCATGTCTGGAAGAATATTTCCAGCACATGATTCCAGGTCTTGGCAAAAGAAACATAATGCGATATACTCAGGGTTAGACCCAATAATGAACTTGGGCATCATGTCCATCAAAATCCACGTTTGGATGCTCATGTCCAAATTTGCTGTCCATAACATCCTGCTCAGTGCCTGCACAGCTTGGAAGGTGCCTACCTCCTCGGTTGKTTTTTTTTTTTCTGCAACATTGATCTTTCCTGGACACCAGCAGTTCAGCTCCAAAAACTTCCCAGTAAGAGCATATTAGAGCATCATAGGTGCGATCAGGTCCTGTATCAGAGGCTGGTGGTTAAGGTTCTCGTTAAGGTGCTTCCATCACCTGGTCTGGGAGGCAGAGAGGCTTTGCCACCCCCTTGGCTGAAATGGTGCAAAGGCTTAAATAATCCCTGGGTGAGCACCCAGTCTCTGGGCAACCAAGTGGATGGCTCCTGACGCTCCAGGAGCATTTTGGGATTTACGAGGTGCCCGTTCAGCAGTGAAGCACCTACTTCTTCCCTGCACCCTTTGGGCAAAACCAAGGCCAGTCACCTGGGACCCAGCTGCTCTTCAAGGGCAGAGGCTTACAAGCTACATCCTCCATTGAATCTGGTCCCCAGGAAATCAAAGTGAATAAAGCACCTGGTTGATAACTAGGATTTGCTCCAGTCACTCTGTGCATTGGGCTAGAAAGATCTCAGGTGGGACCATCCTTGGTCTCCACATGTCTGCTCTCTGTTTTCCCCATGGGCAGTTTCTAGAAAGCAGCTTCCAAACTCCAGCCAAGGCCATCGTAGGAGTTGGAGCATCTTGTTGCCTCATTCCCTATATTAGGAACTATTGTTTTTCGCCCACAGAAAGCACCTCAGGCAGCTAAGTGGTGCCAGGCAGTTTAAATAAACAGGTAAGCCTTCAAACATAATCTGGGGATTTCTGGTGCACCAGGATTTTCATCCCTTACTGCTCAACAGCATTTCTGTCTGGGATCTAAAAAGAACAACATAGAAGTAATAATAATAACTAAAAAAAGAAAAACACTGAGAAGCAAGCTGGTCCCAAAACTAGGTTTAGRTGAAACTGAACAAAATATGGTCCAGGACGGTGAAATGAGGACAGTTCTCCTCTTGGCAGAGCACAAATGTTGGGCTGTATGGTCAGAGAGGCTGGAGGGTGGCTCAGCATCACTTGGGGTTTTAGGAACGGGTTGGGCAAACAGGCTGGGAACGGTCTTAGCCAGCACTGATCCTGCCCCGGGGCTAAGGGATGGTCCAGATGGCTTCTCGAGATCTTCCCAGGCGCTGGTTTCCGTGGGAGAGGCACCGGCAGCAGCGATGTTCGTGGGCACCTTTCCCAGCAGTGTCCTGTAGGAAGCTGTCTCCAAAGGAAGGAGAAGCATGATTTAATGACCATTAATATTTTAGTGGGGTTGTTTAGCTAGAGCTAATCCAGAGTCCTTTTATCTTTCTCCCAGGTTTGAAACCCCTATTTGGCCGAGATGCTGTGACTGCAACCCTCAGCTTCATCCTTAACCCCAGAAAAACCCTCTTTGGCCAAGGTGAAGATGGAGATTTAACTTCCCTTCCCTACCTCGCACCGAATCAATAGGTGTGCACAACCAGGCTTTGTACCAAGGGGCACGGGAGGTGGGATGCTCTTCTGGACGAAGCTGCTCAGCATTTCTGCACACACCTAAGAGAAGCAGAGATGTCTTTAGCTGTACAGGGAGGAATGGATCTTCGTATCAGTGATTGCCCAGCCAGGAAATCAGTATTGAACTGACCTCCCTTTCCCGTTAGTGGTACAGTAAGATAATGGGTGGTAGCAGTCCGTGAGACAAGGATGTCAGTGCTTTTCTTGGGTTGGAGCCACGCAGTCGTTTCAGCCTGAGAATCAGTCACAGGGATCTCCTTCACTACGAGGGTTGTACTCTACAAGGAAATAATAATGCAAACAGCTCGCTTAAAATATTTATAACATTTTGAACGGCTTGCGTGGCACAGACCCAAGAAAGACAAGGGTGCTCGTAATTGCTGGTGCTGGGTATGTCGTGGGACATGCTTACACGATTGATCAGACTTGCATAATCCTGTTTTTTTCCTTTTGTAAGATGTTTGAGTGCCCAGGCAGGCTCTTAGCCTCTGGCCTCAGCCCCTGCTTTACACATTGCTTGAAGGTGCTGCTTTCCCAGGCAGCATCAGGCCCCTTATCCCACCGCTCAGCTGTTTTCTTGCTGAGCTGCTGCCGTTAYGCCTAAGCCAGCCTCTCCCAGCTCTCAAGGTTGCACTTCAGTGACCAGCCGCTGACCATCAGCGAGTTGTTTATAGCCCTGAGACTTCTGTTTTCAGCCCGTGCCCACAAGCCCTTCGCTAATCCTCCCATGCTCCAGCAGCCAGGCACCTGGTATCCAGCTCCCTTTCACAGGGCGAGCTCTCCCCGCCTGTCGATCGCAAGCTTGACGCTTCAGCCTTGCGAATTTAGCAGAAGGGAAAGTTGCAAAGAGGCTTGTAGCCTCTCTCTAGCGAAGGCAATACCGTTTCTGCTGGGAGAGCGGGCAGCCCAACCAGGTCATCAGGGCTTAAGATGCAGCAGGGACTGGGAACGACGAGCTTTTGGAAACTTTCCAGCCAACCCCCACATACACTGCAGACCTAGACAGATTACTTTTTGCTTACCTCTGGTATTAGAGCTGGCATCTTCATAGCACGAAGATTAGGTGCTCTATAAAAGTRTCGAGACAAGATTGGATTAGAGAGATGCAGGTCAAAGACTTAGGAGCTGGTGCTCWTGGCCCCTTGCACAGCTCCGGATCCTGGGTCTCCTGTTCTGCACACAGTCATCAGCTTTTGGGTTTTGGAGAGAAAGGTCCCAGTAAGGAACCGGACAGCATTTCCCAGGAGTGATCTGCATGCGGTAATTACTGCAGCAGCACCACCCGCTGTCAGATACATACCTTGGTGGCTTTTCTGCAGCTGCCTGCTCGAGCAGGTTTCTAAATGTGTTTTTGCCCTTCCCATGCAGAAAACTCAGTCTCCCCTCTCCATTGATTTCCATAACTTTGAACTGCTGCCACACACCCACCTGGCAGTGAAGAGAAAATATCACATCTGGAGAAACATCTCCATCCTTCTTCTGATGCMTCCAGAGTGACAAATAATCAAGTCTATTTCACACATTCCAGGTTTGGTGAGGCAAATCCTTGCCATGCAGTTAAATCCCTTTTTTTTTAAATCAGAAAAAAAAAAGTATGCATGTATTGATTTTATGATGCCAACATCATGATTTTTTAATATAAAAACTGATAGTAGACTCAAGCTTCCTGGCTTTTATGTTCCCCAAGCTTTGCCTGCAGAAGCACTGCAGGAAAAAAAAAGACCCTCGGGCTTTGCCCATGAAAAAAGCAACTTGCTAGATAGAAMTCAAACTAAACAAAACACTTTGAAATGATCAGGTGTAAAGCAAAGTGAAGAAAGGTGGGGGAAAAATACATGAATAGCACTGTGATGGCTGGAGATATTTTCAGGACTGACTTGATTTCCTTATTAGCCCTAAATTCCTGACTTCCTCAGAAGAGCTGAGCCCTTGCAGGCGAATGTGATCCTTCTGGGATAGCATCTGTGGAAGCAACTGCGTTGTGTTATATGGGATGATGTGCGCAGCTTTAACTGGTGCGGTACAGGGAGATGGGCTGCACGCTCCCGGGTCTTCCTCTTAAATTTGTGCTTTCAGCAAACACCCGAATCCTGGTTTGATTATACTTCATTGCCATATGATTACTTCCCCAGGAAGGTCTTTAAATTTTGCTGGGTGAGTGCATCACCCCTTCCYACAGAGGGAAGAAGTCATTGGGAATTGCTCCAGCCCATATCCTCTCCCAGTGATGACCCTGCATCACTACAATTGCAGAGTCCCAGCATTTTCCTGAAGATGGTTTTCTCTTCCCATCCTCACAAGAGAAGCGGGTGCTRGAGGAGCTTTGTGTGTTTTGCTAGAGTATCATTTGAGTTTTGGTTCGCAGTTGCAATACGAGTTTTACAAGTTCGAAGCAGCAAAGTCCAAAAAAGCTACCCAGCGTTCTGCCCGCGGCGAAAGGTGGAGAAATCTGTGATGAGTTGAAGACCTTTGTCTTGGCAGGACCACATGGATTCCTGAGCTGTTGACTTGCTGCAAGCTCTCAAGTGGAGGCTAGAGATCACACCTTAGAGATCGGGAGAGGAAAAACAACTCAAGGGCTATGAAGTGGCAAGATGCTTAAGAACTGCTTTGGAAAAAAACACATTCTTCCTACAGGAGGAATAAGAAGCCGGAGAGGAGCAAGGAAAGGGTTAGTCATCCTCCTGGGAAAGATCCTGTTTTCCATAAAGCTGAAGTTGTCTTGGGCTTTCAGCATGTGCCGCTTAAAGCATCCTTGCAAAATCTCCAGCGCCTGCTTTAGCCATCCCCAACGTTAGCCCGTTTATCTTGTAAACCAAATGCAGTGCTGGAGAGAGCGTGCCACGACTGCCGGGAGACGGGCAGGCAAGCACCAGCCTTCAGGCCTGCCAAAGCAGGGCWGCGGGGTGTCCTGCGCAGGAGACACGGTCCGGTGGGAGCAGAGCTTCGGTCCCCGTCCCCTGCCACCCACATCTACAGGGCTGAAAGCTTCGGGTGTGCTAACACTGTTTGGATATAAGACGTAAGGCTGTGCTCTTACATTTCTATACTAACAAGAACGAAAGGCAGCATGAATCCCCGTGCTTTGGGATTTCCTTATTTCCTGATGCTAAAAAGAAAAGGAAAAGAGAGGAAATGCCATAAAGCCGCAGTCATGAGCCCAGCGGGGATCAGAAATCRGAGAAAGCAGATATGAGAGGAAAAMTCTGCAGAAGTGTGCACACTATCCCTTCTCCAATTAATTGCAGTGTTTCCCTTGGCTTTCACCCCTCCGATCTGTTGCAGCTTTTCCACCTCAATGTCCGTTTTTTCCCCCATTCAAGTAGGACTTGCTCACTGATACAGAAAGCCGTGGGATTGCTCCTGTGTACAGAAAGCCACCAGCAACACCCAGCCCCACCTGACACAGACAGCGAGATCACTGAAGGAGCACAGCTCACTGTAGGATCACATTTGTATTTATCGTCAGCTACTGCATAATTCCAGGAAAGCTATCAGGCACAGGCACACGGACAGGGACTTTGTCATCCGTTTCCCTCTCTTGAGGAACATAAAAGTGGGCGACTTTTAGGTTTGCCCACCTTTTTTTCAGCAGTTAGAAGTCCTGCAGACTTGACTCCGTTTTCTCCTCCTCGCCACTAACTTGCTGAGTTGCATCTCGAGTGACAAAAGATTTTTTGCAGTAAATAGTAGGTAAAATCACCCTGAACGTTCAAGGTGAACAGCACATCTAACCCATTGGCCTGCAGAAAGAGAAAAGTGATATTACCACCCTAAATGTTCAGCTAAACAAAGTTCCAGAGGTCAGTGAGGAGGAGAAAGGAGCAGCTACTCATTTGTTGCTCCTGACACAAGACACGAGTATCTATGATTACATCTAGAGCTGCCCAGGGGTTAAGGCCTGTAGGCTCCGGAGCTGGCTGACGTTATAAGCAACTCATATAATTTCCAGTTTTTGCATCCTTGAAAAATCCTGTCATCCTCTATGCTGCATAAAACGTCACTGCAGTCCTTTGAGGAAGAGATTCATTTTCAAGCTCGATCTGCAAATGCGTTACAGGCACAGACGAGAGCCTTCCCACGAGATCTGTCTCCTCTCACACACAGACCAGTTATTCAATCAAGCAACACCTCAAAATACCCACAAACATCTCTCAYGCATTACTCAGAGCACCAGCACTCCTACCTCCTCGGCTCAAACAGCTGTTTCTCCAGAACACCACAGCAAGCCAACATTCAGAAAAAGGAGAAGCAGGKGTATTTATCCACTAAACCACATCGCAGGTGAAAAACACCTGCCTGAAATGCAGTTTTGGGCCAAAGGAGGATAGAGATGAGGTTCCCATATTAAACACGCAGTCAAGCATCATGCGTCCTGCCAGGAGCTGCCTGGCCATCTCCAGCTGGACTTCAGAAAAGTCCTTTCTACAGCTGATAACCAGAAGTCGGTGCTGGTGTGTGAGCAATGTTCTGCAGGAATTGCTTCGTTCTTCCATGGTCACACAGCACCAGGCTTGCTCGCCACTGGTCCCGCAACAGGCATCAACACAGAATAAAGTATTCACGTTTTAAGATGAGCTCTCCCAAAAAGGTCTGGATTTGGTGTACWGGATTCAAGAGGAACCAGTGCTGGAGTCTTGGACAGCAGAAGCCTCTATTCACACAGCAGATAGAAGGATCACTCTGTATTTCTGCTACCTTGCAGTCTCCATCATACTCTGGAGGAACATGCTGTAGGGGTCAGTCACCTGCTGCCCAGGAGTGCCTCTCTGCCGAGGGGTTTAGTCTAGCACTAACTCAAAGCCTTCACATTTCTGAAAGACCACGGGGTTTCAAAGGAGAGGGCAGGCCCTGAAGACATGAGAAAAATAATGAAGTTTCACATAAGCCAAACTGCTCGGATGATAAAGGCTCTGGGATTGCTCTTTAACTGCTATGCAGCTAGAATAAAATCTTCAGCATCACAGGGGAAGAGCAAAAWCCTTTATCAGAAGTCTTGCCTATAGGACACACCAAAAAAATTCCCAAGCCCAGGCGCTACTTTCAAAATAATTCCCAAGCTCATCTATGAAAAGCCCACCTCTTCCACAGCTCAGCATAGCAGAAGGCCAAATCTCCTGGCTGACAGATCCAGAATTTCACAAAAGCTCAATTCTTGCCTCTRGCACAGGGGCGAAGCCCCAACTCAGGCGCTGCCTGCCATCAAGCAGTAGCTGGAGTCTGGCCAGCGGGTGGTTCTAGAAGTGGTGATGCAACAACCCACCACAGTGCCTGACTTTCTTGAAGGGCCTCCTTCCATATAGAAATGCAAATGCAAGGTTTAGAAATCCAGACAGCACCTGAAAAAACACAGGAGTTTTCAAAGCAGCAGATAAACCCTCCAGCTGCAGACAGGCTGCATACTCTCATTGCTCAGCTGACAGCAAGCTAACAGCCTGCTAACACAATTATATCCCCATTCCTCTTTTAAGGACAACTGCCTCAGYCACCTAAAGGCACGAATTCTCCTGAGGAGTCAATCATTACCACATTGCACTGCACTTAACTGCTACAGAAGGTGCTGGTAAGCAACATTAAGTTCTCCGCAATCACAAGCAGCTCTTGCTTTATTGGGGAAAGGAGGTTTATAGTCTTGTAGCTGTTCAGRAACACATTATCAATGTTAGATGCATCTGTAAGCGCACGGATGCTCTTGCTCTTGTCCAATTTTTAGAGAATTTTCATTTATTTCTAAGACTCTGGAGCAGCTAATCCTGGACACTATTTTCATGAAGGAGAAGAAAATCATCAGTAGTAGTCACCATGGAGTCACCAAGGGGAAGTCATGCTTGACCAACCTGATAACCTACGATGGAATGACTGGCCTGGTAGACAATGGGAGAGCAGCAGATATTGTCTACCTGGACTTCAGTAAGGTTTTCAAACATTGTCTCCTGTAAGATCCTCCTGATAAAGAAGCTGTTGAAGTATGGGCTGGATGAGCAGACACCAAAGTAGATTCAAAACTGGCTGAATGACCGGCCCCAGAGGGTGGTGATCAGTGGCACCAAGTCTGGTTGGAGGCCAGTAACTAGTGGTGTACTCCAGGGGTCTCTACTGGGTCCAGTGCTGTTTAACATCTCCATTAATGATCTGGATGATGGGGCAGAGYGTATCCTCAGAAAGTTTGCAGATGACACCAAGYTGGGAGGAGTGGCTGATACTCCAGAGGGTCGTGCTGCCAACCAGAGGGACCTTGACAGGCTGGAGAAATAGGCTGGCAGGAACATCGCGAAGCTCAGCGAGAAGTGCCAAGTCCTGCRCCTGGGGAGGAACAAYCCCAGGCACGAACATGGGATTTAATTTAATATGAGATGAATCCGAKTCTTGCTAGGCGCCTCTTGCACTAAGTGCTGTAAGAACAGAAAGTACTCCCTCACCAGACTTCTGCTTGTGGAGCAAGAAAAATTTAATAAGAGGTTTAAGAACCTCTTTGAAGCCTTCCATATTTTTTCCTTTCTACCTTTATGAAAACTATGTGGGGTTACAATGYACATCTTCTCCTGACAGAAGGGTAAAATACCCCAACACACTCGGACAAACCTACCACAGGAGCTTGATTTCAGATAAGCACCTCAAAAGGCAAGCTGCACGGACTGCAGCACACACATTACATCTCCTTCTCCTCAGCTGAATTCCCCGCAGAAYCCAAAGTTCAAGGCTAAGAGCACTTACCATATTCTGTCATTAAAATAAAAAGCAACTCCACAAGGCATGTGGGTTTTGGTTGCGCAGTTGGAAGTATGCGGCAATAGGGTGTAATCCCAACTCTCCAATCAACCTTCTGCATGACCTTGGGCAAGACACTTTTTGTACCTGCCTCCCTCCCTCTTCACATGGTTATTCAGACAGCAAGTTCTTTGGGGCAACGACTCTCACCTTTCATACAATATTGGCAAAGCAAGCTTCAATTTTGACAATAGTAATATTAAAAAATGTTCCCTGCGAGCTCCATCTCATCAGATTTCTTTAGTCTGACACCGAGTAGGCAAATGATAAATTGACAGCTGAAATTCAACATAGGTTAATCGCAGAACAGTGCACGTAAGAAAATACAAATCATAACCTATGTACATAATGATGGGCTCTGAAATAGCTGTTACCACTCAGGAACGAAACCTTGGGGTTATAACAACTACGAAAGCATCAAGTCAATACTTCCCTGCTGTTAAAATAGCAGCCAGTGTTACGAATTAGGAAGAGAACGAGGCAGCAAATGGTTATGCCACCACACAAATCCCCCGTTCTTAAGACTTCAGGGTTGATAATGCACTAGGGACACCTCGTTCAGCTCTGTCCTACACGTCCCTCTCAGCTTGCTGTTAGCTTCAGGACACTGTCAAATCTCTCTTAAGTAGGCATCTAATCTAGATTCCCAGAAGTAATGAACAGTTCCTCTCCGAGAGGAGATTCAGTTATTCAGCATATTAGAGAATCAGAGTATTTTCATGGGTATTTAAAACATGGAATTAAAGCTTAACTTTAGGAAATCGGGCCTGAAAAATACCAAATGCTTCATCTGAAGTGGTATAACCAATACTGTACTGCCAATAAAGCAAATGTTATCTTAACAGGCCACCATCCTCTTCATTTTCTGTAAAATCATAACCTTTTAAGGCACCACACAAAAAGAGAAACAAAAATATTATTGCTTCAGATCACAGTTACAAGCATGTACCTTACAGAAAAAGGTGGGTGCACAATTTCAAGTATGCAAAGACAAACAAACAAGTAAAACTTTGTAGCTGCAACGAAGAACTCMAAATTAAGTGCTGCTGAGCCTTTTGAGAGGGCGCTGATGAATCACGGAAGGAAAAAAAATGGATGTGTAAGCAGGAAGAGCTGGAGGTGTTCAACAAAAAGTAATTTGAGAAACTACTAGAAATAGAAGTCAGTCAGTGACACGATTCCAGAGGAGGTAGGACGTAGAGAAGTAAATTCAGAACCAAATTTTTAAAGGCGTGCAAGATACAGCCATACCTGAGAAAGTCTGAGCCAACACATCAACACAGACTAAGTGGAAGAACGTGCATTTGCAAAAAAAATGCTTCCTACTAACTACATTATCTGTGACAAGTAAGGTCTGACTAAGGACCTCAGTCAGTACGTCTGATCCTTTTTGGGTTTCCACATCTGTGTATGTGTTTGCATTTACTGCGGCAGCACCTGAACGACAACTGCTTAGAAACCAGGCTCCAATATCGTGTAGTCGTACAGCACCCACCAAAGCAAGTACCCACAAAGAGATGAAACTAAGGCARTGTAGGTCTGCTAACACTTTAGAAGGAGGTATGCTTATGCTGTCTTAGYGACCCCATGGTACAGAAAAATACTTTATTTATAGCATGAATCCCCTACACAAAACAYTAAATTAACAAGTCCTCTCCCTTACATTTCCAGGGGTAAACTTTACCCCTAAGTCTTCACAATAAGGATTTTTAGAACTAAATGGTTCAAAACTTGCCAGTAAAGCAATTCTCAGCAAATAGAAGACCTCCAACTCCTCAAACTGGAAGCTCAGACGCTGGTATTACAGAGAAAACAGCAGAACAGCTGGTTAGAAGACACAAAAAATAGTCTGTATACCTCAGGAAACGCTTACAGCTAGTCACTCAGAAAAGAGGTATTTGCTGAAATAAGAGCCATAAAKAAATCATGTCGCTTAAAGCCACGTCGTATTTCAAGCTAAGTTCAGATCACACTAAATCTTGTCATCAGTCCTTAACTTTCTACAGCATGCCACTCAAATTATTTGATTCTTATAAGCAAATCTATGCTAATTCATATTAGGCTAATTTCTTTGTTTTACTACACAGTAGCAAAGGCCTTAAGCGTTGCTCAAGGTCAAACAGAAAACTAAGAGCAGAGCCAATAACAGAATCTAGGTTCTGTTATTGCCCCAAGTCCTGTGGTTTTAGTATTAGTCAGGCTGGTTCTTCACCTCCGCTGCAGCGAGGTTTTCTAGCGGTGGATTACAGCTACTGCCAACGGCAGCACACGTGGTGTAGAAGTGACCAATTCTGTGGGAAGGCCTTGTGCAACATGAGAGGACAGTAAGGAAGCCAACACACAGTAGGTAAAATACAAGTTTTTTTAAAAATTGTTTTCTGTTTTACAAGCAAATGTTTGTACAGAGGTTGGTGGAACACAAGCGGACAAAATRAGCGAAACACAAGACCAAGGGTTTGGCATATAGATCTGCAGCCAAAACGTAATAAAAGGGCARTAACTGGAGATATTCACAGCGTTGATCAACTACAGGTCTATACCCCCTCCCCCCAATACATGTGTATAACAGGAAAAAAACATCCAGCATCAGCTTTCAAACAGCTAAAATGCCCTCAGAGCTCACTTCCATTTTAATATCTGCACAATTCTAGGTGCAATGGAGCACAGAGACAACTGCCATCATTGCATAGCCACCTCTTGCCAATTCTTTGTCACATACTGTTCCCAAACAAAAACCAAACATAAAACCAGGAGCAGAGTGCTATGTATTATTTTACATCAGACTGAAAAAAACAAAAGAGTTGTAGTGTTCAGTAGTTCAGTTAACTCTTCAGGTTTTCGTATGAGAATTTTCTTCCATTTCCTCCTACTTTGAAAACTTCGACCGGCACTCCTTCTCAAAATAAAAAGCCCAACCCCAATGTTATTTGATCTCAAATATAGAAACAGAGAGAGAGAGAGCGCACAAATGTCAGGTTTGAATCAATTAAACAAAAAGTTAGTTACCTACGAGTGACATTAGAGGAAGTGAGAATCTGATAGCTGGCCAGATACAAGAATGAGTTTCTCCTCAATTCTACCTATAGCATTTCAGTAACGACCTGTAATCAGTTTACCCTGGATATTTCTAGCAAAGACTGCCTGACAGCACAGAGCTCCTGTCCAGTCCACTCATTCCGATTCAAATGGCTAAGCATTTTAAATTTCTTCCTCCTTCCATTTCCCTGGGTTAAACGTGTTTTTTCTTTGGATTTGGGAAGACAGACAGACTCACTCCTTGTTACTTAGTCTCCATTCTGGCGTAGGAAGTACTGTCCTGGAGTCAGGAGAGACCAAACTAGCTGCCAGCTGTCCAACGACCCCAAATCAYTCTGGCGTGCAGACGGAGGACTTAGGAGAGCAAGGCTGTAACTCTGAGAGATACCATCAGGGAAGAGAAGCATGATAGCACATAGTCCTTTTCCAAAGCTTCCCACTTATTGTGGATGCAGCACAGGGACTCCATGATGAAGCACCAGAACAAGGAAAGCAGGAATACAGACAAAGCATCTCCTCAGCAGTGGGTTTTCAAAAGAACGAAGTCATCTAAAAGCTCAAAAAAAAAAGGATCCCCAGAGCAATAAACAGAATTGTGCAATTCAAAAACACACAGACGTGAATCTTACTTTCAAAGGGCTTTATATTACAAAAAATGTAAGTCACAACGAATGCGAAAAATCCATTCAATGAGGCTTGTTTCCAGTTTGCTAGGAAAGCTACTTTTCTCTTCTTTATTCCCAGCCTACCGCTGAAAACATGATTGCCAAAACAGTGACACCTCGAGCTAGATTTTTAAAATCAAACTTGCTCTGCCAGATCCAGTACTCTGAACTTGTCCAGGTTGTAGAAACAAGCCTTCACGACTCTGCCTCCAAAGTATCTTCCATTTAGATCCACAACAGCTGGAATTGAAACCAAGAACAGGTCAGCAAGCAGCAATTCAATAAAACAAACATTTCTTTAGCTAAACAGTCTAATCAGTGAGACTGTTCAATCTCTCTACAGAAGTTAACTCCAAGGTTTGCAGGCCCCAATTTAGTACCCTACCTTTGATGGCAGATTCAACCCGTTCAAACTCCAAAAATATTCTTACAGCTTCATCATCAGGGGCACCAGGAATCTGAAACAAAACAAAAAAACCCAAAACCCAGAAGTAATTACAACAAAAATGCTGTTTTAAATGTCTGTTCTTCACAAAAGTAGTGAAGARAACACAATAAAAAGGTTCCAAAAGCAAAATACCCAGAGATTTTTGCCCAGTTTCTGACACTAAAAGTTTGTATCTTACAGATATGGAAAATACAGAATCACAACACAGCAAAGGACCCTGCAAGATCTTCTAATCTATGCCCCTTCTCTAAGGCAGTAAACAAGCCAGTCGTGAGGACAAGTGCCCAGTTCACTTTCAGAGCAGCCAAAGAGAGATTCTCTCTTACCTCAAAGATGACACATTTCCCAACCTTGCCATATTTTTCGCATTCTTCCTTAGTTTCAACTTCTAGATCTTCATCCACCTCCCCAGCACCCACCATGTTCTGAAAGTTAAAAGAATAAACCCAACTCACTGGATGCAGTCTGTACAGACGATTATGTAGACAAATCAYGGATGCATGCAACTGTGACCATGAATAATTTAAGCTTCTGTTTACCAGTCAAGAGCCACAGGAGGAGACAGTTCCCTAGCACTAAGGCAAGGTAACGGTATAATCTAAAGCAGCGTTGATTTACAGTCACAACTTGTATCTCAGGAAGACACATATTTTCTCCACAACACAAAGCACCATGTAGGTGCAGGCCAGAACTGATCGAACTGTACAGAGTCATTGTAACAGGAACAAGGGATTAAACATTTCAACCAGTCACGTATGCTGCAAATACCAAGCCGTGTCCCCTGACTCCCAACTTACCCTTAGTAAGACCACTTTAGTTGGGCATTTCAGTATCTCAGTCAAGGGGTTAGAATCCGCTTTCTTGCCCGTTTCTGCTATGAAGATAGAACAGTGAATCATGGRATAATTTAAGATTAAAGCTCACTTAAACCTTATATGGGGGCTTTTATCAGAATCTTACTGTTATCAAACAATGGAATAAAAGCCACAAAATGTACTTTCATATTRGTGAGGAATTCAGAACTCATAGCTATTTGGAAGGACAAGCAGAAAAATCACTGCTACAGAATGTGAATTARGCTAGAACACTGACAACATACTATTTCTTTGAGGGAAATCATTCATAAATTCAGAATTGTACCAGAGCCCGTAAGAATTGAAAATCAGATCTCCTGACTTCCAACACTTGTGCTCAGGCAAAGGTGCTGTTCTAGTGAGCCTAGATGTTGTCTCTAGATTAGACAACAGCAGGAACAAGATCTAAAGCACATGATAGGGAGAAAGTCAGCAGAAGCAGAGCAGGATCACCCCTTGAAGAGAAGAGGCTTCCAAACACTAAAGGAGGACAACTGATGGGGAAGGGGAGGATGAGCTAAAATAATTAACAGAGGACCACTTTAATTTTCTGCAAGGACAGATGGTAAACAAAAAAATCCAGGAGCTTCCACTCAGCCTGAACTATTATTTTTCCCTGACCATGTTTCACAAACTTATTGGTGTAGGACAAAATTACCTTTCTCTGCAGAATCGCCAACAATGATCTTGCCACCCCTCTTGCTTGTTTTCTCTACTGACAGTGCTGTGCTCAGCCCCTGTTCATGTTTTCCCAGCCCCTGGCCCTCTCTGAAACCATACTTCTGCATGATTTTATGAGCTACTGTCCCTCTGCAAAGAGAAAAAGCATCAGTCAGTAAAAGTTTCTTACACAAAACATTAACATTGCATTTCTCCTGAGTGCTCAAATACTCCATCTCCTAAAATCTCATTACACAGAGACTGAAAACTTAAAGAGCTTCTACAAGACTTTACAACCTCGCAATTTCACAGAACTCCGTGAAGATTAAAAGTGTTATCCCTGAACTACAGATAGAAGAGTTGTCAGAGAAGTTGACTAAATAAAATTTTTCATACTTTTACAAATACAACCCAACTTCCATTAGCAGTTCAAGTCAACATTGTACACTCTATGGAATGGTTTGAGTTGGAAGAGACCTTTAAAGATCAGCTAGTCCAACCCCTCTGCCATGGGCAGGGACATCTTTCACTAGATCAGGTTGCTGACAGGAAATCACAAAACAGATTAGACCAAGGTCTATTTAGTCCAGTTTCTTGTCTTTGTCAGTGGCTGGTATCAAAAGCTTGAGAGAAAAGGCAGCTGTAGAATATCTACTTCCCACATTAGATCACATTCCACTATCTACTAGTTCAAAGCTGGTGTAAGCTCCAGCGTACATAGCTTTGCGAGCCCTTCCTTTAACAAATCTGGATTACCCTCAGGATCAATTTAAACATGTGTTATCCTTCTGAATTTTCAAGAACGTATTGAGGCAATAAAGTCCCCAACCTATTTAAAGGTACCTTTTTTTTTTTTAAAGTACCTTACAAGAAGCACCTCCACTGACAGGTTTTGAAATTCCCACTAAATGAATAGATAGAATCAAAATACACCTACACGTGTTGACATTTCTTTGRAGACCATAGCTAGATAGGCCAGGACGCAAAAGATATGCCACGGTATAGTAGTTTGCACCACAGTAAATATTCTATACTCAGTCACCCCCATTTTACCAAGAGGCATATAAGAYCACACAGAAAATGCAGGATAGGTGACTACATGACTATTTTCTAAGCATACTATATGAAACATACAAAAACACATTAAAAAGGCCAAAAGGTCTGACTATGTAATGCTGAAAGGTTAAAACGCTAAGTCACAGAATAAACAGTAGCCAACTGTGTGGTCAAAGTAAGGCAGGTTAGGTCGTATTTTTAGCACTCCCCTCAATCAAGTGAAAGTCCCAGGGTATTGCTAACTAGAGGTGGTAACAATGGATAAACTGGCCCAACAGTACTGACTTTGGTTATCCTTTTTCCAGACAATGTAAAAAAAAAAAAAAAGGCATTTCTGTCAAAAAACTGCATGAAAAATTGTCTCCAAAATGGAAATGCAGTGTAATAATGTAAYAAACTATACTTTTATGTCTGCATTCATCCTGGATACAATTTTGACTACACTGAGTCTGCATTTTCACAACACCCGATGCGATTGATAAGAGGATCACAGCTAACCACTACACCCTTCAAACGAGGTCTCTAAGCTATTTTTAACTATAAATTCGACTTCATTTTGTTGCCACAGTAGTGATACAAGCATTACACACAATGCTAATCCAAGGCAGAAAAGTAAATGGACAGATTTGCAGCCACAGATACTACATTCATGCAAATATGCTTTGAATTTTTGACCAAACAAACAAAGCAGAACTGAAAYGATTTGCCCACTGGTACGTAGCAAATTTAAGACAAAGCTGGAAAAGAAACCTAGAGGAACTAACATMCCATCTGTGTTTTCCTGTATGCTACATTAACTTGGCTTGTACAAGCCACAAACACTTTATACTGGAATGTGGCTTCAGAACTCGCTTAAAAGCACAGCCTTGAGTGCAACCACCTCAAATGCATTTCTCTCGATCGAGTAAATCCACTGCTTTTTTTGTATCCTGCCAGCTAGGACTATATGCACTCAGACTGACCACATACATGCAATGGGTTGTGTTCTTCTCTACTGCCAAACTATTTTAACTTTTGGTTTCCACCACCTTCTAATGCCTTCTTCCACAAAATGTGCATAAGTCAATCATTTACCCCATGTTAGCAAGGAAAGAGTTGCTAGGTCCCGTGGGGGAACGAGGTCTTTCTGGCTCATCATACACTGGAGGAGGAATAGCTGCTTTGGAAGATGGTGCCCGAGGTCTTGACTCCTCTTCAAAYGGAAATGATGCTACAGCTGAAGAAAACGGAGACATTTGCTTTTTCAATAAAATACTTTGCATGAACTACCTACTTGTTATGAACACTAGAGTACTATGCCTTCAATCTAACTCATTTACAGACAGCTCTTCACCTGCAAGTTGTACTTTTTTCTGCTTTAATACTAAAAAACYACGAAAAAAAGTCTTCCACATAAATCCAACACAGAAGAATTTTTCCTTTGCACATGCTGCTTTAACATCCCCTCACCTCTCTCTCCCAAAACCAAGATTTGAGTTGAGTTATTCTGGATTTTCCTCATTGGATATAGAGCGAGTTTGTACCCACATTTATTAACCTATTACTTATCAAATGAAGAAAAGAAACATTAAGAGGCCACCTGCACTACAATGAGTTTATCCAGGCAGAGGGCAAGCAAACTTGAAAGCCCCATTAATAAGGAACAGAATTATGACAAAAATGGATCAATGCACACAGCTTGGGGCCTAAGGACTGTAAAGAAAAGTACACTGTACGTTTACACAAAAGAGAAATCAAGTCTATGAAAAAGAATGAATGCAACTCGAAGCAAAGTATTTACACAATCTTAAGAGGTCTCTCTGACAATTTCTGAACTGCAACTTTTCCTGGGGGATAGACAGATATATATCTCTATATCTATATATAGATATCTCAGTCATACTGATTAGATTATTAAACTACCTCCCACTGACAAGTCAAATGGCAAAATGCAAAAAAAAGCCTACAGAACACCGAAGTAAATATGTAGAACACACTTTTGAATGTACTTACGGACTTTTAGACTGACTTTATTTTGGATTATTTTCTTGTGAACTAGTGCTTGTATCTTACCAAATAAAATGTCAGATGTRAAGTTTGGGGATGTTGTATGAGGAAAAAAAAAAAAAATCGCTATTTAAGCAGTAGATGGACTGGACTATGGGACTTCTGCAACAGCAATATTTTCTCAGGTTTTCCAGCCTAGCTTTGAGCAGCAAGTAACAAGCTGTACAAAGGTTTCCTTGTGAGATGATGTCACATTTTGAAAGCTCTCCACCCTCAGGATATTGCTACCATTTCCAGCCTATATTTACTCTTCCTTGACACCACTCAATTGCTCTTAATTATTTACTCAAAACAATCTCTTTCTGTTTTTAATGTTTACACACTTCAAATGCTTTCACTATTMTATCATTCACTTACTCTGCCAAGCTTCATTTTTTTAATTTGAATCTTCTCATAAATAGAATCAGGACTCCCAAAGGAAAGTTTGTGTGCATAAGATTCTTTTTTCTTACTATTTTTTAACGACATACACGACATGCTGTTCATTATTTTAATTTTAAAATGTAAGACAATCAGACATGCAAAAAATCCACAGTTCTGTTCTTACAGCAAGATCATGCCATCTAGTGGACAACCGCAATCTTCAAGCTATCCTCACTGAGGGAAACCCTAGTGCACGCACATCTCTTTAGCAGATACTGTATCCCTCAAAAACTTMGAAAATTCTGTCTGTAGTACACAACCCCTTCAAGAAAAGGTATTCATAAACTACCTCCTAAAGCAAAGGGTAATGGAAAAATTCCCTCTCCAYGCTGTGGAGGTTTCTAGTCTACCCAGAGAAACCTGTCTGCAACATTTCTTCTTTCACATCAGAAATGAGTAACTGAACAATGTTATAGCAGACCAGCCTGCCAAACCACTTCTCTAGCAATACCGAAAGAATCCTTTCGAACAGAGATGTGAAGCACAGCAGTATCGCAGGTTCCCCACAGCTTCCCCCCATCAACAAAGAACTAGTGCAAGTTCTTCTGCCACAAAGAATCGTATGGGAAGAGAGGCAGGACGACTTAACTGAATAGAAGGTTGAGTGAGAAATAAACACCACTGCTAGGTTTTAGAGAACAGGATTTTGGTGTACTTACGCTCTTTGTCCTTCTCAACAAGAGAAGTGGGTGGTGCAATGGCAGCTCCTCCCATACCTATGAGCAAAACGGAAGACGAGACATTTGTATGATTAGGTTCTGCTGCTCGCAATACCTTCACTGAATCTTAACACAGCTGCTGGCTCCTTACCAGCCAATCCTTAACATACATCACTATCAACAGAAAAGCGGCAAGAGAGCAGTCTGAGAAGTTTCAGTAGTGGTAAACTAGAAATGAATGAAAGGCACATCAAGGGAGACAACATCAAACTGCAGTGATGTACTACATATGGTGTCTATCATAAACATGTTTCATAGGAATTCAAAATTAAAGACTGCAGTGAAACAAMTCTTCAGTTCTAAAACTGCTCGACCAAGCCAAATGAAAAAGACAGTCTGTTCAGGATTAACTACGCTTTCATAAAGTAMAAAGCCCCTTCCATATTTTAATAAGCAATATTCTAATGTAGTCTCAAACTTCCAAGGCAGAGCAAGTATTTTAAATGTCCCATCAGAAATTTTCTTTTCTAAAATAAAAACAGACCTGAATTATTTACTGTAACTTTGTTGCTGAAAGAGAATAAAGTTTAATTTTGTTTATGCAAAGACGTATCACCCAGATCCACATTTTGCTAACTAGTTCTAAGGGCATTCAAATAACAAATGCAGGAGTGGTAAGCCTTTATAGTGAAAACGCAACAGTGATTTTCATAGCCTGATTCTACCTCATGCCTCACCCCTTTCCTGGAACCTACATCACGCAGAAACTTAAAACAGGTATCTACAAACTAATGTAAAAAGAGATCTTTCCACAAATAATTTAGCTGCCATCTCCCTCCACGGAAAGAAGTTTTCTGCATTACAACAGTTATGATGTAATAAAATGCTAGGTTTATTCTAAAGGCTGAGAAATAACAGTATACTTCACAACTGAGAAAAGAGAAATACAGAATCCATGAAACAGGATTGTGAATTCCCCCCCCCCCCTTTTTCTTCTCTTTCCCCATCAAAAAAAAAAACCAACCAACAGCTCYCTTACTTCTTTTTCGTCTCTCCCTTTCATAATCTTCATCTTCGTCAGAATCTGGATCTGGTCTTCTTGAAAAGCCACTGGCTTCATGTCTGTCTTTACGTCTTCTAGGAGACACAGTAAGTTAGGATAAGAAGCCATCACAAAGTTAACTCTTTGCTTTAATTTGTGATACCACCATTGTAGTGTGAATTATACTGCTACACTCTAATTGGCATTTTAAAATGTTTTCCATGAAGGTGGAAGTAAACACCTTCATATTTTGTTTCTTTGCTTTTATCCTCATGGAGTATTTTTTGTAAAATGTAAGAGGATTCAAAGCAAGATGATTTTCCACGTGCAAGTCAGCCAAGGAGAATGTATGGAAATGAGGAAGCATCTGAATAAATCTAGTCCAAACTGACTACAGTGACTGAATGACTACAATGGAAGAGGTGTTGGATGGAATTGATAGGAAGGTTACAGAGACATTAATCAATCACCCTGCTTTGAACAGAATCCCTTTTAAATTCACCATCACAGGCTATACAGAGTAATATCATTTACTCAGTCAATTAAAAAAAAAAAATCATCAAGCTTAAATAATCAGATTATTGAGAAGCTACCTTGGTAACTAAAATAAGATTCAGGCAAGTCTATTAAAACTTTTAACATTTAGCTGAGAAATGCTTCAAGAATTGTTTGCACTTCAACTGYTACTTATTGTGATCACAAAATTACTCATTTTAATACTTTAGAAAAAGGAAAAGTATTTTTCCCAAAAAGTACAGCTTGAGGCATAACTCAGCTCTCATTCCCAGCACAGCCATCAAAACTGTGCTACAAGATGCTAAAAACAGCACTACTATGGAACCAGACAAAGTTTCTAAATCTCTACACTGTGAATTTAAAACAAATGTACACTCTGTTCAAACACCCGGGTTATCACAAAGCCTACACCTGATGCAGGTTTGGCTGAGAGTGTTTCCCCAATTTTAAATCAGAATGTATTGTGTATTTTTCACTTCCTCTCTCTAATGTTACATATAAAGACCACCCTCTTGGCCCACATATAACAAGTACAAGCATGACTACATAGTAATGAACGCTGAAGCTGTAGAAATGACAGCCCAGATTTCTGAGATCTTGCATGCTAGTACGACAGAGCCTCAGGCATTCCTCCTCCAGAACCATGAAGATATAACAGAGAGAAGACAGAGAAGTCCAAATGACTAGAAATATTAATTTCCACAGTCTAAACAGGGCAACAGAATATCCCTCTTGTAATGTCATAGACGTTAGATGATTCATACCATGATGAAGCTGGCTTATTAATTTCACTTAAAATAAGGAAATATAATTCTTACTGCCTGGCTGAATCTCCATTCAACTTCTTTAATATGATTAGAGAGATTTCTTATTYCAGGGAAAGGGCATTAAGGTAATTAAAAATAAGTAGTATCTTCCAGAGACAAAAGAATAATAAATACACGACTAACTCAAACCGCATGCAGAATATTAAAAAAGAAAATGAGACTATGCCTCCCAGAGGCCGTGCTAGCTACGTCTTTAAAACTGAAATGCATTCATGTATCAGGTCAGGGTATTTAAAAGCAGAAAGGATGGTTTATCATTGAGTGTAGAAAGGTTTTTGTAGTCCGGTTATACTGACAACAAATAGTCTAAAATATCTGCAAGGTCAAAGYCTGATAATGATGCATGAAGTACCCAAATACTGCTGCTACTATCAAAATAAAGTAAATGTAGAAAAACTTGACATGTCTTCCAGGCAAAGAGGCTGTAAACATGATAAATCCTATAATTTTTGCACTGCTAGRTGATTTTAGGAAGAGCATTAAAACATATTAATTAAAACATTGCGCTTGTTTCTACAAACATATTCTTCACAAAACTTTTAAGAATTTCCCTGAAACTGTTTAGAGGGATAAAACTAAACAAATCGATGTGTTTATTCGTTATATAATTGTCAATATGTCATGAGTTTAAACAAAAGCCTTACTTTTCTCTTTCTTCAATCTCCTTTTGCCTCTCCAGCTCACGCTGCCTCTGTCGTTCCTCTCTCTGACGTTTTACCACTTTTTCATAGTCATTTGGGAACATGGGATCATACTCATCYGCCAAAGGAATCAACACATCTCCCGCAGAAAAACCACTAGGCACAGGATCCTTAAAAAAGAAAAAGGAGTTTTTTCAGCTGAGATCTGAAAACAACATCCAATGGGAAACCAAGAATTTAACACTTCCTTCTCACTCCCAACAACACAAAACTCAATTCCTGACTTCTGTAATGGCAGGTAATACCCTAATCCTACTGATACTAGAAGAAATCTTTGGTTTACTTAAAAACTAACATTTCACCCAGTCTCTCACTATCTCAAATTTTTCCATGAARAAAGAATCACCCCCATCCACCCCCCCTGCCAAAAACAAAGCAGCAGCAAATCAACGTGGACAAGAATTTTTCAAAACCCATTCACTCCTTATTAGAAGTATTAGGGTATCTTGCTGTTGCAACCATCTGCAAGGGGTCCTCCCACACACTCTCATCAGTCTTTTTCATCATCTGCTATTAATATAATACCGACAGAGGTGCACATACTGTTCTTCTCTCATCTGAAAGAACTATTTCAGAACCATCACCTTTGAAAAAGTTTCAAGGAGAAAATTTCTTTTGATTCCTTACCACAAGAAAACCATTTTAAAAAGTTAGGTGGCTTTTCTTTTATTTTTGAGTTGATTGTTATACAGGTCCAGTTCCAACACTGGTGCAATTACAATTACATTAATTATTTATTTACCTGACCAAATTGCTGTCTTGCAAAGTACTTTGAAGCTGTCCAGGAGAAATACACTAGGAACACTGTTTTATTTTAACTGCACTTTAACCTTGGTAATTCCATGCTGTATCACATGGAAGTCTGTATAAAGTTGAAACGTTCATTAGTTAAAGAACCTCTGAGCAGAGGAAATCCATTTCAGAAAATGATCACTTCTGTGACAACTAAGAAAGACGATGACAAAATAAAAATACAGACTGCAGTCAAAGAATTCCAATTACAAAACATTTGTTAACAGCTGGACTTTTTAGCTGTCTTGGTCTTACCTTTAACCCAGCTGCTACATGAGGTGGTGTGTCCACAATCTGTCTCTCATCAGAAGAGCTACCTCGTTTCAGGTCAATCACTGGAGCAAGGACTGTTGTTTGTTTTGTTCTCTGACTCTAAAAAAATCACCAAAACACAAAATGTCTAAAAAAGATAACAAAATAGTTTTCTAAAAAGCAGCTTTCTTTATATACTTGCAGCTGGTATCTCCGTTTTTTTTTTAAAAGGGATGAAAACCACTGTCTCAAATTCTTCACTGTGCAAAGCTCAATATRTAATTTCTCTTCAGTTTATCAACATACAGTAATTCTGATGAATTTCTAATGGACATGGCTAACTTAAGTTTATGGCATATGTTAGGGGTGGCAAAGGCCACGCAGTTCTGAGACAGATGCTTGCCAACTGTGGTTAAAGAGCTGCTACACAAATACAGATCTGATGCAGCATTTCAAAGAACGCTTCGGTGAAACCAGTGCATACCTCCCTCTTTTTATGCCAGTGAGATCAGACTTTGCCTGTGCATGCACTAGAACATACAGTGGTAGGTGAATGGTCCTAGGTTCGGACTAGGACCAGAAACACACATTAAAAATTCAGATGATCTCTTCAGATTTTGATCCAACTGGCTTTTTTTTTTTTAAGAAGGGGCTCAGACTTCTTCCAAAAATGTACCGTTCTTCATATTTTATCATCTGATAAAATGTATTAATCTATTCTGAACTCTGAATTTTCAAATCCTGATCTATTCTTCTATTAGTCTATGCATACATTGCATATCAGTTACATAGACAAAGAATATATCTAATATAGTAAGCATTTAGATTTCATTCATGCAGGTTGTTTCAATTATCAACTAAAACCTGCCCTCAATTTTAGCAGCATAAATCAGGAGTAATTCCAGTGAAAAAAATGCTGTGCCTACTTAAGTATTCGATATCTATGCTACTACTTTTTTACTTAAATAATCTCACACTAGAACCTACACGCCACAAAGAACACACATGTCCTGCCCGAACCAAAATATCAATACTGCTTAAAGAAAAAGGGTGAAATACTGTAGCAATAAAAAGAGAAAATGGCTCTGTCACAGTTTAAGCTCAAGGAATTAGCTTGCACTCCTCCTCCCTTTCACGTACACTGGAAATACTTTCTGCAAAAATCTCTAATGCACACCAATTTGCACTTTAGCACCGAAAGCTTTTTAAATAGCAAGCATAAAAATACGTAAAATGACGCAAACATGTAAATAACAACGGATGCAAAATGCCAAGAATGACCAACAGCCAGTACTACCAACTATCAATCACAGTATGACCCTTACTTAAAAAAAAAAAAGCTTAGTCTCATTATTTTTGAAATTAGATTTGAACATCAGCTTTTGGCTCTGCTAGTTAAAAGATCTGAAGCTTGCAGCATGCACATCAGTTCTTCATTCAATCTTAATTTTGCAAGACTCCCCYTAACAGACTTCAAGAAACACGCATTTCGCCTCTTCCCTTGCTCAGTTTTGCTAGGCTCCTCGCTATAAACTCATAGACAAATCCTAGCAAAATTACCCCAAATCAGTATTCCAAGGTCACAACTTTTACTCAGTGCTCCGAGCACAAAAGAAGTTTGAATAATAGAAAGCAAAAATACAAAGAGACTATACCTTTGCTTGCGTGAGAGCTGCTTTCTTCACCTGCAGTTGAGACTGTAGTAGTTTGAAATTTTTGGACCAGCCTTCTGTTTTAGAATCGCTGGTCTCAACTCCCAAGTCATCGTAAAGTGACATTTTCTCTTCAATTTAAAACTAAAAGACAAAAGAAAAAATCCAGATGACATAACAAACCTACGTCCAGGGCTTATTTGCTACTAATTTGCCTATGCTTGTACACCACATTTTTATATACCTTTTTTTCAAAGCCAGAGCAAATTCAAAATAATAACATTTTTCTGCTTAGTAGCAGATACATATGACTACAGTAAGGCTGTTTAAAAGTAACTGTTTGAAAGGTAATGAATMCTGTTCAAGCATTAACAGCTGTTGGAAACTACCTAAAATTACATTCRTAGCATTAGATACCAATCATTTCAAGCTTTGAAGAAGTTACGCTGTAGTCCACACTGGTATTTTGAGGTTCACAAAGAAATGCAACAATAAGTATCACAACAGCCTCAAGACTTCCAAATCAAACACAAAGGAATTATTGTCTCTGCTGGCCTTAAAAACTATCCGCAGAACTATATCAACATTCCAATCATCTTTTTACATTTCACTATTATTTGCATCACTGTAAAGGAATATCTTTCTTATACTAAATATACTTGCTAGAGTATTATTAAGTAACTATTTCCGCAACGTTTAAAGGCCTGTCAAATACATAGAATTTACATATGCATACACACAACACACACACACATATATACTTATATATAAAATTAGCTAGGTAACAACATCAATAACATGACACAAAATATATGACTTTGTCTGATATGGCACCTCACATGAACAGAAGAAGAGAAAATTTGAATGTAATGAGACRTCTATCACGTGTGGAGCAACCTGTAAGCTCATATTTAGTCTCTGATAGGCCTGGATTACACTATCTCCACCCAAAAACTTTAACTTCTTAATTTACTGCAGGATCAAACATAACTGATTAATGGTCTGCAGTGAAAGCTTACAGATTCATCAGCAAGATCTTGATCCCACAGATCTGACAGATACTTATATTTGAGGGAACCTGCCCRACATGCAGGAGATGACTGTTGCTATAGATGTAACTTATATGCATTTAAACCTGTGGAAAAAGTCTCAGATGCAGCAGACAGCAGACTATATTACAACTCCAAAAGGTGGCAAGCTCRGCAAAAATTTTAAAAAACCCAAAAATTTAATCCTGCAGTGGAATATGAACAACCAGGGATGAGCAGAAGAAAGTTCACTGCAAGAAAATGGAGGAAGTTGCATTCATTGGAGATTATTACACATATGGCCACAGGGAATGAAACATATAGGGGAACATTATAACACATATGGGAACAGGATGCGGACAAGGCACTACAACAATTCCCATCTGCCACAGGGGAGTAAAGTTTACGCAGTAGGAGTGTAGCTATTCTGGGGCAGATATGATGCACTTGGGGTACGTTACGCTACGCACGGATATAGGGAGGGTGCTGCCACCGCGGGAAAGGGACTTTCTGCCTCAACGCCTGGAGGGGAGGGGGTGCACCACAGCCGGGGGGGGCACAAGGGAGCAAAGCAGAGGGGCTATAACCACGCCAACAGAAAGAGCGGGCTGTTATTTCCGCCCCCCATGCGGACAGAGGGGGCCGAGGCCTGGGACGCAGATGGGCCGCGCAGCGGGGGCTGAGGGAGCCCTGATATCCCCCCCCCCCCTCCACACAGGCCTAGACCCCTCCGAGCGGAACAGCCGCGCGGCCGAGGCCGCTGAGGGGGGGGACAGCCGCCCGCCTCCCGCTCCGCCCTGCCTCCCCACACCCCCCCCCAGAGCCCGGGACGTCCTCCCCGGGCAGGCGCGGCCGGCCGGGGCCCGCCGCCCGCCGCTCACCCGTCACCGCGCCTCCGCCGCCATGAGCCKGCCGCTGAGGCAGCCGGGAAGGGCCACCCCGCACGGCCGCCGCGCCTGCGCACTGAYGCCCGCCCGCCCCGCGGCGGCCGCGCACGCCCCGCTCGGCCAATGGGCGCCGAGGGCGCTGCGGCAGCGCCGCCATTGTACCGCCTCCTGGCGGCGGGCGGAGAGCGCAGCACCCCTTCGCCCCCCCCCCTCTTCCCGCTCCGCCCAGTGCGCACCAGTATGGCACTGGGGAGGGAGCCCCACATCCTACCCCGCGCCCGTCGCCGGGAGCTACGGGCTGGGGGAAGGCGCTCTGATCCCGAAAAGGAGGGAATGAAGGAACCATTCGCATTCCTGACTTCCCCCTGCACTGGCAGCCCTAATTAAGGTGCCAGACCCACAGCTGAGCCCCCTTTTTACTTGCCTGGTGCAGCGGAGCCGGGCCCTGCCTGCACCTCAGGCTTCCTACACCTCAGGCTTCCTACACCTCAGGCTTCCTAAACCTCAGGTTTCCTACACCTCAGGCTTCCTACACCTCAGGTTTCCTACACCTCAGGCTTCATAGCATGTTGTTTCGGCAGGCAGGACGGGGCAGGATGCAGCAAAGTGGGATATGGGGATGAATTCTGCAAGAGCAGAAAGATGACAGCTAATTGCGCACACGGTTTTTCGTCACAGGTGTGAAGTTTGGGCTCCTGGCTTCCTTGGTCCCAAAGAAACCCGAATTCCTTTTGRTTTTCACAGTGCAAATCCAGTGTAGTTGGTGCTCTGAGTGTTGTTTCCCTCCTTATACCGGGAATCCAGTCCCTGATGTGCCTTGGGGGTYCTGCAACAGGGCGAGACCGCGATGCTGGCGGGGTCTGGGGTCCCCCACAATTGGGATAACCCCGGAGTTTTGAGTCCTGTGCGGGGGTGGTGGATCACAGACCCACTCTGGAGGAGTTTCCAGTTGAGCTGAATGAGATGGGAGTCATTCGTCTCACRGTCTGCATGTGATGTTTGGCAGGTCTTTGTAATGATCCCTGCAATAACCCTTTTAAAGAAAGTGCATCAAACTATGGAAATAGAGACAAACAACAGTAAACACAAAGTAAACTTTATTTTGGCAGGATGGTTTAACAGCAAATACTATCAGATGCTCCATGTACCTCACATAATGACAGCCACTTCAAATCCCAGTGGCAACAGCGATACCAAACCCCGCGTTAGTTCTGCACTCACAATTTGAATGATCGTTAAGAACCGTCAGGGTTTTTCTGGGTTAAGAGCCCCTGTCACTGCTGAGGAGAGAAGAAATAATCGTTATAGCTGAGTTGTGAGRTTTTTGGGAAACAGGGTCGAATGTAGAGATATGACCTTGCAATATGATGAGCTGCCACTGACCCTTATTTAGTTGGAGCTATACTCGGGTTTGAAGCAGATTTAGGAATTCGATTGGCAGAGGGCAGGACTGTATTTATGCCCAACACTGTATTTTCCTTGCATGTTATATCACAATTCTCTATACTGCATTTCTAACTYTTTAAGAAATCTGTGGTAGCTTATTGAATGAATAATCTGGCAGTTTGTCTCTTTGGGCATTCAGCATTTCCAATTACTTACCAAGCACACCTTAATTTGGAGGGAGAAAAATGGAGACAATAATAYGAGACTCTTCTGAGTTTGACAACACAGTTGTAGTGAAAAAGTTAGGAAGAAAGAAAAGTTACAGTCATTCACATCAAGTGTATTTCAAATGTCCCCATCTATTATTCAGGCATGTTTGTTACCATTTCACTGTGCCATCACTCCCACTAATACYGGGTAATAGTGTTATTGCAAAGTATTTGGCTATTAGAAGTATTTATTGCATTATGTCATTTGGGCCTAAAATGGGCTGGATTGGTTGATTTCTCTGATCATCTAGCTGCAGAAATCATTTTTGTTTTCTAAAACAATCCCTAAAATTCTGTATCTGTCTGAGCCTGGATTTTATCCAACCACACCAATTTCCCATCTTTTCCAGGTAGCTCTTCCCAAAGTCTTGCACTAATTATTCCAGAGTCTTCTTTTTGACAGCAGCAAGAATGGATTTTCTTTTTTGCTTATAATGGGCAGGTRTATCTCCAGCATGTCAAATCGGATGAGCTGAGATTTCTAAGAATTATGGCCACTTGCACCGCATGATAAAGCGCTGCAAATAAACATGCAACACTGTCTGCAAAGCAAAACACAACCTCCAACCCCAAAGCAGATAGCATGTCACTTCARCCTCAAAATACTACAAGCACTATCTCTATAGTAATTAGAACAGTCCTTATCTCCAGCATTGTTTTCAACTGTGCTACCATGCAGTTTATTTCCCCATGGTTAGCTGAAAAAATGGTGCTAATAAATAAAGCTACTACTTAAAAAAGATCTGATTTCAAGTTCTGGACTATACTAGACTCTTTCCCTCCTAGTTATGCTGCTTTCTACTAAGGCAATCTTTCTAGGCAGTGCATTTACAGATGGGTCTATTTTCATAATAACAGTGAAAGCTTCTTCAACATAACAAGAAATTCTCTTCACTTTTATTTATGGAGGATCTCCCAAGTATCTTCCTTTGGTTTCTTGCCCTAGCAATGCCTGCATTTTTAAAGGAAGGATTGAAATAATTCACATATTTGTAACTTCRTGGAAGAAAGAAAATCAGCAGGACACTTGAATACTAATTTTACAGTGACAGAATCCCACTGAGAAAAGAACTGGTATCCTATGTTAAAGGAAGGAATCAAATAGTTAATTGCATCAAAAGGTACTGAGAGAAATCACTGTGGGTTGAAATGTCACAGAGCAATATCACAGCATGACAGTCATTGGGAAAAACTAAAAAGAGATTAGAGTCTGCAAAGGTGAAAAACATGATAATAATGGGAGATTTCAATTCCTTCTARGAACAAGTCACAACAGGGAGGGTAAAGGCTAAATTATTAGACCCATAAATAACTATTAATAATAATTATATAATTATCAACGTTGCTAATATTTATATTACTAATATTTAATAATATAATATAGATACATGATATTAATAATACAGTAATACTATTATATTAATAATAACTTATATAACAGCTATAACCTATTAAATCAATGAATCAGATAATTCACAAGAAGAGAAGCAGCTCTTGGTTGAGTCTAGAAAGTGCATTAGGCATAGATCAAAATTTGTCCATCACTGTTTGTAATAATAACCACAATATACTTGTATACACCCATACAGGAGCAAAGAAGCCAACAAAATCCACCTCATTAAATTCAGGAAGGCTGCAGGCAGGTAGAGAAATCTCACCCAGCTGCCAAGTCTAGAGGTCCCAGGCAGACTGGAAATGGAGGAGACATTTGCGGGGCCATCCCCAGCCCTACACATCTTGGAGGTAGGTAATGATTGTGGCTGAAATCTCTTTTTCAGCTATATCTGCAAAGGTGGGGAAGCACCGGCCAGCTCTGTGCCCTCCAACAGACCCTGGATGATGCTGAAGTCTGATCTTCCAACTACATGTATTTTTTTTCTTCAGGATTTTAAACTTTTCCATCTTGGTGTTTTTCCTCTTCAATCCCACTAATGATCACCGTCTCAGCAGTCCTACCTCTGTACCTGCCTTTCTTATTTCACCTGGCTCTGCTCTATACCTTTTCTTGCAGCTCTTTCTCCCAACTTAGCAATTTTCTCAGCAGTTTGAGATGAGTTTGATGCAGCTGGGTCTCCTGGGAGAGGAGGGGGATTATGGAGAGGGRATTACAGGCAAGACCAAAAGGCTGTGAATAAACTCCTGATTTTCACACTGTGAGAAGTGCCACCAGCCTTGGTTGGGACACCTCATCATACCAACAAGCAACCTGGAAAAAGTGAACAGCCAGGGTGATAAAATTTGCTGCGGAACCCAAATTATTCAGAGTAATCRGCCAAAAGCTGAAAGCAAAAAGTTGCAGAAGGATGGCATAACGCTGGCTGGGTGATGAGATGGCAGATGGGACCCAGTGTTAATGAATGCAAAGCAATGCACGCAAGAGAAAATAGCACTAACAAAACACACACAGCGGCAGGCTCTAAATCAGCTGCTTCCATTAAGGAAAGAGATGCTGCATTCATTGTGGATAATTTTCTAGAAATGCCTACTCAGTGCTCTGAAGGAGGCAAGAAAGCAAACAGGCTGCTAAGAAGCATTAAAATTAAAAAAAAAAAAAAAAAAGGAGAAAACATAAATTGCACATGCACCTTTGAATGGCCATCTGCACTCCTGGGCATCTCATCCCCTCCAAGAAGCAGCAGTGCAATGCAAAAACTTAAAGGAATCAGATGTGTTGACTGAAAAGAGACAGCTGAAGGGGACTCTGAAAGCATCTAGCATCCAAAATGGTATAGAAAAGGTAATTAGGGAGTTCTCATTTTTCTCCCTGATGGTGATCTCTAAGAAGGTGTAAAAYGAAGCAACGCTGAAGAAAAAAAGCAGCCTTTAAATGCCTCATTTCATATAATTTCCCTTAAGCTTTGATAGCATTTTTTKCTGGATTTGGATCATTTGTACTACATATTACAGATCTTTGCTGAGGATGAGGATTGCTAATATGCCAAAATGGCATTAGAGGGCAGTGCGTCRCAACCTAACTGGAGGTTCTTTGGGGTGGCAATCGTGGTTGCAGGAAACCCCCCCCCCCCAAACCACTGGGGATCAGGAGAGCAGAGTGGTTCCCACCCATGCAGGTGGGAAATGGTGGGGACCACAACGTGGTACAAAAGCAAAACATCAGGGCTGCTCAGAGAAGTGTTGATCGGGTTAAGAAGGTGGTTAAATCCCATCAGATGGTGATGGTTTCCAGCCAACGGTGGAGGTCCCACGGGGAGAACTGACCCCGCTGCACACCACGTTTTTTGTGGTGGCCTTGGCAGCACCTTCAAATCTTTCTGGWCTTTTTTTTCTTTTTTTTTTTTTTCCCTCCAGAAAATTACTGCTTGATTATCACTGCCATCTTCCTAATGACCTTCAGCATTGCCTGCATGGCAAAACAAAATACGAAGAGGACAGGGCCAGAAGAAAGTTTATCCTGGCTTGGGAAGATCGCCTTAGGCTTGCTGGCTTGAAAAAAAACAACTTGAAGGTGTAACAACGTGAAAGAATTGAAAATAGTTAGAAAGGCATTTGAAATATTCTTTCTTCTGCTAAGGGAGCAGCTGAAAATGCCTCTATGAAAGYGATGAAGAAAACAGTGTATTTTTGCCATATATAGAATGACCCAAAACCCCAGAAAATTGTGGCTTTTTTTCACCTAGTTTTTACTTACTTCAGATTTTTACCTAGTTTCATATTTTGGCTGAGTTCCATAACAAAAATGAGAAAGAAGTGTCTCAGAACAGAAATATTTCATCACAGATGAAGTTTCCAACACACGTATTTCAATATTTTTGATCACAACTAAAGAAAGCTCCGCTGCTGTTGACATTGCACAGTGGAGTGTTTTTGTTTGGCCAGTGATGGGGAAAAAAATGCTATAAATGAGGAAATGACCATTTTGTCCTACTGTCACTGTCTCAAGCTTGTTTGAAGAACTGAGAAAACATGTTGAAAATGTAACAGTGAAAATATTACAGATGACTAGACTTGGTACAGATGGGACGTCTGCCGTCACTGAGAGAAAAAAAGTGGTTGTGCTGCTCTGCGAGAGGAAGGGTTTGGATAGGAAGTTATTCAGATCCCCCCGCGTTAGCCATAAAGAGGCTCTTTGTGCTAAAGATGTAGGTTTTTTACATGCTTCAAATCCCACTGTCTGTGGCGTCAATAAAATCGGAGAGATTTCAGGAGTTTTCTGTTTGCTGGGAGTTGGACTCAATGATCCTAGGAGTCCCTTCCAACGTGAGATATTCTATGATTCTATGAAAATGAAGCGAGGGGGGGGAAAAAGAGTTAAACCTACATTGCATTGGTCATCAGCTTTAAAACTAATAGCTTTGAGAAAGATTTTGGAAGCCAAGGCAAGCGAGGGAGGATTTGGAAGAGAAGGAGAAAATCAGCTTCACAAGCTGGCTTGCCTGCCTTCCCAACCATTCCTGTGCGTGCCTGCAGTGAAAGCTTTCTCTCTAGCGTTACCATCTTTCTTTTAGTTTTCTCTAAACTAAAACCTTGCCGAACCTTGGCCGAACCATTATTTTTTCAAAATTTTCAATAGCTTCCACTCCTTTTTAAAGATCAAGTGATGTTAAATACTACAGTGGAGAACCTTTGCTATTAGACTTGTGTCCAGGTTTGAAGATTTTATGCCAGGAAAGGCCATTGGTTAAATTCGCTGAACCTTTTACCATGCAAAAGTGCCAATCCCTTTTAGAATCATTTAGCCCCTTCAATTTTCCATCCTAAAATATTGCTTCAATCTACTGCAGGTTTAATAGTGACACTAATGCATTTCCTATGGTTTTCAGAGCCCAGCTTGAGACTGCTTGAAGGATTCTGGGCATCTATTATCTGCAAATGAAAATATCTCAAGTTGAGTACTCAAAAACAGAAGGAGTCTCAGAGAGGAATTTTCAACATCAGTTGAAACTTCTGAATAAAAGCTCCCTCCAAATTTACAGGTACGTTTTTTTAACTGAAATACAATTCTGGATTTGAGATTAAATTCTAAGAACTGTGGGTTGTTACTGAGCGATATGACATCGCTCTGGAAATGCATCTGCACTGATGATTTACAGATAGGTAAGGTTACCCTTCCGCTTGCTGCAGATTTATATCAAATTCTTGTGAACAACCGTTTTCAGTCCAAAACAGCTGAATCCAAGAACTTAGGTTCAAAGAGAATACTCTGAGCTGCTGTAGATGGCTGTCACGACACTCTCAGCATAACCAGGATTATTTGGTGTTACTAGCATATCGATGGGCACTAAGATGCTCATGGACAGTAACAGGTTTGTGCAGTCTCCATCCTTGGAGGTTCTCAAGACCCAGCTGAATAAAGCCGGTTGGGATCTCATAACCAACCTTACGTTAAGCAGCAGGTTGGACCAATCCTTTCCAATCTGAATTATTCTATGAGTCTGTGATTATTTCTATGGGTTTGTTACTCGCTATGATTCTCAGAGAGGTGAGACCAAGGAAAGGACTTAGCATCCAAGCTTGCTCTGGATTACCGACCAAGTGCTCTGATCACTGGGGAAATGTGCAAAAAGAGTTCTCCTCCTCTTCCTCCATTAGTTGTTTAGCTCAGAAATGGCATGAGTACTTAAAATGCAAGTGGACAGTGGCACGTGCTGTATTCCCTGAATCAGCCGCCTGCTCAGCCTCACCTCAGTGAATTTCCTATTGCCTGATACCAGGTGACACCTTGTTCTCCATAGAGGAGCACCCTGTCAGATGTCAAGATAAGACCTGTTAGGTCAATGGAGAGAGCTGGATATTTCCCTTGAACTCTCTGAATCACTCTAGGAATACCCTGCATTCTTGCTAGTGACCACATGGAGAGCCCAAATGCTTAAGATSGCTATCCTAAAATATCCTGTCAGATTATCTTACCTAGGCATCTAAAAGGTGTAGGCCATCTAAATAGTCCCCCCATTTCTGATCCTCAGCCTACATCGCACAYAGTAATGCTGATCTTACACAATCCAACACCCGAGAGCAAGCCCAACCGTTACASTTCACAGAATCACAGAATGGTTGAGGTTGGAAGGGACCTCTGGAGGTCATCTTGTCCAACCAGCTGCTCAAGCAGGGCCACCTAGATCCAGTTGCCCAGGAYTGTGTCTAGACAGCTTTTKAATATCTCCAAGGAGGGAGACTCCACACCCCGCACTGGGCAACCTGTGCCAGTGCTCAGTCACCCTCACAGTGAAAAAAGTGTTTCCTGATGTTCAGAGGGAACCTCCTGTGTGTCAGTTTGTGCCCATTGCCTCCTGTCCTGTCACTGGGCACCACTGAACAGAGCCTGGCTCCATCCTCTTTGCACCCTCCCTGCAGATATTTATAAATATTGATAACACTCCCCTGAGCCCTCTCTTCTCCAGGCTGAACAGCCCCAGCTCTCTCAGTCTTTCCTCATATGTGAGATGCTCCAGTCCCTTCATCATCTTYGTGACCCTTTGCTGGACTCTCTCCAGTATGTCCATGGTCTTTAGGATGGATTCAGGCCTCCTTATGGAAGTGCTGGTCTCCAGATATGGGATGTATTACCCAAGCTGGTGTTTTCACATAATTTAAAGGTTGCCTTTCTGAAGACTATCACAAAATCTCACCTAGACTGTGCAAGGGATTGCCAACTTCTAAACAGAACTTCAACTTTTTTTCCATGTATATAGCCTTTTGTGCTGGGGTGTGTTCTCATCTGTTTTTTCTATGGCTTTCCTACTGTGTAGGGAATGTGCCCTAAAGTGTGTCCAAGTAAATAGCATTGAGGTGAATTTTTGAAGCTAAGATGAAGCTATGATATTCAGAATCTGTTGAATGAAGGAYTGCTGCTTTGGAGTAGTCCTAGAGGACTTGGAGAGTCCTGGCGGACTTACACATCAACCCTTCAAGATCGTCTCTGCCACAGAGTTGCTTGATGCAAACAGGGCAGGTATATTGGAACATTCTCATCCTTGACATTGGGAATAGACCAGTCTGGTCTAAATGGTATGACTCTGCTTTAGGATTCAGACCTTCAGCAAGCCCCAAGCAGCATTTCCCAGCTGTTTAGCAGTGATACCTCCCATCCCAGAGTAGTAGGAGTGTGTATATTGGATATATGGACATATAAGATCAGGTAAGATGTTTGTATTGGGTTTGCATGGCAAGGTTTTGGTAGCGGGTGGCTTCTGTRAGAAGCTGCTAGAAGCTTCCCCTATGTCCGATAGAGCCAATGCCAATTTATCTATCTAAAACTGAGATGCCCAGTAATTTTTCAAGCATGGGCTATGGCCAGGTGGTGRATCATCTCTAGAAGACAGTCCATGGAACAGCACTTTCTTAATTTACTGGTACAGTTTCCATATTCCATCTTRTGTGCCAGGGGTTATTTTTGTTCACAGTTCTCATTTTATAAAGAACTTTGTGTGCCTTGGGGTTTTTGRTAACTCTACAATTCACAACATACTGCTGTAGTAAGAAACAAAAAGACCCGTGTGTTTATTCAAAGTATGCCATCTTATGCAAGAAAGAAAAACTTTTATCTTGTATGTTATAAAACAACCCAATGACTGGAAATTAAGACAAGATTAAGGACAAGGGCAGATTATTCTGCATTTTTCTAGGTGGGATTTCTTGGCTCTTCCGTTGGAGATATTATCCTGATTATTGGAAAAGGGCCTGATACTGAACTACATTGATGGGGAATCTAGCCCAGCCTAGMAATTCCTATGTTTCTTAAGAATTATAGAATCRTAGAATCATTAAGGTTGGAAAAGACCTCTAAGATCATCAAGTCCAACCGTCGACCCAACACCACCATGCCCACTAAACCATGTCCCAAAGTGCCACATCTACATGTTTTTTTAATGCCTCCAGTGATGTTGACTCCACCACTTCCCTGGGCAGCCTGTTCCAGTGCTTGACAACCCTTTCGGTGAAGAAATTTTTCCTAATGCCCAATCTAAACCTCCCCTGGCGCAACTTGAGGTCATTTCCTCTTGTCCTATCACTAGTTACTTGGRAGAAGAGACCAACACCCACCTCGCTACAACCTCTTTTCAGGTAGTTGTAGAGAGCAATAAGGTCTCCTCTCAGCCTCCTTTTCTCCAGGCTAAACAACCCCAGCTCCCTCAGATGCTCCTCATAAGACTTGTTCTCCAGACCCTTCACCAGCCTCGTTGCCCTTCTCTGGACACGCTCCAGCACCTCMATGTCCTTCTTGKAGTGAGGGGCCCAAAACTGAACRCAGTATTCGAGGTGCGGCCTCACCAGTGCCGAGTACAGGGGCACGATCACCTCCCTGCTCCTGCTGGCCACACTATTCCTGACACAGGCCAGGATGCCGTTGGCCTTCTTGGCCACCTGGGCACATGCCGGCTCATGTTCAGCCGGTTGTCGACCAGCACCCCCAGGTCCTTTTCCGCCGGGSAGCTTTCCAGCCACTCTTCCCCAAGCCTGTAGCGTTGCCTGGGGTTGTTGTGACCCAAGTGCAGGACCCGGCACTTGGCCTTGTTGAACCTCATACAATTGGCCTCGGCCCATCGATCCAGCCTGTCCAGATCCCTCTGCAGAGCCTTCCCACCCTCAGGCAGATCAAGCAAGAAAAAGCACTGTAGCCAGAGATGGAGTACCCTAAAGTCTTTAATGATCTGGTCCCTTGACATTGTGGAAGGCAAATGGAGAAAATTGAATGCTAAGCTTTCATCTTTTTAAATATGAAAATGTTCACCGTGTCTCTTGTTTGTCCTTCTACACTCTTTCCAGTTTATGTAAAACCAAGACCTTAACCATAAGTGAGCAATGGCCAGGTATCAACCTCGTCCATCCTTCTGTTCCTGAAAAACAAGGAAGACATCAGAAAAAAAAATTACCCGCTCTTCAGGTAACAGCCTTGTAAACAGCATTATCTCCACCGTCAGAACAGACCACATGCGCGTAAAAGGATGTGTTATCAAAAATATCTATAATGGTGACCTTAAAAAAGTACAAGAAGTGCTAATGAATTTCTTGTTATTTTAGAAAGGGACTTTCTTCTCCGTTGGTGTGGAGAGCTTCCTGAAGCAAAAACAAATGAAGCTCTTCTTTCTTTCTTTTTAAACATAAGGTAGAAAACTTTTCGACTAAGCTTCTGCTCAGTTGTTTCCTAGCTATTCAGAATTAGGAGGTGATGCTCCGAATGAAGACTTTTAAAGTACTGTCTTTGCTCAAAGACTGCATGACATTAAGCAGGAGCACATAGAGACATCTCTGCAGTTACAATCAAGATTGTTATCAACAATTTATTGTTATCAACAGCTTACAGGTGTTAGGCAGGGGGGAAGGCAGGGAAGTGACTTCCCCAGGCCACATTTGGAGTTAGTGGAGGAGCCAAAATTAGGATGAGATGCTCTTAGCTGTCTCCTCTGGGCTCATCCTTCTGATGCTTGTTGCCTTCTGCAGCAGGTCCTTCTCATGAAGCTCTCCCTCTCATCTGGTTTCTCAGTTACATTTGTTGGTTACGATTTCTCATTTTCAAGTCCCRTGTTGGAGCTGGACATTGCTTGGATGGAGCCGACCAAGGGCCAAACGAGGCTGTCCCATCATGGGGAGCTTGTGGCAATGCTCGTGGTGATGAGTCAGTACCAGCAGCTCTGCTCTGACAATGATGTCACTTTTCGGAGAGCGTGAGAAGCTGAGGTTTGGCTGTGCACGGCTGTTTGGGATGCCACAGCAACCAGAGTGCAAACCCAATTGCATTACAACCGGTGCAGTTACCTCCTCCCTCCTGAAACCCAAAGGAGAACTTTTTCTGAGTTTCTCCTGCTAAAAAATATACCATGTGTTAACTCTGGCCACACTGAGCTACAGTGAGAAGAGGGTGCTGGTTTTGTGCCAAGCTGAAGCAAGCTATCTCCTTGGTACTTGTCCAGTTTCACCATGTTTTCTTCTCTCCCCTCCCTGTATGGTTGATTTAGCAAAGCTCTGGGGCAGTGCCCATTGAAGACACAGCAGAAAGACTCCAAATCTGGACTCTGTCACACTGCAAAACTTGATAAAGTGAAAAAAGGAGCAAGCTATACATAGCAATGTCTGGGCCAAGAACTGGGAAAGAAACCATTCATTTTAATGTCTTCATGCAAATCTTTAATTTCTTAATCTTCTTAATTCCACTTAAGAGAGATGATACAGATATGAYCATCTTGGTGGACATGGTTTGAACACTAAACAGCCAAGCAGGTAGATACTATCCTTCTATTATACTTTATATTTTYGTATTATCCTTTATCTGTTCTTTCTATAGTATCTGAGCTGCACGTATCTGGCATGGCATCTGGAGTACTTTCCTCTTCTAACTTTAAATAAGCTGACAAAACACTCCAAATTGAGGAGGCTCAGTGTCTGGCTTTTATTAGTCACACCAAATATTTCRGGTTTTCCACTTGCTCACCATGAAAATGACTAATGAGGTATTTTTTTTTCTTTTTTTTTTTGAGTGCTACTCTTTGTATCATGCAGGTAACATGCAATGAAGATGGTCATGAGGGCATCTGAGCAAGGGACAGTTAGAGTCTGGTATGAAGTAAATCAACCCTGGGAAATCTTGTCCTCTCTTCACTTGCTTCAACACAAGTGACATCAGCCTCTGTGTAACACGAGGCCATGTGAACCCCCCAGCCCCCAAAATCCTCACTTTCAGAGACTTCTTTCTTCTACTTTGAAAAAAAATATGTATTTTGAATAATTTCCTACACTGAAAGAAAGTTACAGTTGCAAGTCAAACTCTCCAGATGAGGAAATGTTGATCTCTGGGAATTAGAAATAAAGAAATTTAGGAGCTTGGAGCACGCACCTTGGGACAGAGCCTGTAATTATAAGATTGTTTAATACTTTCTTCATAGGACCCTGTTCTCCTATARGGCTGTCTGCTTATCAACACGCAGTGATCAAAATAGATGGGACTTCAGAAGGGCTGAACCGTGATAATCAGAGGTGTCAGTAGAGATGAGMGTGCCTGTATGTCCAGAAGAGATACAAAAGATCCTACATGTTGCTTTTCCATCCAATTTCTTGCCTGTGGTAAGTGTCACCGTACCCTTTTGAAGCCCGAGACCGTCCCACACGTGGTGGGATTCTGCTGGATGAAAGTGGTCTCCAGCAAAGTTTGCACATTTCTTGTGCAGYTGGGAAATGCAACCAGATTCGAAGCCGATTGCACTCGCTGTCCGAGTTCGGCGTCTCGCGGCGAGGACCCTTTTCSAGCACCGAATGCTCTCTAGTTACAATGAGCTTTGTCCTGGCCTCGGGGAGAAAGTTTGAGGCCATTTGCCACACACGAGTGAGCCCTCTGCAATCTCCTGGGCAGTTGCCTCGGTCAGATGGATGCAGGTGATGAAATAGGGTCTGGCTATAAAGTGTGGACAGTTCAATTTATGAGGGTCAGAGGAGAACTTCCTTGGGGTAAGCGGACTTCTGTTGAACAGCCTGATAAATAGCTGCTAGGTTTTTTTTAAGGAACAGGTACATGGCATGGAATATGAACTGCTTTATGGAAATAACTCCTGCACTTCATTAGCATGCTTTACACTCAGCTTGATCCTGTCTAGGTCACCTTTCTCCTTCCTCCTCCCAAGCCCCAGAGACGCAGTGACCATCGGAGACCCTGAACAGCACAAGTGTTAGGACTGGTGTGGACACCTTGGACCTTTCAATACTGCAGATTTGCCAGCTGCAGTTCATTGTTTTCACCTYTAATTGCATTCACCTTCAAGAGTGAAGTTGCCCAGAGCTCAGCCCCAAAACCTGCTGTGCTCCAGTATTTATAACCTGTGCACAACACTGCAAGAGCCAGAGRGATGATGGGGTTGGTGATAGGATCTGGATCCAGGACTTTTCACAAACATACTGGCTTATCTGTGTGAAGGGGATAAATCTGATGGCAGGGAGATTATTTTTGCCAAGATCCCGAAGCACTGGGAGACAGTCATAGACACCGAGGCAATGCAGGGCAATGTTCGCTGCTAATTACAGCAGATGGAGTTTGTTTGCAACAGTCGAAAACCAGGTGGGAAGGTTTGGTGGGTATACTCAGACCAAGTGTGACATCTGCAGCGTTTGGACATTTGGCTTGTTTGTAGCCAGCGTGGAGAAGCAGACAATTCTGCGGCGCAGCTCATCTCACCCAAATGCAGACATCTGAAATAGGTCATATGAGCTGCGCCCACTCCTCGCCGTTGACTGCGACGGCAGATGGGTGACTAGCTCAAAAGTCTGCGTCTACACCAACATCTAATATTAAGTGAGAAAAGGTGAAAACCACCTTGTTGATCCCAAAGTGTTTTCTTGTCTGGCAGTCAGGCTTCCCTCTAGAGAAAGAGATGGAGCGCTCTGAAATCCTCAACAGGCCTGTTGGGTTACTCAGAGCTTTGCACCTCAAACATCCATCATCTCATGGTCATTTGCTAATCCCAAGGTCTCCGTCCCAACCCCACCCTTCTCCACTGCACAAATAGTGCTCGGTCCATGAAAACGGTACTGGGGTAACAATAACAAAATGGGTCACAGAAATCTARCCCAATGGAAAGGATACCTGCCAGTTAGCTATTTATTTAATATTTCACCCATAAGTTTCTCTCTTCAGATGTCCAGCTCTGTTGACTAGCATCAGTGCTCCTTTGTTAGCCAGAGCAATGCTTAATTGCCCCATTTTAGAYTGCCTTCATCTACAACTCCTTGAATGCTGGTGTCACTGCAGCATTTGAGAACACCTGAATGTGCATTAGGAAAACACCCTACAGAGAAAAACCTAGAGCAACCACAGGAAATTATGATTTTAAAATTATATCCCGAATTATGAGGTTTGACTTTTGTAGCATAAGCTCAGCCTGAGTTACTCTGGCAATAATTTGARGGATTGCTCTTGATACTGTAAGAATAGGCTTGGGGACTCATTGAAAAGGTGTTGTAAAAAAGTCCTGAGCCTCATTAGGAGCAAAAAACAACGCATGAACCCTTATTCTGCAGTGAATGRAAGGGTCAGCTTTAATAATTTATGCTCAAGGAGGAAAAACTCATTTTCTGTTTCTTTAACCTGGCTGATGTAAAATGCGTCCTGACCTTTCTACATTCAGCTTTTCATTTTCTCACTCTGTACTTCCTCCCTGAGGACCACACCAATTTTCTCACTCATACACTAACATTTCTTGGTTAGTGGTTAGATTTAGAAACCTCCAAGTTACTSTAGCTGAAGAACTCTTCTAAATATTTCCTACCACTACTATTTGCATTTAGAAGTTCTTCTTTTTGCATTTCTGTAAGGAATCCTCAAAATCTGTACAGTTCAGAAGCGTTTTTCACTCCCAGGGAAAAGGCACTAGATTAAGATCATCTAAGAACTGAAATGCAACCATTTACATTTATTTCTGTGGCATAGTATTTAGCCCCAGTTCTTGGAACATCTACAACAGCTTCCTATGAGGTGGTAAACTCAGAGCTGACTCAACAAAATTCATACAGCTGAGATTAACTGTGCCTTCACTGAACTAAAGGAAGGCACTGAACTGTGCCTTCCCAAACAGAAGTATCTACCCAGCTCATAAAACTAAAGAAGGTGTAGAAAGATGCTTTCTGACATGCAGCAGAAAGATTTCTAATGGTGGTCTTCAACCATGGGAAGCTCACTTGGCAATATAAGGGCCAAAGGTGGGATGGGAATAGTATAATTTAACAGTCTGTGCTTTAAAACTTGCAGGAGGTCAGGTTCGTCTCCTCTGATTTTAGATGCCTATAATAAAGGGTATTTATGTGTGAGTTTACCATCTAGATCCTCTTTATTTTCAGCAGGGAAAACAAAACACTTAAAGGGCATGTTCCATCTGACCTATTTAAAACATCTTTTTTAAGCTCTGCCCTAGTCGAGTCTACTTGTCTTTATTGACAGCAAAAGGAGTCTAGACAGCCAGCTCAGGTGTTTGTCTCCCATGTGAGTCTCCAAAGGTGTTATGACTCCCACCTTTGGTGTCTAGTTATCGGATAGGGAAGAAAGCCACCTTCTTGGTTAGACAAAGACAGGTATTACATATCCAATGTCCAAGATGGATATTGTGTAGAGTTTCTGTCTGACTTTTATGGCAACAATGCCATTAAGTTATGCAAAATGTGCATTTGTTCATTTGTTCATTTAGTACAGTCACAGAACACTTTAAAACTGAAGGTCTGGCTCTTTTCTGGGCTAAAGAAGGTATAATAAYGAACATAAGGATTTTTACACTATCTGTCAACTTAGGGAAATATAACCTAACTATAACTCGATCTTAATAAAAAGGAGAAGGGAAGGAACAAATATGATCATGCAATAATATACTTCATTCATCAGTTTATTTTAAGGTCCTGAAATTTTTCTGCTCAGGACAGAGGGATGATGATTGCAAATAAGAATATCTATAAAAGAAAGTTATCTGTACTGTGCAGCTGTATTTGCATGGTGAAGTATTAAAGAACCCAATCTAGGCATCGCTGTGTTAATGAAGTTGCGGCAGTACTCACTACATGGAAGCTAAATATATCAAGAGTTCTTCACGTAAGCTGGAAGCTCAGCCAGACACTAAGTCTGTGGAGAACAAGTTTAAAAATTAAGTCTCCTCCAGATCTGCTCATTAGACACTGTTTTATTGTAATAATAATGTGCTTGGTGTTTGATTCCCACAGGGAAATACTAGGGGTGTTTYGGCAGTTGCTGCATACTAACCTGGTGATTTTGGAGAACAGCACCAACAGCCAAAAAAGCCAACACAATGTTGGGTGTCGTCACTGGGAATGGAACAGAGAAGATCATTTTGCTGCCATATACAACCTTTGTGGGCCTACATCTGGCGTAGCTGGTGCTATTGTGGTCTCTGCATCTCAAAAAGGACGTAGTGGAATTGGAGAAAGTCCAGAGAAGGACAACTAAAATAATCATGGGGATGGAGCAGTTGTCTTACAAGATGAGACAGCAAAGGTCTAGGACTGTTCAACGTGGAGAGGGGGAGGATGTGGGTAGGTTAACTCTATCATGGAGGTGAGGGATATGGTGAATGCAGACCCACAATAGCAGAACTAGGAGACATTTAGTAGAACATCAGTTTAAAACAGATAAAATGAATCGCTTGTTTGCACAATGGGTCCTTTAGCTTGCTGCTACAGGAGGTTGTGGAGGCCAATAGTACTGGCAGGTTGTCGTGGTTTAACCCCAGCCAGCATCTAAGCACCACACAGCCACTCGCTCACTCCCCCCGCAGCGGGACRGGGGAGAGAATTGGAAGGGAAGGGTAAAAGTGAGAAAACTCGTGGGTTGAGATAAAAACAGTTTAATAATTGAAATAAAATAAAATATATAATAATTATAATAATAATAATAAAATTGTAATGAAAATGAAAATAACAAGGAGAGAGAAATAAAACCCAAGAAAGACAAGTGATGGAAACACAAAGTTTGTTTCAAAGCATTTTGTGTTTCAGAAATCCAGGGAATTTCCTATATCTCTGTGGATGTGAACTAAAGGCCCATATACTTAATTTGACAGCAGTAAGCCATAGTATAACAAATATTCATGGAGAAATCTATGGTGAGAAGCATGATAAACACAGAGGAAGGAGAGCTGTAGATTCTTGCTCTCCACTTTGGACTGGAGGATGAAACCCTCCTGGTACCTGCTGAGGGGTAGGAACCCACCAGGTACCTTTCAACGCACACATCCCCTCAACTTTTGAGATGGAGCATCATCAGGTGATAAAGGACATAAAGTGATTTGTTTGATGGATTTAGCCCACTCAATACCGGACCCTCGAGGTCCCTTTCAGTTTTATGGTCCTCACGTATTTATCACAGAACTCGGCATCAGTGAAAGGAATAGTTGAGTGTAATGAACCCCGTCCAGGATGTTTGATGCGGAAGACTGTTCTCAGTCACTAAATAAGCAATTTAAATTCTCTTTTCAAATTCAGTACAGATTTTCAGGGTGGAYTTGTCTCATCCAGCTGTAGCTGCCTGAAAGACCTGTSTTTGGTTTAAACTAGTTATGCTGGYTTAACGGTTGTCTGCAGACGGGAGGGAGGGAGAGAAGTTCAGATGGGTGATTCATCCAGTAGATATAGATGTCCAGAAGAGGACGTGAATCACTCTCTAGATGCACTTGTTGACTCTCTCCATTGACTGAAGGGGGAACTTTGAAAACTATGCTGACCATACAACTCTCTCTTGACTTGAACCTAAATCCTTGTTGACCTTGGAAATACGCTCCATTTAAGATGCAAAATTTGTGTGCCTCATGTCAGCTCTGTCTCACTTTTGTGGGAAATAAAAAGCAGTTAAAACCAGTTTGGTCACTGTAAATAATTAGGTTGGGTGAAAAATGTCTGATGATCATTTCTAGCACGTGGTATAACCAGGGCTTCCCCATGCCTCTGCTTTGCAGCAGAGCTGGATGCTGTGGTGGAGGACAGGAAGGGCCCTTGTGCATGGCAACTTTAATGACTTTTCTTGAAAATACCAAGCATAGTCCTCTAACTAATCTGTAAAGAAAGCCAAGAGTGGCCTATTTAAATGCAAAACGTAGCTATTTGAGCTTCAGCTGTTCAGTATGGAGTAGCACTGTATCCCATGCTTAAGGTAAAATTCCCAATGTATTTCCTCCCAAGTAAAAAGTAAATACTGTGAGTTTACAACCACCATTACCATAATTTCAAGGATGTATAAGCAATATACCAATTAACAGAGTTTAGTTAGCGATTAGAGCCACCCTGCACTCTTCTGGGTAAGATCCGTATGAAATGTTATTCCTTTGAATAGAGGGCTCATGTAAGAGTGATTCACAGCAGAAAAGGTGAATTAAAGAAGGAAAACACAAAGCTTGCTTATTTTAGTGAGTTATGTGGCTACTTACCACTGCTTTGAACTGGGCAGGGTTGCAATAAGATCATAATGTTGTCCTTCCTTTAAGCTGCCTTGGTTTTGTTTGCAACATCATTGGATTTATAAAGTAAGCAATGCCCAACTGAAAACTTAATACCGCTTTGCTTTATTTGAGACGGTAATGTAAAGAGACCAAGTCTCCTGGGAGATCTTGATGCAGACCTCTCTGAATTTCTGTTTTCTCCCCAGCTTCTGAATGATTCTGCTTTTTTCCATCAGATAAAACTGCACCAGTTACGCTGTAAAATCTGCTTACAGCCTCCGCTACTCAGACCTCCAGACCAAAGGAGTTCCTGCACGAAGAGTTTTAAAAGCACTTGCAGGATTTTGAATGGCTCTTGTTAAACCTAGACCCAAGGAAGGCTGGAGCTGTGTGTGTGTTTTACTGTCTGGCAACTCCACTTCTGCATCTTCCTTGGTCTTGTGGCATTGTATAAAAATAATCTTCATAACCTTGCCTGTGGTAACCTGGGCCAAGTAACGGTCTCTTTTCCTCCCAGCTCTCTGCTGAAAGAGAGGACTTCTCTGAGCAGCAAAATTCCGCTGATCACTGGGAGAAAGTTCAAAACCAACAGAGACACCAGCACCTTCTTTTCCCCCTATACCTTCCTAGATGCTCAAGATGCTCCTATTTCCCTCCATCCCTTTCCAGCTTTCCCTGAGTTTTCACAGCGCCTCTCCTCTTTATCGCCACGCACCTCTGTCACTAACATCTAATGTTAATCATCTAAATTATAATGCTAATTATGGGTTTTTTTTTTCTCATAAACCCCTGTTTTTTCTGCGCCTAGATAACTTTTCCCCTTGCTGGGTCTCTCTGTTCTCACACTCCCCTTCTCTGCCTTGCCCTGCTTTGGGTCAGTTGCTTGCAGAAGCAGCGCTGTTTTTTCCTGGAATCGTTCAGCAAGCTGACCTATTTCACAAAGCTGACCTAACTAATTGCTCTCACAAGCGGTAACCGTTTTCTTCTGACCTTTAAAAAGGTCTAAATGCCGAGTTATGGGTCCTTCTCATGCAAACTGTGCTTGTAGCAATTAGCCACCTGGGGTCACCGTTCCTTCCAGTACAACAACTGACTGTACATTGCATGTTCTTGCTAGGATAAAACCTCACCATTTCTAATAAAATCTTAGTGGCTATTATCCACCTACACTGAGATTTGCTGCTTGAAAGCAAATGGCTGCGGGAAAGAGGGAGTACGTCTCAGCTCACCTGCCGAAAAAAGAACTTTTTTCAGCATAAGGAAAAATTCAGCTTGTTGAGAATCTGCAGTCTAAACTGCTGCCCTCTGCTCAGAGTTTGCAATCATTAATTGACCAGCAGGATTCTGAATAGCTGAGAGAGGCAGATTAAGATGAAGGACTGCAGCAAAGGTCTCCCATCTCTGTCTCCATCATGCAAACAGCTATGAAATTAAATAGTTTGACCAGGCAAGAAATAGAAGGAGAGGTTTCGGAGTAAATCCCCGCATCTCCAAAGAACAGACCACATGTTTAGTAGGAGAAGGACAAATTGTGATAAACAGTCTGGGATTTCTTGCTGTACAATGCAATAAATATGTCTTACCAGCCCAGATAGTTGCAGTTTTGCATATGCAGTTGCATATCTCCAGGTATCTTGGAAAAAGGTGAAGAATTGGGGTCTATGACTTTCCGACAGATATTTCAAGAGCAAGTTTCTCCAAGTCCCTCAGTGGGCTTTGGCATGAGTGTTTCCTATTATGCTATTAAATATGGAAGATGATTTGGTACTAAAGCAAAGGCAGTAAATATCTGTGGAGCATGGAGCAGCCCCGGGGTGAACAAAGCATTTTACCCACAGCAGTTGCTCCAGAAGCCTTACTTCTTCTCTGYGCCCTGTTGCATTTGGGTTTGGGCAGTAATCTCCTGGCCAAAGCCTTGTTGCCAACAGACCCTCCAAGAGGACTTGCCATCTGCATCAGTGAAGCTGCTCAAAAGCTTTAATGAAAAGGGCAAAGGGAGATTTATCAGGAGAGAGAGAGCAGGGGCTGTAGCATCTCTTCTGCCTGCTGCTCTCATGAGCACTGCCTAAAGTCTTGTTTGCGCCTTTCCACATGCTGGGGGAGAAGATGCACATTTGTGCAATCTCCCATAGATATGGCATCTTCATCCACCACCCCAAAAAGGTCTGGTTTGGATCTCACGCAAAAGAAGCTGCCTTGTGTCAGCTGCCTTTCACAGGACCATCACCCTTAGGGATGTGAGGACAGGAGAGTCTCTGATGGTGAGGAACAGAGATACTTATACAGCATCCTCTGTGTCTGTGGCTAGGACTGATGGATGCAGCCATAGTGGCATTTAAAAATGTATCGTCACATCTATTTCTTAGCATACCTCTTAGGAAGACTTCACTCATTAAGGGTTTATAAAGGAGAAGTAAATGTCCAGCGTGTAATAATCATGATAGATTACCACAGATAATTTAAATCTGGTTTTCCATAGTCTATCGCAACTAATTCTCTAGGTACTAACAGATAATAGTTTCTGTGGAAATGGCTGTAGAAAAACTACATAAAGTGTGATACTTCCTTGATCATTTCCAGTTTCCCACTGACATTTGGAAGAACCAGTTTCACTGAAGCATGGCGAGCCCAGACAATTTAGGAACAAGAGAAAACCTTTCCAAACCTGCCTGCCTCATCCTCATAGATTTTTTTGATCAAACTTCAGAAGTCCATCCTTCAGAAGCTCAGCTGCCACTCAGAAAAACTGAAAACATGCATACAGCAAAAAATAAACGGAGTGTGGCTTTATCACCAGCAGATGAAGACCTCCAAAAAACCAAAACGATACCCCATGGGACCTTTTCTTTGTAGGCAGAGCCCACAGATGGTGTCCGAAGTCCATTGTCATACACCAGACAACTGTTCTACAGTGATGGTCCCTCTCAAATGCCGGTCCAGCCACAGATTTGGGGTCAAGTGGCTGCACAAACCCGTTAAAATCTTGCCCCCTTGTACTGACCTCAGCTGTAGCGGAACAGCTCTGGTGTCAGTAGCTCTGATGTGTCAAACCACTTCCTACACACGACGGCACGCTCCGCCACACTGAGCATTAAGTTTGATTTCCTGGATAAAAGCTACTAATACCTGAACAGAGAGCAGCCTTTATTCTCTCTTGCGGAGCCAGCCAGCGAAACAACGATTTGCTGACCAAAGAGCAAAGTCCTTGCCGCGCACRCAGGGTGATGCTCCCCACCGGTCTAACCAGGCAGTAGACGGCTCCTTGGCTTGGTCGGCACCAGCCCGTCGCTTCTGAGAAACTTCACCATCCTCAGTGTTGCGGAGAAAAGATATGAACAAGTCCCATGGAGCTCAAATGCCTTTTGATGTGGCTCTTGTTTGGATTCGTCAAGGGGAACAAGCCAGGTAAAAGACTATTTCTGCCTTTTGGGGAGGGAAAATAYGATTTGCTTTTTTGTGGTGGCTGCTGGAGGATGTTCGCAACATCCTGACTCCTTTCAGGTAAGGAAAGATGTTAAGAGCTTAAGGAATTTATTATTCTAAGGAAGTGAGAGAAATGGGTTTTGTGCCCACAAACCATCAACTGCAGACAATCCAGAGCACTACAGGATATTTTTTGTCTGAGTAATCTATGTATCGTCCAACCCATCGCCGGCACAGTGGGCAGATCAAAGCAGCCTTGTGCACCTTAAGTAGCTCTTTGAATTTGTTTTTTTCCATTTTGCAAGTAACTTYAGGAAATATAAAAATAGACCCTGAAATGTCAGTACCTCTGTAGGTAAAATTGATAGCAAGGCTATTAGTTAAAAGGTGCCATCCAAGTTTGCTATGGGTACTATAGATACCACGTATTCTTTCAGCCACGCCTYCCAACCAGTAGTGCCTATAAAGTGTGAACGGAGGCACCTAATTCATTCAACATCATTTTACACATTTATAAATTGTCATATTGCTTATATTTRGCTTATTTATTGTGACAAGTGTGTGCATTGAGAAATGGTCTGGTGATATATTAGCGTATTTGAATTTAAACTGCTTTGTTCAGAGGAAAAAAAAAATATCTTACATCCTCAGTGCTCCATAAATGTGAGATTTCCTTCYGTATCTGCTGATGATGTCCAGGTTGAGAGGTATGAGGAGACACAGCCTAAGGCAGGTTCTCAGGTGCAAAGGTACGGTAACTGCTAATGGATCACCTCTAGCAGGGCTGCGAATTTTATTAGGCGCGGGGCATCTCAAGGGAAGACTGTATTGCTTGTAACCTAACTCACTAACGCAGGAACTACCTCCACAAAGAGTTAACCCCCAGGTGATTTTATTCTCGTTAAAAGTATTTTGCCAGTAAATGCTGTACCTTTTCCTTCACGGGGCATTTTCATTGCCAAACGAAGTGCCGGTGCCCACGGCAAGCATTTAAGCGCTGTGTGCGAGAGCATCGCTGCGAGAGGTTCAGCCAGAGATATGTAAATGGGATCGGTTCTGGGATGAGTCAGGTCCCCTATATCACGCTTTCTGTATTACTGTGTCTGGGACAGGTTGTGAGATTTCTTGCTGGCAAGTCTCGTTTATCAGAAATCTTTCTGTTTTTTGGAAAAAATTGAGGGGTGTTAGAGCAGTTGCATTTTATGCAATTTTATGTGATTTAATTCGCTGATGAATGAATAAATGCATAGCGTTGCATTCTTCGCTGTACCACTAAGCTCTTCTTTCCTCAGCTTCCTGTATTTATTTTCAATGTCTCTCCCCATGTTAAAACACAAGATCTCTCTCTATATATATTTAATTTCTCCCAGCAAATAATACACTAAGGTTGAAACACCACCTTTTACCAATTTAGGGTTTTTTATTGTAGAGATGCCTGAAGTATTGTGGCTGTAAGACCTATTGTTTTTAATTCCTTAGGGGGATCAACAAGGAGACCTGGGAACAGACATAAGCAAAGAAAAGGGAAAGAGGCTAGGACAAACTGGTCAAAAATCAACTGTCTCAATACATACAGTGCTATTAGTATTATTTTGCCTTAGTCTTTTCAGCTCGTCCCAGCACTGCAAATTCGTTTTTGTAAATAGATCCTGCCATAGATGTTGTTTGCAAGAGGGTTTCTGGCAAATTGCACCATCAAGAATAAATATCATTAGGGGAAAAAGAAAATAAAAAMCCTTTGTTTTACAGAACCGTTTCACTGATTGATAGATCTCAAAGTGCTTTGAGAGGGCAACGTCCTCTGATATGTATCTGGGGAAACTAAGGCATGGGGTGATGATGCATTTAGTAAAAATTAAACTACACCTTAGTGCTAAAGAGGGTAAGAGAAATGCTGATTTTCTTGTGAAGAGCATCACATCTATCTCATTTACTCTGTACAGCAGCAGTGCCTAGAAGCCGCAGGCATGGATGAGGCTTGAAGTATGCTAGTGAGGGTCAAATAACAAGATAAAAGCTGGTCTGTGCTCCTACGACCTTTCCATCTTGCTATTCATCTTACAGGAATACACTGAATAGATTTGAAAGTTAAACCTGGAAGGGATTAAAACTCACAAAAGAAAGAATTTCATTCAACTGAATTTCATTCACACAAGATGGGTACCAGATCTCAGTCATTTAAATGAGAGGAATTTCTTTCCCATTATACTTGCATATTAGCGCTCGCTCCCATGGATTTGAAATGCAATGCAGAATAAATTAAAGTTGTCAAACACGTACAAGTGTTTCTTGTAAGGTCAACCAGAGAGCAAATACCTTTATAAACCTTCCAACTACAGTGGCCCCCAGCAGCAAAGTGCCTAACATACAGCTACAAACAAAAAAAATTTGTTAAAAAATTGTTAAAAATTTGTGATCCTTCTGAGGAAAAGCAGGTGTTACGGACAGAGATCCTGCAGCATCTGCTTCTGCCTTCAGATGGAGAAATCTTCTCCCCGCCTCATCAGAGATGAGATGTTATGYCCCTTCCCTTTTATCACAGCAAAAAATCCACTCTTTAGCTACTGCTAGAAAGCCACTGCCTTTGACTTTGCTCGCTATTGCCTTCAATTGGTGTCCCTGCTTTCTTCCTCGATGTTCAGCTTTATCTCTCCTGTTTTTCCTTTTGCATTAATTGCATCTCCAAAGCCCAGCTTTTAGATGTTTTCTACCTGTTGTTTCCATCTCCTGATCCTGGTCCCGAATCTTGGAACAACCTGGTTTACTGAGTTTTTTCTCCATCTCCTCCAATGCTTCTCCAAAACTCACATTTCCAAAGTCCTTCCATGACTTTCTTCACTTGAATCCGTGTTCCTCATCCCTGCCATGGTAGCAGCACTCTGGCATCTGCTGCTTTTTSTTTATGTTATGTTCTCCATTTGTAAAGTGTGAGCCTCCCGATAAAAATATACAGCCCTCTTTATTTGGAAAAATGTTTCATGCATTACAAGGTCATAAAAATCATCAACACTAACAAATAATTTCCAGCCCACTCCTGAGAGCTCCAGCAAAAAGCTCAATGACCATGCTAAGGCCACAAGTCAAATGAGATGAGCCCGAAAGCCACATTTGAAATCAAAAGAGTCCCACCAGACCTTTTTTCATTGTTACCCAAGACTGGGACACATGCTTGTCATCCAGTTCAATTATTTTCAGGGAGGATATTCTCTACTGCCCTTCCAACCCAACAAAAGGCAAGGCTGAGAAAGTTCCAGCCAAAGAAAAGGAACTGAATTTCTGCTGCTGTTTAAAAAGCCAATTTTCTTTCTCAGCAATGTGTTTTTCCCTTTAGATGAAAATACCGAAGAGGCGGGTGTTACCGAAGTCACAGATTTAAGCAAAAACGTAGCCAAACCTATTCAAAACCCAAATGTCACACACCAAAACAAGGCTTTCACATACGATATTCTCAAAAACAGACACTGTGTTCTGCTACCATACCATGTGCTGTGGTTGCCTTTAAAGAGTTTGAGCTCTGTGGCTTTACCACAGAACCAAGAAGGTTATAAACACCCAGAAGCAACAGAATAAGAAAAACAAATGTTCCGCATTCTTCACTTCATACATTTTCTACGCAGTGCACTGTGCTCAGGCTAGTTTTCCTCCCTCTCYCTGCCTTCGGAAACACTCTCCCTCTTTTCTAATGCTCCCTCTTCCAATTCCACATTTGCAGTCCAAGTCCCCAGCCCAGCCTCCCTGCCAGGGCAGGCATGAGATTCATCTCACTTAACTTCAGCCATCTGCACCATCGTCTCCATCAAGCTGGACATGTGGACCTCCTTCAGAGCCAGGGGAGAGAAAGCAGCGCTTTGAGGGCACAGTTCATCTACCAAATTGCAGATAAGGGTGCAATGAGTCATGTCCTGTCAGCGTCTTTCTAGTGACTACACAGGGAATTGAAATGTCTGCTTTTTGTCGGCCGGATGGCACTCAGTCCATGCCTTAAAACAGGAGTGAGTTGGTGATGAAGGGGAATAATTGTGTTTCGGAAAAGGGAAGACAGATATTCAGTCAAGAAACATCTGGGTCAGCAGAAGACACAACTACATCTGCAGGCTGCATTGCTGGGAACGCACAGCAGAGTGAGCGCTAAAATTATATCAATGCATTAGCTAAACCACACTAATTATCGATGTGAGCATGTAAGAGCGTTCTTCCACCACTGTAGCTGATAAAAAGAGAGAAGCACTTTTAAGCATTGCTTTGGAGAATTTAAGTTAAAAGTTAGGTGTCTGCTGTCCTCTAGAGRGGTCTGCCCAGCTCCACTCCTTACAGAAGGAGCTAAGAAGGCAAGTTCCTGAGGCTAAATTATGCTCAGCCTGAGAAAGCTTAATCCTCCTGTCAAACCTTGCTATATGGAAATTTTTTTTGCATTAGATTCCACTGCCTAGGTCAATGGCAAACAGCTGGTTAGCACGATTAAGCCAAGAGAKAAGAGAAGTGCATCTCTCCCAAACCTCATTTTCTATGGTCCTACAAAGAGTTAATGGACAGCTCCTGCCGGTTCATATTCCAGTTTATTTTATGCTGTCTTTCCAACAGAGACATCTTCTAGTACAGCAAACTCAGCAGGCATTGAACTGCCCAGTCCCTAGAATAGGACATGCYTCTCCTCCACTGCTAGGAATATTAAAACCCATCTCCTGCCCCATAAGGCTGATCTCTCCTCCATASGCTGTTTGCATTAAATCTTGCGCCTGGTAATTTCATCTGCATTGTATTTCTGTCACTTAAATTGCAGACTCATTACTGCTCAGATGACTTTGTAAGATAATCTCTGTGCAATCTACAGTATAGCTAACCAAAATCTCACAGGCAAATTACCATAAACTTCAGGTCTGCACCCCAGCCCCARAGCTGGGATCTATTGCCAGCTTACAAACCCACATAGACAAAAAATGACATTAATCAGAGGGGAAAGAAGCAGGCAGAGCTGTAGTTAGCTTGTTAACGGACCCTTTGGGAGTAAGATTTGAAGTTAGAAAAAGTTCATTACCATTTCAGTCCAGTTGYCGGTATCAATTCCTCCTCTTCACCCATATCAGTTTCATCTTCAAGAGACATGCTCTATTTAGAGAGCACATAGTTTCAGACAGCATATGAACCCCCAGGGCTGAATTAGCTTTTCAGGCACATCTGGGGAAATGTCTTCTTTTTGGCACGGCTTGATTTCTTGGTATCTCTGGGGAGAGGCTCTCTTCATTTCTGAACTGGGCAGGTGTGTGAAGTACCTGGTTTCTTCCACTGCTTCTACCCAGATCTTCAGAAGAGCCAGTTTCCTACCGATCCCRTCTTACTGCCTCTGTATTTAGGGGAAAATTGTCCTATTTTTGCACCTTGCCGTTTTAACTTGACATCAGAATAATGTCAGCGCTGGTGACACACAACCACATGACAGAGGAAATTCTGAGTTTAGGTTATCATGGCATGACTCACTGTCTGTGTTTATCTAATACTAAAAATACCTGTTATAAATTTTCCCCATTCACTTCTTCTGGACAACAGGTGTTGTTCTGATGCCTTGTTCTGCCGACTTAGACGTGGAAGAGAAATAGGCAGGAGAGCTTCATAAATCCTAATACTGTCAGCACATCTACTATGAGCCGTTTTATGCTGGGTCAGTAACGTATTTGAATGGGAAACCTCAAGGAAGAAAGCCAAGCACTGAAAGAACTGATGGTGATTTAGCCAGTGGGTTTCTTTCCACCGAGCCTAAATAATGATGCTAGATGCTGAGGGTAACCAAAGGCAGTTAAGCTTTATTTAGCACATGGCAATGAACTCGCAAAAGATGGCATGGCAGGGTATTCTGCCTGGCACCAGCCTGCAATAACTTCTCTGTGATATCTGACAGCTTATGTGGAGGTCCCAGATGCCCTAAGACACCTCAAATGGCATCAGGCACCATTACTTAAGCAGGAATAGCAGGAATCCCACCTATCTTGTGGCTCAAATGACAAGGAGTGGCTTGCAGGTCTCAGAAAACTTATCAAACTTAATTTTGGGAGCACACCAGAGGATGCAATGACTACTTTTTAATTTTTGTGTTTCACAGTTGTCTATCATCTGAATTCACTAGTCTCCTTCTAATTCCAAGGGCACGGCTCCATCCACTATATGATAATATCTGAAACCAGTTCCAAAATTTCCAGAAATGCTGTASGCACCAAAAATCCACTAATGTGGGGAGAAATGCGGATTGCCAGCTGCCTTAGGAGAGCTATGGATTCTAGCAATTCTGCAACAGTGCTAAATTTAGCAGCGCCAAATCCCATGAACGTAATTACACCAATCTTTCTGTTTGGCCCATTTCAATACATCGTGTTAGTACCTCTAAGTGCAAAGAAATGGAGTCACAGGGCACTTTTGGGGTGTAGGAAATAAGAATGGTAGGTGTGGGCTGATGAAGGTTGTGAATGAAGGAAAGGGAGGACAGAGGACATCGGGACGGAAAGGGAAGGAAATAGGGACACACAGCACCTTGTCACAGGGATGGAGAATTGGCAGATGTGGGGAGGGAAAATGAGGAGGCAAACAAAACCCCAAGGGGAGGTTTGAAGGTGATGTGAGGGCGGTCTTTTAAACCAATACTAGCAGGAGCGTAGCCSTGGAGTAGCTGTGGAGGGATGCAGAGTCCGAAGGAAAGCTGGGCTGTGCAAARCTGGGCCACCGGAGGCTACAAGGCAGGTTACACCCAGGTGTGCTGGCCTTTTGTAAGATTTATGTTTTCCTATCACACCAACTCAAACGAATTGACAGACTAATCCCAWCCGGGTGCAAAACAGCAAAAAAAAGCAAAGTTAATCTCCCCTAAAAATGTAAAAAGTCAGAAATTAGTCAAGGAGTAAATCTACACTGCCATTCCCTAGTTTCCTGGCTTCTTCCATTCCTCGGCTCTTTTATCACCCACACGGCAGGGATGTTGATTTTTTAGGGGCAAACCATGCAGTTTCCTCAGGCACAAAGACTGAATGAAGTTCTGGGGATGATTCACTCCAGGGGTCATTCTGCGTAGGCAATATGATCCGGACCTCACCAGGTCTGCTTCCTCTCTGCACAGTCTTCCCACACTATTCCTGAGAGGTCCAGTGCCATGAAAGACCCTTGCACACCTATACGCCACCACCTATGGCCTCTGCAGCTTTGGGGGATACTTATTCTTCCCTGATGGGAGTTTGAATACAGCAATTAGCCTGAACCTGTGATGCTGCTAAATATCAAAGCACTGGGAGCTCTTCTAGGTTTGATGGATGCAGGTGGCCAAGAAGGCCAACGGCATCCTGGCCTGTRTCAGGAATAGTGTGGCCAGCAGGAGCAGGGARGTGATCGTGCCCCTGTACYCGGCACTGGTGAGGCYGCACCTCRAATACTGTGTTCAGTTTTGGGCCCCTCACTACAAGAAGGACATTGAGGKGCTGGAGCGTGTCCAGAGAAGGGCGACGAGGCTGGTGAAGGGTCTRGAGAACAGGTCTGATGAGGAGCGGCTGAGGGAGCTGRGGTTGTTTAGCCTGGAGAAGAGGAGGCTGAGGGGAGACCTTATCGCTCTCTACAACTACCTGAAAGGAGGCTGTAGAGAGRYGGGTGYTGGTCTCTTCTCCCRAGTAACAAGTGATAGRACGAGAGGAAATGGCCTCAAGTTGCGCCAGGGGAGGTTTAGATTGGATATTAGGAAAAWTTTTTTCACYGAAAGGGTAGTCAGGCATTGGAACAGGCTGCCCAGGGAAGTGGTGGAGTCACCATCCCTGGAGGTGTTCAAAAAACATGTGGATGAGGTGCTTCGGGACATGGTTTAGTGGGCATGGGTACTGGGTTGATGGTTGGACTCGATGATCTTAAAGGTCTTTTCCAACCTTAATGATTCTATGATTCTACGATTCTATGATTCTATAGCTTCCATTCTCAGATAGACTTCACTGAGTGTGTCGTCATTATCATGAGTTACTATCACATGTACTGCCACAATGCCTGGAGTCCTGGCTGATAGCTAGGACTTGTTAGACATGGTACAAATAGCTGACAAACAGAGGAAGTTTAGGATCCCARTGTAAGGCAAGAAAGTACAGAAGTAATATTGATCAGCATGTTGGGTGCCTACCTGTTCTTGAAAGATGGGTAAAAGACCACTTAAAGAAAAGCACCTCTGAAGATATATAAGATACTTAAAGACAGTGAAGAGGAATAATGGCAACGGRTATCTTGAAATGTCCATATTCAGGCACAGCTTCTCCCAGTGTGAGGACTGGTACAACAATAAACCCCAAAGCTGATGACTTTGATATTAAACACATTGGTGAGAAGGTCTAGCTTGGGAAGAGAAGCCAATGTTTTTAAAGGTTGTGATGGTTGATAAGGAGAAGGTTCTTGAAAATGGAAGCAAAATATTTGATGTGACAGTGAAGCAGTTAGAAGTCAACAGAGGGAAGCAAACAGAAGGTCACAATGAGACCTAGGAAATTCATCTTTCCAAATGCTTTCTGGGTCAGAGACAGGAATATGGTTGTAAAGGCCAAAGAAGTAGATACTGCAGTGGTTTAGATGTGAGAAGACAAGAATTTGAGTGATGTGAATGAAATGAAAAGGCTGGATCCTAGGAGTGTTGCATGAGATCCAGCTGCAATGTGGATGAGTTGATCCAAGAGCGCCAGCCTGATGGGTATTGCTCACTGTCACCAGTGTGCACCATTTCTGCACAACCCTTATCTGACACATGCAAGTTCAGAAGAACCCTAACTTCATTTGATCATCAATTAAAACGATGGTTGACCTTTATGATGAGTAGGCTAAATGCTGCGGGTTTTCTTAAGAAGAGACTAAAGAGTTGTAGGTTTGAGTGCCTCATGCTGAGATTCAGATCTGCAGTTTGCATCAAAGAGGCTTTTGAAGTCTTGAGGGAAACATGCTTTTAGCTTTCAGGGAAAGTGAGAGTACGTGATCTCAACTTGCTGCTAATCTGATAACTCTTTAATTTTAATCACCCTGACAGTCTGTGGTAAACCATGTGGTTAACTGTTTCGGGTATAGTCGCTTGTCTCAAAGCCACAGTTTGGTGTAGTTTACAAGGTGAATCCTTTGATAACACAAAGATACAAGGGGATTAAAATATCCCTTACACAGCTTAGCTGTTAAGCCGCTCACAATACTTTTCACTGTTGCCTTCCTCAAACTTTGTGACTTTTACAAAGCGGCAAGATAATGAAAAGCAAAAAGGACAGAAAATRTCAAAGCGAGAAAATGATGGGTGACTCTGAAAGAAAAGGGCATTGCAGGACTGGGTCTGGGAGTCGCTGATTGGGTTGCTGTTGGCAAGGCATGGCTTTRTTTGAAGGAGAAGGCACTTTGGGAGTCAAGGGCAGATGCCAAATGATGAACAACTATCAGGGATGTAAGGCCCTTTCACAGTCACTCTTGCTGGTTGCYAAGGCTGCGTTGATTATGCAAAGCATTTGACACTGTCCCGCATGACATCCTTGTCTCTAAATTGGAGAGGCATGGATTTGACRGATGGACCACTCRGCGGATAAGGAATTGGCTGGATGGTCACACTCAAGAGTTGTGGGCAAYGGCTCGATATCCAAGTGGAGACCAGTGGCGTTCCTCAGGACTCGGTATTGGGACCRGCTCTGTTTAACATCTTTGTCTGCGACACGGACAGTGGGATCGAGTGCACCCTCAGCAAGTTTGCCGACGACACCAAGCTGTGTGGTGTGGTTGACAYGCTGGAGGGAAGGGATGCCATCCAGAGGGACCTTGACAGTCTTGAGGGGTGGGCCCATGCAAACCTCATGAAGTTCAACAAGGCCAAGTGCAAGGTCCTGCACATGGGTCGRGGCAATCCCAAGCACAAATACAGGCTGGGCGGAGAATGGATTGAGAGCAGCCCTGAGGAGAAGGACTTGGAGGTATTGGTTGATGAGAAGCTCAACATGACTTGGCAATGTGCGCTTGCAGCCCAGAAAGCCAACTGTATCCTGGGCTGCATCACAAGAAGCGTGGSCAGCAGGTTGAGGGAGGTGATTCTGCCCCTCTACTCCGCTCTCGTGAGACCCCACCTGCAGTGCTGCGTCCAGCTCTGGGGTCCCCAACAGAAGAAGGACATGGACSTGTTGGAGCGGGTCCAGAGGAGGGCCACGAAGATGATCAAGGGATGGAGCACCTCTCCTATGAAGACAGGCTGAGAGAGTTGGGGTTATTCGGTCTGGAGAAGAGAAGGCTCCAGGGAGACCTTATGGCAGCCTTTCAGTACCTGAAGGGGSCCTACAGGAAAGCTGGAGAGGGACTTTTTATGGGCATGTAGTGATAGGACAAGGGGTAATGGCTTTGAACTGAAAGAGGGTAGATTTAGATCAGATATAAGGAAAAAATTCTTCACTATTAGGGCGGTGAGGCTCTGGAACAGGTTGCCCAGAGAAGTTGTGGATGCCTCCTCCCTGGAAGTGTTCAAGGCCRGGCTGGATGGGCTTTGAGCAACCTGGTCTAGCAGAAGGTGTCCCTGCCCATGGCAGGGGGGTTGGAACTAGATGATCTTTAAGGTCTCTTTAAGGTCTCTTCCAAACCATTCCATGATTCTATGATTCTATGATTATGGCTGCAGAAAATGTGAAGACATGATGACTAAGAAATTCTACTCGTAATCGCTGTTACTATTATGCATAAGCATAAAGGGCCACAGATCACGCATCCAAAGATCCCGAACGCCAGCCCTGATGCAACCAGCCTGTTTTGTGTTTGAATTTCTCAGCCTTTAGGCCTTAAATAATCATGAAGTCGTGCCTTTATCAACTCCTGGGTCCCCAGCTCAGTTTCAGTGGGCTTTTCAAGTGCACTGAAATGATCTAACTTAATTCATTCCAACTGATTGAGAGGTACATTTAGATGTGATTTGCTGATGACACAGCACTTCACGTCCTTGTTTTGGGACAAGTTATGTTTAGGTTTGCAAACTTATTTCACAGTAAGTTGCTCTTTGGTGTGCTCAGACAGAACTAAGAGTCTACTCCCCTTTCCATCGTTTGCTTATAGATGATTGCAACTTCTAATGACTTGGTTTTGCTTATTATGCCTCACTGGTGCAGGCAGCAGCCCTACGRTATGATTGTGTACAGCTTCATTAAGAAAATGTTGGTAGCGTTTCATGTTGCCCATCTGCTGGGTGCAGAAAGAAAGGGCTCAMCCGCCTTCAGGCAGCCGGAGCAGGAGCAGGCAGATAGGCCTGGTGCCTCCCACCACCGCTCCCAGCTGCTGCAGAACACCCTTGCTCCAGCACCCTTTCTCCTCTAGAAGAAACACAAGGGAGTCGAATCAACCCCTCCTAAGTAAAAAAGTGTAGACAAATACAGGTTTCACATCGCTCGGTGGAGACACTCCCAAGGGATTTTTCTGCATCCTGAACAAATCCATGCTTATAAAATCAATGGCAACAACTAACTCCAATGTGAAGAAGGCTTTGGAAGGCGGGATTGTTCTAAAATTAAAACAAAAAATGTTCACTCAAAGTAGCTAACAGTTTTGCCAGACACTCGGAGCCTCTCCTTGGCTTAGAGACAATCAAAGAAACACAGCTTGGCTACCCTCATGTTCCCTTCATGACATCCACTTTCATCCCTCAGCTGTGATTTTAGTCCTGGGGCTGGGAGCAGAATTAGGCTTACTTCACTGAGCTCTGGGCATGATCTGGTATGGATAAGACAGAAAGAGGTGGGAAGTCCTCGGTGAATAAAGTAGATGCACAGGCTGTCCTGATTCTCAGGCGTTCTCTTTGCAGAAGGATGCCCAGCTCTTCCAACGACCGAATTTGCTGATGTTACTGCTGAAATGTATCCACTGGGGACCAAACTGTATTACGAATGTGACAGTGGCTATGCGAGAAGAAGTGGCCAGTACTCGGGAATTCGGTGTCAGAGTATAGAGCGAGTTGCTTCCTGGATCTACAAGAAATTTGAATGCGTTGGTAAGTGATTGTTGTCCTTTTTCTACACTTGTAGAGGTGTTTTTCCAATGAGTTAGTCAGTATAAGACACATCTGGGCATTGCTCTAACAAATGATCTTTTGTGCTTATCTTTGCAAATTAGAACTTGCAACAATTCTATCCTGCCTCTAAAAGTTTGGGTGCTCTGGCTTTGCTCTGCTATTTGTCCTGCTGCAATTCAGCAAATATAACTTCTCCCACAGATGAGAAAATTTTGTTGTCAACGGCTCCCACAATGGAGTTAGATTTAACACAGAAGCCAGAAAGAAAAACACAGAGCCCTGCACCCCAGAAGCAAGAAAACCTTTCAGAGTTTGACCAGAAAGGTAAGTAAGAGCCCATTCATTACTGTAACACCTCTCCCACTGATTTCCATGGAAGCAGTGTAAGAATGATGAGTAATTTTTAATTATTTTGACAAAGAGAAAGAAACAATTGCTATAATATCTTGGCTGAACAATTGATATGGTGTAAGCGAATGAGTATTTTATATCGTAACAAAGAATTAGGAAGGCTTGGTACAGCCTGCTTGTCTATATTTTGTGAGAATACAAATCATGTTTCATGTTTCAAGAACAAAAGCAGTAGGTAAAATCTATCATCTGCTTTAACCGTGTGCTGCCTTGTGATCCCACAGATTTTTGTGGTCCTCCCAAGACTATTCCACATGCCTCTTTAAGCCTGAACAAACAGTACTACGTGGGACAAGTATTATATTTCAAATGCCAGAGCGGTTATGATAAGCGACCCCCCACCTCTGGCACCCGCAGGTGCAAGAAGGTGAATGGCAAAATCATCTGGACCTCCCTTGACATGCGGTGCACCAATGACAGCAGCCACAGCGGCGAGTGGCCACCACAGACTATTGAGCCAGGTAAGATGGTTGCTTTGGCATCACATCRGTGTCATGACCTCTTCATGCAGGGTCCAGACCCCCCCAGCTCAGCACATCAATCCTAGGGAACAACCTGCTTGGGGTTTGGGATGGAGAGATCAGCGACCTCAGGGCTCTGACACTGATGGAGATGTCACCTCTGACTGATGGAGGTGACATCTCTGGGGAGGACATAGCTGCATCCTACTTTGCCTTGGGTGTCCTTTCATATTAACTGCAAAATTTCAGGAATTTATGAGCAGATAGAGCCACACTGTCATATACTGGGAAGAAAATAGAATAAGCCTTCTCTTTTCTCCTTCCTCTTGGCAGCTATAGGTCATCTGTTGTCACTTCACAGTAAGGTACTCCAAAAGGTATATCTAAGGATGCCTCATGATTAGTCAGGGTTTTAGGATCCAGAGTTTAGCTAGTCCATAGCTAAAAATGAGTGATGTGGCTCGGTTCTTCATTTAACAGCCAGGATGCTGTTTTGAACAAAAAGACAGCAAAAAGCCCACCAGTATTGCACTGTAGTCCTTATGGACCCAGATTCAGCAGGACATGCACCACCGCGGTCTGGCAGCTTGAGTTYCACTGCTCGGGGAGCCCGCAGGGCTCTCAAGTGAGGCTGCAGAACCTCTGTTTCTTGCTTTTATGCCCTCAGATGGGTTAATGCCAAAAAAAAAGACCTTCATGGTCTGTATCCCACCCAAATTARCTACCTTTTCTGATGGGATCTCTCCTAACTCTACAATGAATGAGTTCAATACGCAGAGAGAAAACAGAGCCCCTTTCCCAAGGATCTGTGATAGCACTGAGGGTCTTGGGCCCTCTCTGAGTGGGCGGCAGAGCTATTGTAGGTGGAAGGACCCGATGTCCACCACCTCCACAGTCCTCAGGCTTTCATTACCTTCCCAACCTCCTCTGAGGTAGGGGAGTGCTGYGGGCTGAATTTTACAGAGGTGGGACCCAATGCAAAGTCAACACGAGGACTTTTTGTATCAACAGAGAGTGGAAAAAAATGGTTTTCACCAGTAATTGAGCCTTTAAGGGGAAATTCATCTTGCAGAACTGTAGACATCTACTGCATAGATGCCCATGTCTGAGCTGGACTGCCTCTGTAACCGACAGAGGGGAATAGGTGTTGATGGTGCTGTGTTAGCTGCCCTRTTTCACAAGTCTATTCTAGTGTGAGATGAATTGCACCCTTTAGAGGCTTGTTTCTCCCCAGTGACTATTGCAGAGCCCAGATGACTATCTCAGAGGCCACATCTACGTAACGGTAGGTGAGATGAATGCCAGCCCTTGTGACCCAGACCAGGCCATGTGGTAGAGCAGGATGGTTTGGGCAGGCCCTTTTGCCTGCAGAGTGACCTCGCAGGTGACACTTTGCCATCGTTGCCTCTCGTTGCTGCTCTGACTGTGAGAATGAATCACCTTACTCACCGGACACGCTATTTCAGCATTAACCCAGGACTTTCTCCTCTTCTTCACAGCTCCATCTGTTTCCCTGTGGTGTCCAGTTCAGAGTGTTTCAGGTACAGCAGTCACAATTTGTGGTTTGGTCTTTCCTCCTCCTTCAGGRCAGTTATTTTTTTTCCATTGATAATTTCACTTGGTACTATCAGGATGAAGGAACTTCTTGCTATGATGGAAATAACCCATCAACATACCAGTCCTAGAAAATGATATAACCTATTGAATAGTCAGWGATTACAAATATTTGAAATTTTAAAATTAGGATTATGAAAAACAYGAGACTGGATGATGAAATAGGCCATCTTGGCCTTTAATTCAACAGAACAATAATTCCAGTTTCCTGCAAAAGTACACTCAAACCTGAGCAAGGCCAGGTCTTTGTAATTAGCGCACCAAATATTTATTCCCCCAAAATGTTGCCTTTCTCTATGTTATGATRTGATGTCTTTAAAGGGGCTGGATAAGGAATATCCTCCCTTTTCTCAGTTCTCGCCCCAGCATTCAGCACAAAGAGATTTATCAAGACACCACTCTTACAGGACCTCTTGTTAAAATCCTGCCCATATCTCATACTGGCTCAAGTTCAGAGCTTTCTTTTCAGGATAAGGGAGAAATTCAATTAATTTCTTGCACCAGGGAAATTTTGGGTTACATTTCTGGGGAAAAAGAGGTCCTGTTGGAAGCCATGTTTCCAAATCCTAGCTTGGCACCTTGAAAGTCATCCCCCCCCAGTCTCGTATGAAATAAAGACCTTTTAGCTGGATCCCATTGCCTGGAAGATACAGTTCGCTTCATGCCCACCACTAACAGATATCAGAYCAGCACATATGTTGATATCCAGGCTGGAAACATCTATTGATGGCCAAGAAACAAACATGGCAATTATTAAGTCTGCCGTGCAGAGGGAGAGCTGTCAGACCTAGCCTGACTCTATCCTCATCRCTGCTTTGATGCTCATTGCCAGAAGAGCAAATCGATACAAAAAATCAAGAATTTCTCTCTCTTTGTAGGTTCGACTCATCCATCCTTTTCCTCATCTGTGGTGCTGCCAGTGACAGGTATGCCATTTTGTTAATTGGACTCAGACTTCATCCCATCCCCCAGAGCAGTTACTTTGCCTTTCAATTTGCTCTTCTACCGAAGAGATTCATCTCTGTTATAAGAGCCAATAGATATACTGCAAGACACATCTACGTCCATGTATTGGGTGAGAAGTCAGTAAAGAAAGTGTAAATAGACACTGTTTAAGCACTTAAGCTTTTTATAGAGAGGTTTTCAAAGACTCATAAGGGATGCAAAAGAAAACAGATCAACCAAAAGTCTAGTTTTTAAATGAAGCAATTTTCAGATTCTTTCTCTGAGACTTTCTGTGAATTCAGTGAATAACTTCAACTGGAAAAAGCAGGAAAAATGTAAATATTTAAATGATGTGTTTCTTTCACATTTTCAAAGGAGTAAAAAAAGGATGGGCAAGTAAAATATTTTCTCACAGCTAAACTGATGCATTTAGATCAGTCTGAAGAGATTTTCTTCTCCCCCTTCCCCATCTTCCATTCCACAATTAGCTGCTAAAATAGAAATTGTCTTTTACTGTGCATATGCTCAAGACTTTGTACAAGGGCTCTTGATTCCAGCTGGAGTCTGCTGACAACTGTAGGACACATTATATCGGAGTGAGATAAAGGAAGGGAAGGAGGGGTATTGCAAACTATGCCAGAGACCACAGCATCAGTAGTCCCAGGTTATTTGGCCGTGGTTGCTCTCTAGTTGCCCAGGTCCTTTCTGGCTGGGTCCTGTTTGCCCCAAGGAGCAAAGCAGTGGGGCAATATGAAAGAACTATTGCCTCTGGGCACAGGGGCAAGATAAGTCCCTATCCCAGGTCTTGCCTGTTTCTCCCAGTTGGAGTAATTGCAATAATTACAGGTAAAACCAGGTGCTAACTGTGATGATTTTCTGTTTTAACAGCTATCTTTTTTGTTCTGCTCATCATTCCTGCTGTCTTTGTGTGACTCACCAAGCAGAGAATACGGTAAGTGGGACGGAACCAGGAAAATGTGAAATCTAAAAAAAAAATCCCTGGCAGTGGAAGAGCTATCAACCGGATCAGCCATCTTACTATTGCACTGCTTAGATTTCTGAATACCTTCTTTGGTATTAAATAAATGACCCTGGGTTTTGGGTTGTCTGGTTCAGCTCTTAAATACTGGCACAAGAAAAGGAGGAATCAGAGCTTTTGAAATCAAAAAGACCGCTTTGTCCCAGCCATTGTGGAACTGAGAACGGCAGTTGAAATAATGGGTGGAAAATGATCCCCGTAGGGAAATTAAGGTTAGTTATGCAAATATGTTGGTTTCAGATAGATTACACAATCAGTCTTTTTCTCTCTGGCTAACCTGTGGGAAGTCTGGTWGAGCATCTGCCACCATGACCACGTAATTCTTCTTCCTTCATCCCCCTGATTTCTCAGTCGTGTCATGACAACTTTGTACTTCAGACTTATTTTAGTCTGGCCTCCTCGCTGTTTCTATCACTACACTGAGATGCACAGAGGCTGTTCCTGTTCACAGGCTCCCCAGCCTAGTTAATCCAAGATGTCCCTATTTGATACTTGGGAGTTCTCCTTCTCTCCTCTCTCTCTTTGCTAATCCTCATCCCCATTTCTCTTCATGTTCCTTACTAATTACTGGTGGGCTCTGGTTCTCTGCTGAATGGGGATTTTTCTCAAAAAGGAGGAGGATTTTGTGAAACCACATCAGCAGTGCTTTTTTGCCAGTTCACGGTACGTTAAAGCCATAGAAAGTATAGACAACGCTTTGAAACRTGTTTTAGTGAAGATGGTCAACCATGGTGCAGATTGCCCGGGCCGTTGTGGGGTTTCTGAGAATATGATAGGTGAAAAATTGGCAAGAATGATCTACATTTCACTGGCCCTGTAGTGGAACAAGTGATGAAATAGCTGATGCCAGATGAAATAGTAACTGAGATCCTAAGTGGTGTCTTCTGCAAAAAGTACTGTGTGGTTTCTCATAGTAAATGTAGAAGAAACCACAGAAAGCCTGCCTCTTCCCAGCTGTAGTCGTCTTTTTCCTGCTGTAGAGAAGACTTCTCAGGGAATTGCGRTGTTCAGATGCAAACTCATGAAATCGATGCCTTGCCACAGAAGAAACCAGATTGTACCAGCAACTCCAAGACCAGCAGTGGCAAACGAGGAGGAAGCCTGGACACTCAAATCTAATGTGTGAAGGAGGCAGAAAATATTACGGCTTAATTCTTATGGGGACAGAGTGACTTTCCGCCTACGAGTACCGGTGGAGGGAGTGCACCCTGTCATTGACAGACGGGGAAGGAGCCCTGCCTGAAACTGCTTCCCAGAAACACTTCTCCTCCTACCATATAGCAGATGTATTGCTAATATAACTGCAGCCTCTCCCAAGCGACCAGGCGTACATATGGACCGCTCGCCCAAGCGCGTTAGATGATGGCACTGTCATTACAGCCCACACATCACCTTCCCCACAAAGAGAGATGCTGGACACCTGATGTCCCCCGTTCCTTCCCTACCCAGATGGGTCAAACGCAGTCACACTTTTCTCCTCCTCACACTGTTCCTCTTGGAAAAGGAAATTAAACCCATTTACCCTCTGCACATAAGCTGAAAATCTTACTGGACTCCCTCATGGTTCAGTATACACATGCACTCGTCATCACCCCGCTCTTCCCAATTATTTTGGACTAGCCCCTTCCACAACGGTTACTACAGTATTCCTCCAGCTCCRAAAAGGATGCTGCAGATTGTGGCAGTTGATTAATTTGACAGCTCCTTTCGTAGCTGCAGAGCACCAAAGAACCTACCGCAAAGGTATTTGAGGACAGACTCAAGCATACGCAATACTTGACATGTACTTATATTATTGGGAATTTGTGAAGTTTGAATAGTTTTGTGCCTCTTTTTAACCACGCTCAGCCTGATAGGATGGKGTTCATCTGACAAAATGCAAGCACCTGTGTCTGAGGCAGACAATGGGGAGGAACAAGTCCCTTTTGAGAGCAGTTCATCTCACCCTATTGCCTATATATATATGTGTACGTGCATATTTATTTATTTATGCCACGTATCTATACACACACACATATAGAGATATATATGCAGGCCAAATGACTCATGGTCTAAAGGCACCCGTTTCTCTGTATTGACTCTAAACGATGCCCAGATTGACCAGATTAGCTATAGATGATTACATGGCATATGACAAAAGCATAATTAGATTAATCCCTTCCTTATAATTCAGGAGGCATGAGATCTTAGTGTAGTTTTCTATTTTGTGATAGAGTGTATGTGTTATTGTTTTACTGGTTTGTATTCCTATTGAGTTATTCTCACTCCATAGCCTTGATATTTATACTTCCCACGGCCYTTTTTATTCCTGTTGGAATAGGACTTATTTGTACTACGTATCTTTATAAAGATGGATGTGTAACGGTCTATTACATGCTGTTATTTTGTACGGGAGCAAACAACAATCTGTATTTACGCAATAGATGATAGGTTTTCACACCTGTCAGCTGCTCTGAAGGCTGCAAGCAGTGGTACTAAGCTCTTCTGCTTCATTCGGTCGATGCATGTCACTTATTGCTAACATACCTCCGTTMAGCACTGCCGTTAGGCTGGCATGGCTTGTCCTGCTCAGGGCGTTTCACCGGAGAAGGCTAATATTTCATCRACTCCTAGCATGCACATTTTTATGCAGATAACAAGAGCAGAGTCATATGTCTCCTACTGCTCCAGTGGTTTTTCCTCCTTTCCCTAGCCAGGTTGGCTCAGGGGCTCTCTCTCCACATTTTGTCTTTGTTTCTTGGAAATTAAGGGATGCACATTGCTGGTAAGGGACCTGTAAGCAATAGTGGGTTACAGACAACTGTTATGGGGTTTAATTCTCCTAGCTATTCATGTCTACAAAAAGAGTTTGAAGCCAGGTTACCTCCAGCACAGGAGCTGTATATGTACTTTATCAGGAAGCTGTAACTCTCAGTTGAGCTGTGCTTTACCTCTCGGTAGGGCTTGTTGGCCCTCTGGGGAAATGTTTGTGTCTGAGGCTTGAGCCTTCAATACAACAAGCAGAGAGCAAGTAGAAATCAAGAGAACCCAGCCTGGGAGCGAAATGCCACCACTGGAAGAGGCTGTGGCCGAAGGGGCACCGCCACTGTTGTGCTTTCTCCATGGCCGCTCTCACTTGGTTTACATGGGATGTGGTGGTTGATATTTTTATTTTGTAGACTTTGATTTTCTCGGCATGGAACAACTAATAAACTATAACAATAAATTGTTCTGAAAGGCAGCTTTTTCTTCTTGCTATTCATCTAAACTTTGAAAAATACATGATTTATTTTCTGTTGCCCTCTCATTTTAACAAGAGGTATGACAAACTCAGGAACATGTCGCAGGAAGGTTTATTCTAAAGACCTGTGCTAAAGCTCACATCACACATGTACTATCACAGCTAACCTTTAAAATGCAGGCGGAAACTAAAAATATTTGGGCAAGAGGATCTCTGGCAACAATGTCTCCAAAATAGATAATGGAAGCAATTAATAGATTTTTACAATCTAAGGGCAGTAGAGCTCCCTTAACCCTAATCCTCCTCAAGGGGTGGAAATACACACACTCCTATACCATGGCCAGGAACCCAAGTGTGAGAAAATGTGTTTTTCCAGAAGCCTGCAGCGTAAGAATCAGCCTGCACRTTGCAATGCATCATCATATGTGCCTTCATATAGGTGTTTCCATGTGAACTGGTCCCATCACAGTGGAGATAAAAGGAGTCTAGAGACACTCAGCTATCAAATGCAGGTGTCCACCCAGGCTGAATAGTTTTCCAGACCCTATGGACTGCATCAGCCATTGACTCCATTGACTCTACTGGGAGCTCAGACAGCAGCCCACATGGAAACACCTACAAATTAATCTGGTTGCCTAAAGATAGGTATCTGCCRTGATCTGAGACACCCAGGGATGTCAGAGACATCTACATAGGGCTGGAAGCTACAACACAGGACAACACAGGACCTATGTCTTCCTCTGCACTGATAGCTGGAAGCCAAGCAGCACGATCTTTTTGTGCCCAGCCTGCAGAATTACCCCCACACGTAAACACCTACTATTAGACATCCCARTAAGTGAGCCGGATCCCAGCCCTAGAAGTCATGAAGAGTTGCAGAATCTGTCACTCACCTCTGTAGATGCATCGCTGAAGAAACCTGATAAAAACATTTCCTGCCACCCTAAGACAAAATAATTTCTTAAGTTTAAATGTAAGCATGTTTTTTGGTTGCAATGACAAATAAARAACAATAATAGGTGAGAATCTTATGCACAAGTACTGTTCGGTGGCCAAAAATGGCCTGTGTCTTAGACAATTTAGACAGGAGATACAAGGCAAGGTTGAGAAGGAGTGCAAAGAGGCAGTGAAAGAGTACAGGTCTGCCTCTCAGTCACAGCCTTAACACTGCAGCTACCTACACATTTTCTAGATTTGTTTTTACTTTCTCTATAGGAATAACAGCGTGGCAGGGCAAATATGTGCTCACCTGGGGAGTATAAAGCATGTGAGCAAAGACTTCAGGACTCCAGCAAGCACCAGCTCCACCAGTCATTTCCAGGTCTCTAATTAATTATTTTCTCCTCCAGTCTTTTTGCAGAAGAAATTCAGAGAAGATATTCCCTAACTAGATTTCATTTTTAAAGCTGTGGCATTCATASCCATACCAAATATGACCCTTTCTGTCAAGAGACTCCAGAGGTGTCATCCCAACCGTGGGGAGGTCCATGTGGGAGGAGGATGCAGTCCCTGGCTGCAGAGCAAAGTGCTGCTGCATAAATGGTTTGAGCCTTTTGCAAGAAACGAAACCGGTTCTTCGACCCTGCCAACAGCCTCCACCTTCCCCCGTCTTCCTAACACAGCCCTTTCAACCCCCTGATGTACCGCCAGGACCCAGCCGTGCAATGCCCCAGAAGCCCAGCAAGGATGAGGGCTCCCAGATCGATGCTCGGAGCCCGGCGATCCGCGGAGAGGCTCCCGGGGAGATGTCACCGTGGGTGTCCCCAGGAAGCCTCCCACCTCCTCAGGGAAGCTGGTGGCGGCACCGCTGCAAGCTGACGAGAAAGTTGATTTCGCTTGGCAGGTCTGGGGCAGGAGGTGGGTATCAGAAACACCCTGCTTCAGCGTTTCCAGATCAAAATTCTCAGAATTTCCATTTCAAGGGGAATTTGGAAACTCTTGGGGTTTTGTTCTGATTCAGACTGAAACCACATTTTGAAATGACAAAATTTCCTGTGCACGAGTAGCCCTGTTTTCCAGCTCGCTCTGCTCAAAACCAAAGGTTTCTCTCTCCTTCAATTTTTAGTATTTCTCTCTCCTCCAACTTTTAGTATTTTCATGCTGCTCAAACTCCCTCCATCCTTGGTAAAATTTTGATTTAGGGCAGCGTTAAGAGGAAAATAATAAAACYGAAGGTTTTTATACTCTCCTTTTCAGCCTTAAGTCACAGTGCACAGTAAAATGAAGAAAATTCTATCTTCATTTTATGGATTGGAGACAGTGGCACTGAGGTGACTTTGTAAACCAGTCTCAGTCCCAGTCCAGTGCTCCGAACATTCAGAGTAAGATCTCAAAGCCCCAGGAGTAAATTACCGTTTACCATTTACGCACGTAGCAGTTTGTTAAAACAAGTCTTCATTTACTGAACTAAGAAAATGTGAGCAGGTTACTCAGAAAGAGGTTAGATTCAGGTTAACATAACTGGCGAAAGACATGCGATTGTGTAATTTGTCAGAAACAGAGTGCAAATTTACATTACAAGTACTTCACAGAAGCCAACGTGATACTTAGGAAGCAAACATTAGCTCATAGTAGGAGGCCTGGCATCTTGGATCTGAAAATATTGATCTCACTGATAGCCTTATGGCATGTGAAAAAGAAGTATTCCCAGCAAACATCCTGAGAGTTGTGTAAAATTGTACAGACACAGCATAAAGCCTTTCAGCACGCGCAGTGTTAACTCAGCACGCGCAGCGTTAACTCTCTTCCCCAGTTTAAAATTTCATTAATTCCTCCACATCAGATCTGAGATCTCCATTTTCCTTCCTGCTGAAGATTTCCTCCAAGCCCAGTTTACGGCTGGTCCGGCAGAAGTTTTCCTCTTCCCCTTCTACTCATTTGCTACCTCTATGCAAATACGTTCAATGACCCAGTTGTTTTGATGATGCCGTTCCCCTTTTGTAAGCTTCAACAGACTTTTCTGCTGYCTCAAACTTTTAGTTCATATATTCAGGGCCCCTCTGTTTATCCCACACTGGGTTTTGCTCTAGGAGTTGCCAACCGTGATTTAAATCAAGAAAAGGCACAGGCAGAAGATGTTGTAGAGATGCAAGGATCCAAGATTCATTGTTTCTCCATTTAACTGGCCAACAATAACATTTCACATGTTTGGATGARGAATCAGGAGGGAGAATTGTTTTTCAAGTCTCCAGGCTTTCCAGCTTATTTGGTGACCTTGCAACAACAATGCATAACGTGAAAATAGAGATGATGTTTGTTTTACAATAAACTGAACATTCCTCTTTTCTAATAGCTCCCGGCAAGATAAAGCAGTGAGGTTAATGGAAATGATTTTTTTTTTTTTTCCTTTTTGTAGATCCACATTTAACTGAAGACAGGAAATTCCCAGTGGGACCTCCTGTGAGACTCAGGAAGGACCCTCATGGCTTTGAGCCTCATTTCCCAGGAAAAAACCTGTCCCTGCAGGGTGAGATTAAGGGATGTGCACCCCCCGGAACAACCAGCTAGGAGATCATCTTGGTAGTGCCACAAACAGCACGTGTTTCATGCAGAACCACACACAGTACATTTGCTGCCTACATAAAAGAGACAGGCAAATCCAACAGTTTCAGTGTGTCTGACCCAGCAGATGGAGATGGCATCTACTTTGCCCAGGAGATGGCAAAGTCCCAGTAAGATGCTCCCCGACTGCCTTCCCTATGTGATGGCCAGAGACGCTCCTGGAGAGCTTTACAAAGCAGCATATTGTATTTACTCTTGTAAAATGTTATAGCTGCTCAAAATCTGGATRCATGAAAGGAGTTTTGCCCAGCTGCTTTCTCAAGCAGAGGCCAGATGATGCCACTCTCTTGATTTTCCCGTTTCCTTCTTTTTTGGGACAGGATGTGACAACATGTTGTTCAGTCCAAGGAGTTTGAACCATCAGTGTTTTTGGAAGAGGACTAAGCAAACTGCACGATCCAGTCCTTTGCAGTGAAGTGAGCTCAGACAGCGGCAGGGCCCTGTGCAAGCTGCGTGCCCATTCAGACAACCCCGGCGGGCRACGCAATGAGCTGACGGGGTTTAGCTCCCACAGCATCCCCTCACAGCTCCTGGGCAAAATCATTTTTCCTTTGTGTCTAAAATCCCAGCACCCACTAGGGCCCAGAGCTCTCTCCAAAGACGGACGGACATAGAGCAAACTGCAAAATTACTTTCCCACCTCAGTGCAGCTGTATCTTCCCAGTGGACAGAGGAGCTTCCCACCCCACCGGGGGCACACACGTGATGCATGGAGCGGCTCTGAACTCACCAAAGGGCTGTATCCCTATTCCCTGTTCATAGCCAGGGGCAGCAGAAACCAGAGTAAATCACAGATGAAAGCTCTCTAGGAGGATGCTCCTGGAGCTGGGGACYGCGGGGCTGGGGCAGCCCTCTGCTCATCTCCAAGCCGGGGTGCTGTGTGAGGCACCCCTGATATCTGCTGGAAGGCAGCCTCCAAGCTGATTCATTTATTTTTTTTGGCTTCCTATGTATTTTACGCGCTTGCTGTGGAGGGGAGAGCATTTCTGGGTACTGCCAGGGGAAAAGGTCCTGGGGGGAGCCCAGGGAGCTGATGGAGGGGTGACTCACGGGGGTGGTTGGGGAGTGGGGGATTCCAGCAGAGCCTGGAAAGCAGGGGTGGCAGGGCATGGGACGGGCAGTGGYGAGGATGAGTGCGGTTTCAAGCCCCAGCGGGTGTGAGGAGGTGGTTGAGCGAGTCAGAGGAAGCCCCATAAGCAAGCCCAGAGCCACTGGAGATGCCCTTGGGGAACTTGCCTGGCCTCTGGCTCCTGGCCCAGATGGGTGCGGGTGTCCCCAGGGATCCTGCAGCAGATCAGCCAGCCCCACTGGATGCCTTGCATACATCGGGGCATCTCAAGTGGCCCAGGATGCCTCTGTTTATGAAGTTTAGCCATGCCTGGATCTCTGCTGGCTGCAATTGGAGCTSGGACACCCAGCACACATGGAGACACCTGCATGTAGGTGTCTGACTCTGCACCTGAACCCCACCCCACGTTTCTGTACAGCCTCCAGAGAGGTTTGTCCTGGGTGAGCAATGAGACCCAGTAGGCTGATGAACAGCTCCTGAGCTGAGAAGTTCAGGCTCAAGCTGGTATCTCTGTAAGTGAGACAGTTTGAGCTGTTTGCACCGTGATCCACTTTGTTCACGCACATTCATAGGAAAAGTAACTGGAGTCTGATGGTGACACTTTTGTAGGTGTTATGGCATCTTCAGATTGGATTTGGACAGCCTACCTCCTGCAAGGATGCTGTAGTACTGGGGCATTAYTAGTAGTGGAAATTTCAGTGGGAAGCAAATTCTGGTTTACATGTAAGGTGACCCTACGATCCAGCACTGGAGCAAATGATTTATATTGTAAACTACTCAGAAACTAAATTTTATTGCATACATTGATATTTTACACTCATTGAATATATTTCAGGAAATCAGTTATACATAAATCTGCGGAGAAGGTTCAGAAGTAGAGCAGAGAATGAAATTATCCAACCAGTGTATCACAGGAATTTATCTTTGACTGGTCAAAGCTTGCTGTGTATCTGATCCCTGAGCCTGGTTGTCTGATACCTCAGCTCCCGCTCTTAAGGTGCTGGTCTAAAAGCAAGCAAACATAAGCACGGTCTTCATGTAAGTTCAGGGATAGGGAGCCTGGTGATTAATGTAGGTTATTTCCTTCCTTCTCCTTTTACTACCTATCTACAGACTTTAAGAGAGCTGGGATGTTCCTCCTATGCTTAGCTGTCTTCCTCCTTTCCACCTTCCTCTCTCCCTTTATCCTTTGCTGTGGTCACTGGCTGTGTTGGTCAGAATGTATTTGTAGGATAATCCTCACAGACGCTCAGCAACCCTTGGGCTCTTTGCTTTCCTGGCCCCAGGATGAATCACAGAATCACCCAACTGTTGAGGCTGGGAGGGACCTTTCGAGGTCCTCTAGCCCAGACCCCCTGCTCAAGCAGGGTCGGCTAGAGCAGGTCGTCCAGGACTCTGTCCAGTTGGGTTTTGAGTATCTCCACAGATGGAGACTCCACAACCTCTCTGGGCAACCTGAGCCACTCTAGACCCACACCCTTCCTGAGGTGAGGGACAAGTCAGCAGCACATTATCAGTGATATCCAACGAGGAGAGGAAGGAACTACGATCTGTATATGGGCACGGAGAAAAAGGGAAAAAAAGGCAAAGCCCCTCTAGTCTCAGTGACAAGCTCTGATTTCCTTGCCCATGGGCTGTTATCCAACCTGCCCCTCCAGAGTCACCAGGGCAAGGGCTCCTCCCTCAGAGCTCCCTCCAAGGGTGGGCAACAAAGCAAACCAGCTGGAGGCTCTGCTAGCCTCTTTCTCCCTTTTATCAGAGGAGAAGGTGCTCTGAGAGACAGAACTGGAAAACCGCTAGAGAAGGAAGGAGGACGGATGCTGCACAGGACATGTGGCGATGCTGCCAGTGGCGAAAGCTCCTGAGCCTTTTACACCCAGGATGTGAAGTGGGGCTTATTCCCGGGGACAGTCCCTGTCAAACAGAGAAACCCGGTCCCTCCTGTAGAGCTGGGTCAACAGGTCCTCCAGCTCCCCCAGCGTGAGGAGCTGGACCTCGTTCTTGTCGTTCTCAGCAATGACCGCCCAAGCCTTCCTGTGGTTGGTGTCCACCTCGCAGCAGGCACTCGACCAGATGTGGCTGGGTTTATTAACCCTCCCCTTGGCGATATAATTGTTCCCAGGCACGGCGCCCACGACGACGTARGTGGTGTTACAGCCCTGGGTCCTCCTGATCATCGTTTGCTGCTCATAGTTTTTCCAGGCACCGCCATTGAGTTTCTCATCCTGGGGCACTATGTTGGTGAGGGTGAAGGTTGCCGTCCTGCTGCTGGAGTCAGGGTGATGGCCGCTGGGGTTCAAATGGCCGCGGTTCAAACCTGTCAGGTTCTTGTAGTCTTGGAGGATAGCCTGGCTCTTGCTGAGTTGCTTTAAGCTGAYGTTGAAATAATTTAAGAGGGTCCACTCTGTTTCCATAGTTTTGGGATAAGTTGGACGCATCATCTTGACAGGTAAAGAAGAGGAAAAGGTGTTAGTATTGGGGATGGGAGTAATGGAGCAGGTTTCCCTGGAGCCAAAGTCTCTGAGTGCCAAGCACCCATTTTTTGCCATCTTAATATATGAAAATGCATGAATCGGAGAGAAATCATAAAGCTGCCCCTCCCCGATGAACACAAGAGATTAAAAAAAAAAAATAAAGCTCAGAATTTGACAGCTCTCGATTTGACTTGTGACATTTGAAATCCAGCCTGCAGCCTGCGGTGGGAGTGTGGGTGGACGCATGAGACGATGAGCATTTTCCACTCCCAGGTTTGAAAGGTGACTTTGGTGAGACATCTCCCCTGCCACAYCTGGTTCCCTTTCCTCCCTTCTCCACATCCCATGTCTGCCCAGGGCTCTCCCCAGTTCCTCCCACCCCCGTTMATCACATCCAACCTTCATTACCTGCATCTAATCACGCTATCATCAGCCCTGGCCTTTGCTCCATTTCCACAAGAGCTCTTTCAGTCTCTATGAAAGGTTTTCATACTTTTTTTTTAATCCAATCTGTCAACACCCTAGTGTTTTACAAGCTTAGGGAAAACAAGCACACAGATATCCTCTTTGGAGGTTAGGTGTCTTAGGGAGTCCTTGAAGGTGGACAGGATGGGAAGAGGATGAGCAGAAGAGCCATGGAACCCACAGGACTATCAGGAGGAGATGAGGAGGACTCAGACCCTTCTGCTTTGCCCCTCACTCAGGAAGAAGTATGTGTGGTTGCTGCAGATGTATCACACTCCTGAAACACCAGTGTTTGCCTCCTCTAACCCCATATACAGGGAGATGTGCTGGGAAACTGATCCTAGAGGTGAGGTTTCCCTGGAAGGGCTATAGTTCATTGCGAGGATGAAACTTTTTTGCTCGGTAAGCAAAAATACCTCAATGTAAGTGGGATCTGCTACTGCAGTGCTAGTAACGTGTCTCAGAGCTGATCTGTGCCAGGGAGCACAGGTGTGTTCCTTCTGCAGCACCACTGAAAATAAGTTAGAAATTATCAGCCTCTTAAAGGGGCTCATAACCCCCAAAGAGACCTGGGGAACCAAAAAACTGCAAAAAGACCTCTGAAGAAAGTTAACAAAACCACAGATTTCACAGATGGACTGGGTCCATGGTCCAGGAGGAAAAGAGAGAATTTTTTATCCCCTCTAAATGTGGAGGCTGCAGTGGTGCAACACCAAATTAGTTGCTTGAGTTCCAATGAGTAACAAGTGCAAATGCTTTTTTTTTCATAACTATGACACCTTTCTTTTCATATTTAGGGAAACATATTTAGCCTTCCTCTGGAACAGGGCATATGGCTTTCTTCTGTGGCTCATTTTCACCTAAATTTCCCACTGCTACTGTGTCCCTAGCAATGACCTGAATTTCCTCTTCTTCTGTTCCATAATTTGCTTGGTCTTTTTTCCTGAAGGTCTGAAGTTTGTCAGGACATTTGGAAGGGCTCTGTAGTTTCCAGAGATCTCTGTGCCCGGTGGATCCTTCTGAAGCAAGCCTGAGGCAATGGTGGTAAGGGGCAACTGCTGGTGGATGGAGATCATGCACTTCTGACTGGACTGATACTGATCCTACTCRCTTTTCACTGCCTGAAATATCACTCAATAAATTCACCCAGTGTTAACCTAACCCTCTCACTGCTGAGTGCCTGTGCCTAGACTTTTTCACTGGGTCATCTCACCTGGTTCTGAGTTTCTCTGCACTTCTCTTACTCCACTTAAAAAGCCAAATTGACTCTGAACTGGGAGCATATAAGCTATGTCAGGAATGCAAAACAGCTCAGAGTGAAGTGGAAATCAGAGCCCAGCACAGTTGGTCCCTCAAATTTAGCTGCTGTTGGATGTTTTTTCCCCATCGTTTGGTCCCCCACCACAGCATGGGACAGGGAGGGGGGTCATTTGACTTAATGTAATGTAATATAATATAATTTGACTTAATGTTCCTGTAAGTTCAATGTGGAAAAATGGGCACCTTTAGGATATGACTCATCTCATCTTCCTGCTGATGTCTCAAATGCATCAAAGGATTCATGTGGTGAAGGTATTTGAAGTTAGATGAGATGAATCCCATCCAGTGGGTCCATTTGCATGTGTGTGTGGGAGGGAGGAAAAAGAAGTGTTTGGTTAAATGCTGCAGTTCATCTTTTAATGACTGGAGGGTGACGCAYTGTAAGAGAGGACACTCACCTGGGGCTCAACCAGCCACGTTTTAGGTCTTGTGCCAGGTCCAGGCTGGTAGAGGTAAGCAGAGTACACGGGAATACGCCTGTTCCTGTCGTACAGGGTGGCAAAGTAATACTGGTTCTTGTAACGCTGGCAGATCCAGGCTGGGCTCTCCGGCTCCAGGGCTTCATTTGGGGGGGTTTCCCGGAAGAAAAACTGAGGGCATGAACTTTCAAAGGATGTCACCACCTCGCTGCGTCCCAGCCAGAGGCAGCTCGCCGAGACCTGCAGYAGCAGCAGCAGCAACATCGTGGGGAGGATTTCAAGCGAAGGGCTCTTGCTCACCTGGAGGGCAAATGCAGAGAGACACTCAACTTGGAGAAAGCTTACCATGGCCTGGAGTCATTTTTGTGCTTGTGGGACAAGGCTGTCAGAGGAAGGGACTATGAGAGACCAAGGAGGGAACAACTTCTGTCCTCCTGGATATGGAAAAATCAACAGAGGGAAATCTAAAATAGGTTTTAGGTGCCTAGAGGAGGCAGCAGTGGGAGAATTTAGCCTGTCTGAGGAGGCATCCAAACCCACCCCACATTTAATCAGCTCACACAGCAAAGTTTTCTTGGARCTGAGGCATGATGTTGGGACAAGGTCACCTTTTCCAGCCTACCTGTGTTGGCCAAGAGCTCAGCTTTTGCATTGGCACTGGAGAARAAAGCCTGAAGCAACCTGGGGGGCTGGGAGCCCCTATTTCAGAATACCACCTTGCTCCCTTCTGCCCTGAGGACCTTCCCACAGCAGAGGACCTGCAGCTGGGCACATACTCTGCTCAGCCACCTGCAACGCTGAGCTGGGCTTTAGCCTTGCGAGGGATTTGGAAGGGAAATAACAGTGATGCTGCGCTTCCTACATGTCTCTGGCCCCATCCAAGTTCACACAGACATGGAGCTCTTCCATAACTCCTCTATGCTCGCAGAAGGATTAATCTCCCCTTAAGTTAGGCCAGATGYTTAACCCAAAGTGGTCCAGCTTGAGGTCCTGGCTCTCAGACAGCTGACATTGGGAAATGGGTGTCCTGCTGCTCAGCTTGCATTTTCGGGGTGTCCAACCCCAGGCAATGAACTTACAGAAAGAGAAGAGGCCAAGCAGATGGTAGAAGGAAGCACGAGGGATGACGTCTCTGTGTCATTGGCACCCTGGCTGCTGCTGTAGCGATGCAGATACTGGGGGGCAGCTCTCCCCACAGTTGCACAGGATTCCTGCCGATCTACATCTTCAGCTTTGCTGATTGTTCTTCCTGTACAGTAAAAGGCGCTGGTGCAGGAATTTCTAGTTCTTGAACAGAAACAGGTCCTATTTTGTCTTTCTCAGGTGTTGACGTGATTTTCAGCAGTCAGCAAGATCTTTCTTTTTGGAGAAAACTGCTGAAAAATTCCCTGTGATGCTGGCAGCAATGCAGGGTGCTTTATCTTCTTTCAGATACRCTGCAGGTTTTGGGATAGCAGTGATACTTCCATTTTCACTGCTAGACATTCAACGGAGTGGTTTTAAAATAATTAGCATTTTAAATACGGCAGGCAGGACAAGCAACTAAAAGGATTCATGGGAGAGAAAGCTGTCATGGCCTCTAAAACACAAAACCCACGTTGGGCTGGGAAAATGAGGACTGCTGAAGGCTTGGAAAGTCACCTTGCACATTTTCCCTTGTCTTATTCTTTCCCCTGACCCTCATGTATCAATTTCCATTGGATTCAGGATATTGAGCTAGAGATACCCTTGCTCTGACCCAAGACATCTGGTCCGTTATCTCTTTACTRGCACTGGATCGGGAACGTGGTGACCAGTAAGTTGAAAATTCAGAAGAGTGAACCACAAGAAGTGACTGATAACTACTCTCCAGAGCATGACAGTATCTGCCGCAGCTCAGGCAGAAAAGTTACTGAAAAGTCCTTCTTTTGCACCACCCCCTCCACAAGCTTAAAAAATATCTAACTAACTTAATTTCAGATATATGGAAACCAACCTACCGTGTGAAAGAGCAGCACATAAATATTTTTATTCACGGGACTCTTCTCACAGCCCCAAAGTGGTARAGAACTTTCAAATGCCTCTGCTACAGTCTGAAACTGGCTGTGACCTTAGGGTGGTTTATATATGATCTCCAGGAAGGCGGAGTTCTTAGATTTCTGAAACAGRGTTTAGAGTAAGTTTGTCCAGGGGTGGAGCCAGGACCTGTGTTTTTCCAGAGGTCTTTTGCAAGGTGGTGGGTGGAGTGAGGGTACTCGGTAAGCTCCCCTCCCTCTTATTCAACAGTTTGATGTGAATTTTCCAGGTGACTTGGCAACTGAAACTTCATTATCAAGGTGTTTTTTGGCATATCTGGTAACCTTGATTCAAGTCTTCCCTACAGCTGTGAGCCAAACTCTGTCAGTGGGCCAAAATAAGACCTTGAATCTACCCTTCCCCAACGTTGCACGTGAARGAGGGTACAAACCCAACTCCCATCTGCTTGGTGCATGCTGTAATCGACGGGCAGTAATTCATAAGATAAGTGATGTTGCCAGATCTGGTGTAAAGGAGTGCCTGGCTGCACTACCCACCCTCAGATCAGGAGGGGAGTCTGCACCCAGCATCTTCAGTCCATCTTGTACAACCTTTGTCAGACTCCTGTGCTGCAGGCAGGGGCATTCAGATACAACCCAACGCCTGGTGTTGGCTCTCAGCTAGCCAAGACCTTGCTGGAGCCTAGGGAATAATTCATCCTCAAAGAAATGTCCAAGACAGGCAGGATAAATTGCAATCATCAGGATGAATAATTAAAAAAAAAACCAAAAAAACCAAAAAAAACAAGACACAATCTGTTTTCCTACAGTTAGACATCTTGGTTCAGTCATCTCCTTGTGCATCTGTTCCCAAGGCTTCCCATGCTGATCGTTTCCCCSAACCATCCTTGGCCAGGTTCAACATTTGGCTGGGGCAGCAGGTGAGCAGCAGGAACATTGCCACCACTGCAGAGCGTCCCACCAGGTTTTGGTGACTTTTCCAGATGGGTGACACATTGCCAGAGCTGCTGAGGGCTTCAGATTTAATAGAATCTGGGGGATCAGCTGCTGGGTGTGCCAGTTCATAGTGGGGTAGTTTATTCCCTTTRGGAATAGCATTCCTTCTTTGAGGTTTTGATCCAAGCATCATCAAAAGTGGATTTTTTCCCGGAGCCCACTTGGTTTTATTATTTTTTCAAAGACCAGGGATTAGCTCGTGTGGTGACAATTTCCAAGCTTCTTCCAGTCTCTTCTGCCTCTAAGTGTCTCTCTCATATTCTCCAGATYTTTACTTTTCTATGCTTAAGTTTCTTTCCCAAGCCATTCCTTCTGTCCTTGCCCTCCTAATATAAAAAGTTAAAGAGCTGCAAAACACAGCGCATGCATAGACTCTCATTTTCTCCTTGGAGGGGGGATGTTAGAGCTCAGCAACTGCAGCTCACCCTTTGATGTATTTATTATGAAGCTAAGGAAACACTTTAAATATTGCAGTCGATGATGAGAAAGGAGCAAGAGCTTACCTTGAAGCAGTGTCAGAACAGGAGGCTGAACCGTTGCTTTACTCTTCCCCTGGAGAAACGGTCGYCTAATCCCTCAAGAGTCCCACTGCAATATATACCTGGTCATAAATCTGCCCCTTTTCATAAAAAGAGAAACTCAGAGAAAAGAGARGATTTCTACTGTTATTCAGGGGAGATTCCTTCATGCCTGCCCAGAAATGGGGTGACAATTGCTATTTGCTATTTCATCAGGATTTCTCCCAAGTTTGCTGACTGGCAGCATCACGTGTCAGAAGCAGCTAACCGTGTCTGGTCATTTCCCTTTCCGTTTCCTTATTCCCCATGGGACGCTGCYGCTGCTGCCGCAGCACCTACACACGTTCCTGTTCCCGGCAGACCATTTCTGGTGGCATCAGACCAACCGGCCTGTCTCTGAGTACACACAGATGTTCATACTCTGCTCTTCTCCAGCCTCTTAGAATATAATTAATATAGTCAGGCTAGATATTTTTCCTTGCCTGATTGTAAAGGCTTTGTAACAGGACTTMTTAATGCCATCCTACAGATCCTGGGGGCACACCTTGGTCTCCGCTTGCTGCTTTACCAGCCACTGCTGAGCCCATGTTCAAACAGGATCCCAACCTGCCCAGAAAGGAGGCTTGGTGGAGATAGGGTTTCTCCCCTTAGGGATGATGTGCTGGTTTTGKCTGGGATAGAGTTAATTTTCTTCACAGTAGCTAGYGTGGGGCTATGTTTTGGATTTGTGTTGAAAACAGTGTTGGTTACACAGAGATGTTCTCGTTCCTGCTGAGCAGTGCTTACACAGAGCCMAGGCCTTTTCTGCTCCTCACCCCACCAGCGAGCAGGCTGGGGGGGCACAAGAAGCTGGAGGGAACACAGCCGGGACAGCTGACCCCAACTGACCAATGGGATGTTCCATACCATATGACATCATGCTCAGCATATAAAGCTGGGGGAAGAAGAAGGAAGGGGGGGACATTCGGAGTGATGGCGTTTGTCGTCCCAAGTCACCGTTACGCGTGATGGAGCCCTGCTKTCCTGGGGATGGCTGAACACCTGCCTGCCCRTGGGAAGSAGTGAAGGAATTCCTTGTTTTGCTTTGCTTGCGTGCGTGGCTTTTGCTTTACCTATTAAACTGTCTTTATCTCAACCCACGAGTTTTCTCACTTTTACCCTTCCAATTCTCTCCCCCATCCCACTATGGGGAGAATGAGCAAGCGGCTGTGGGGTGCTTGGTTGCCAGCTGGAGTTAAACCATGACAGGTGGATGGAAGGGATTTGGGGGGATGGATACAGAGATCAAGGTTTGGTAGGCTGCACTCTCTCAACCTCAGAGGGCAGAGGGAATGAGAAGGGTTGGCTCCTATGGTCTCTCTAAGGACAGCTGGAGGACAGATGCTGGTTTCCTACATTATGAGTGGGGTGGAAATGGGACTAAAGATGATTAATGATTATGACCAAGAATCTTCAAAAACGGGTATGACAAAAGTCAGGGGCTCTAAGAAGGGTCCCTTGTCCTGAGCTTCACATTGGAGCAGAGTTTAAAGGGGTCTGGCAATATTTTGTACAAATGTTGATTAAAAGCTGCAGGGAGCATGACTATTTTATCTTGAATTTTTCATTTCTTTACAGGCACGTAGTCCCCAGGCCACATGTTGCGTGTCTTACCCTATATATCTCTGAACCCCAAGGGTTCAGTTTCTCTGTAGCCCAGTAAAAGCATCAATGGGAAGCAGTTCCTCGCACTGGATTTCACTCCCTGAGCTCTGCCCTTGTCCTCTGGGTCTGATCCTGCTACATTTTGTCAGTGCGAGAGCTTGGCCATTGAAAGCATGTCTTGAGGTATTGGAGCAATGGGATTCTGTGACTCTAAAACAGCATTTGATGGACATTTTTGAAGAAGAATAGCAAGGTGCTGAGCTTGACGTCCAAGCAATCCTTGTTGGTCCTCTGCTTTTAACACAGTAAAGTATCAGGTCATGGTTGGAGTGCTGCCGCTCACAAAGAGTCGTTATATACAGAGAAAGGAAGAGGACAGGCAGTCAACACCAAGTTTCCTCTTTCTTCAAAAAGGACTTAAAATATCCACAGTGAAAGAGTARGCAGCCAAAGCAGATACCAGCTTAGGTAATACAATCAATACCAAGCTGTGATATCAAAAATGCAATGGAAACATAGTTAAGTTTTCAAAAGGCCGGATGGTGAAATCCCACGCAGAGCAATTTGCAGCAAGCCAGTCTTGGAGAACAAAAAGTTTTTCCATGTAACTGGCATCCACAAAAGCTAACCTGGGTTAACTCTTCCAGTGGACCAGTGAAACTGTTTAAAATCCTTATGTGGGCACTCTTCTTTTGGAAGTGGAGGAAAATGAGTCCAGTTGTGAACGAATGAGCAGTGGGAATGAAACCAAACTCTTCCACTTGTCCACAGTTTTAATTAATCTGGGCAAACTTTCCTGAGTGTATCCAAAAACTGTACTGTTTCTAAAATATAGATAACAGTCCAGGAATACTGTGATGACAAGTTGGTTGTTATAACCAGAAATAACCAGAAGCAGCCATGAACTCTCATCCTACTYCTGAGGTCATGCTTTTGCATTTCACTGATTTTTATAAAAATTGTGCTTTAATGCTTAATAACTGGCACTACTCTGCCTTTCATGTCAGTGTAGYCAGTGCCTACATGTTATCCAGAAGTGTGCACTTTCTGGATGGAGAGGTGATGTGAGTGATGTTGAATGAGGTCTCCTGCAGGCCAGCTCCCATGTGGTMTGTCCTGTAAGACAAACCTCCATTTCTTCAACTTGTAAAGGTCAGAGATGGAAAAATCCTATTAGGTCTTACAGTCTTCTCCCAGTTGGGAGCCCAGAGATTCGTAGATGAAGCACTTCCAGTAATTTTCGCATGTCATGGTTGAAAAGAAACAGGACTTGCAGCACTTTTCTAGCCAGATTGAAGTCCAGATCTGGCTTCTCCACGAGGATATTCTTCTCATATCTACCTCAGTTTTCTTTCTATCAGATGCTAAAGACAGCAGTCCAACCTCCTGCTCAAAGCAGGGCAAGCTATGAGGTAGCTGTCCAAATGTAGGGAAATGCAAATACCTCCTGTGACTGCAATGCAGGAAAAAGGGGATTTTGAACCAGCAGAGTCAGAGGAGGACACTATTTCTACTGCAGAAAAAGAGGTACCACCAAAGCCTTCTCCTGAGTCTTCGGTCCCCGTGGAAGAAGCAAATGAATAGCCAAAGAGGTGCTAAGTAGATTGAGCAGTGCAGGTCTTCAGGAAGGAGTAAATCACAGGAGCAGAAGCCATATGGGCATGAGAAAATAGAATGAAGGAAGAGAAATGTCGCTTGGACATGTGAATTGAGGAGATGTACGCTGTTCTGGGCTGTTCTCCTCAGAGGACAGCAAAGATCCTGGTATCCCATGGCCACAGGCAGGACCTGAAGGTGTCCGGGTGCTGGACATGCCACCCTCATTGACCTGTGTGTCACCTCTGGTTTTGGGAGGTACTCTGATGATGTGAATGACGACAGAGAGGGACTGTAGACACCTCAAGGCCAGCGCACTCTTTTGCAACAACCAGGATGCTGAGACACGCACGTCTCACTCTATGCCAAGTATGTTCACCTTTGCCAGGTGTTTGAATGAGTGTGAGCTTCAAGTGATAGTTAAAAAACTGACCCAGATCAGACCAAAGATTTGAGGTGCCCAGAAGAGGCAGCAGCTGCTGCTTCTGTCCCTCCCCAGTGCCCCAGAAGCGGTCTCAAAGCATCTGTGCCGTGCAGCTCTCCGTTAAGGAACATGGCCCATCTTCCATGCAAACACCATAACCCTTGTCCAGGACTATGTAAAAAGTATCATATTTATGGAGAAAATGCGGGGAAAAGGTAAGGATGTAAAAGATTTACTAGGTTGCCTAATCCCTCCAAGGAGAGCAGGTGTTTATCATCTGTTTTAAACTATTTACCTTGAGCTATTCTTCTAAGCAACACACCAAATGCTGGCTTATAGCAGTCCTTGCGTTTTGGAGACCAATGTGTTCAATGCATCCTTTCCCCATAAGGATCAACAGTGTTTTTAATATAGTACAGCTCAGCTGAAAAAGTTGGCACGTGATTTGGGTAACTTTAGTTATATTAACTCCACCAGACTGAGTGCCACGGTCCCTGTGCATGCAGAGCAGGTAACACTTAGGTGACAGTGGGGTCTCCTCCTTGTCACCGGTGAAGCATCACCCTGCCACAAATACTCACCAGCCGAGAGCTGTCGGGTTGCCTGTGGTTACTTTCACTCTTTCAATTTCGTTCAGTTTTGGAGACCAAAAATCAGCCTGTTATTTTCACTTTCTGATTCTCATGCAGCAGCACGGAGTCCGCTGGGGAGGATTAGGCAATAATCGAAACCCCTCGTCACAGATGCACGCCAGTACTTCTGCGGGTTGGGTGTTGATGGATGAAGAGACGGCAGCAAGGAAAAAGCAGGATATTTGCCTGGGAACAGAGGTAAAATGCTGATGGCAAAAGCAGTGATGTAATRTTGATGTAGAAGGAAAATAAGAGCGTTGTGTTTGTAGCTATGACACATGGAAATTTTAAAATAATCTTATATAAAAATCTTACACAGGAAGAAATAATAAGAGAGGCCCATCCCCAAAATCTCTMTATATGGGATTCATTCATCCTAACTCAGGCATTTGAAAAAGAGATTTCCAAACCTGCTCTTTATAGTCCATGGAGAGAAAAAGGTGTCTCCAGAGATGAGTTCATRTTAGCCCAAATTAAGCAAAAGTAAAATGTAAAACTGTAAAATAGTTCAAATTAAAGTGTTTATTTCTGTGTTGAGTATAAAGGCAGTCAAAGCTGATAGCTCGGTCACAGRTGTCTGACTTTTAGATACTTAAAAGCCTTTTGCAATAAATCCACCCCCTCTCTTGGTGACTCTGCTTTTGGGTTATATCTGGAAAAGCATTGCAGGCTAAGACACACCATCACTGGGGTCACGTCTCCAGGTTTCAAAGCAGCTTTTTCCCACGTACCCACGAAGAAGCTCGGTTCTTGCACTGTGGTATAMAAATCAGCAGAGAACTTCTGCATCTCTTTTGTGGACTAGAGGTGGTAGCAGATGCAGTCTAGGTTATGTCAGACAGATGGGTWTCCCCACGGAAAAAAATTTGTTTGCCTGAAGTTCAAGAAACTCAACCCCGTGACTCAGGGTTGGGAGGGCTGGCTTCTTGCTGATTTTATGGTGCTGCACTAAAAAAGGCAAGTGTTGAATCAATGGGGAAATCCTGCCAGTGAGGTCAGGGCTGGGTGGTCAGGGATGGAGGAGGTGTATGCTCGTGAGAAGAAAAGGAGGAACCACACACATTCGGGTCAGTAAGCACGGATCACTCCTGACTAGATCTTCCTAGCAATCCCTCCTCACATGGCCTGGGTTATGAAAGATTAGCACCAAAGGGGAGGTCTAGACAGATCTGGGATCTGTCCTTTTGCATTTTCTAGGGCTCAGGAGACCCCTTTCTTCCATCCTTCCAGTTTGCTTCTCCCTCAAAGGGCTCTCTCGTTCAACTTAGCAGCACGGCGGCTTTGCTGCTGTACCCGAAATAGTCAACCCCAGCCTTCAGCACAGCCTGTCAAGGCGATTYGGTGAGCAAATGCACTTTCCCTGCAAGCTTGGAGCATGTCCCATTCCCCCTCCTCCAGGCTTTGCTCACCTTTATGGGCAGCGGGTCACTCACCTCCAGCAAGGTGCAAACTTTATCCGGGGAAAAGCAGCAGCACCAAACCGATGCACTGCGCCAGYTGACCGCTGGTCTCGTTGACAGCAAGGGAAATCAAAGGGTAGTAGGTTGGACTGGAAAGTATCTCACACTCTGCAGTTGTTCCTCAGGTAAAATCGAAGTCCCAAGACATTAAAGCAACTCCGGAGCCTGCATTTGTGGGATTTCCTTCCTTCCACGCACTGATAAAAGCACACTTCTTCATAAACTATAGCAACACTCATGACCGTGCTTCGATTTCATGAACAGGCTGGTCTGTATGGAAACTAATCCATGCTGTGGTTTTGTACAGATACATTTTTAAGAGGAAGAAATATCTTTACTTATTAATACAACCTGTTTATTAAGACTCCTTTGATTTCTCTTCCTGGAAGACGTTTGTATATTAAGGCCAGGATTTCACCATGTACATGGACTCCCAAATCCTGTTGAGACTTGACTGGTTTGGAGCTGCTCTGAGATAAGCTACCAAAGTGGTCAGAGGCGTGGGGCACATGTCTTAGGAAAATAGGTTGAGGGATTCAGGCTTGTTGAGCCTGGCAAAGGGGAGGCTGAAGGGCAGCCCAATAGCTGCCTACAGCTACTCGGAAGGGCAAAGATAACAAAGTCAAGCTCTTTGTGGTAGAGCCAGGCACTATAACAAAGGGCAGCAGCCACAGACTGTGGCTTGGGAGATGCAGGTTGGACAGCAGGGTAAAAAATGTCTCTAGGCGAGTAGTACACTGCTGCGACAGGTTGTTGGGAAATGACAAATGATGAATTGTGGAGGTGACTCAAGGCTTAGCTGGATGAAACCATGGCTAAGCCAGTCTAGAGCTGACAGTGCTTCCGCTTCAAGCAGGAGGTTGAATTAAAGTCCTCCGGCTGATGTTGCCAACCCACATTTCTATGACCCGATGGTAGATGCACCTCCCATCTTCTCCCCCCACTGCCCTGCCCTGCCCCAACACACTCAGATATTGTCTGGAAAATTATAACAAGGCAGTAGATGGCCAAATTCCCTGGTCCTGAAAGTAGTACATTGAAGTCTTTCTACAGCCCAAAGCCACAAAAGACACACCACATACCTCAGAGAGCCAAGAGGAGGGCACGTTTCCAGATTCCTGGTTCAGACTCCTCTGGGGGATAGACGCCAACCAGACGAGACCCCATCAGTTCATCTCCCCTCACAGGGAGAGACTGATGATATCTAACAGTCTCTGCACCAGCCCAGTTCCTCTGCTAGCCATGCAACTCACCCCACCGTGAGAACTGCGCCTCAACCACTCCGGAGCCCCAGGTTGGCCCTCTCTGCAATAAACACAGGCTGTGTTACCGCACATTAATTATGCCGAGGGTAATTAGCAGTTACGTCAATGTGAAGACGTCCAGTTAGGTTGCTGGCTCACTCTATATGGAAATTAAGTTGCTGATTGTGGGCGGAAATATGTCAGACCAAACTCCACAGGAAAAGCCTCATCGCTAATTAGGAAGAGCAGCCCCTTTGCTCAGGGATTGTGCCTTGGGTGGTCTCTGCTGGACTTGGCATCTCCTGAAGCCCGTGGATGTGGCTTGGCAGGAAGAGCCAGCTGTCCACAGTGGGCAACCCTGATCTTCACTTCACCTCTGAAGATGTCAACTCTAGTCATTCAGTGCTCACTGCCTCTAGCCAGAAGAGATGTGGTAATGCTGCATCGTAGGAGGGTGGCAGATCCTGCAGATATACAGGCATCACCTTCTGTTAAGAGACAGAAGTTGTGTTTTAAGAGAAAGCCCTCGGAGATGCTGAAGCTGCCAGGAGAGACCTTATTCCTGTTAAGTATAATCTTAACTATGTGTTTTGTCATTTTGTATTTTTGTGACTTTCTTGTTGTTACTGAAAAATCCAGACTTCTAAATAAACAGATCCTTCATCCATAAATCTTGCTCAGTGCTCACGCTCATTGATTCCTGAACATATTTATGATAAAAGGATTCAGACGTATCACTTAGCTTTTGGGAAGGTGATAAAACCACTGGGTATTAAGTGCTAAAATGCCACTTAGGTTGATCTTAGGAGTTCATTCAACAAACTTACTAAGTTTAAGTTAGGATCCACGTTTAAGAGAGCATGAGCAAACAGCCTGCTCTCCCCAACTGCAGGGTGATGGTTTTTCTTACAGTGGACAGGGAGCACGAGCCAACCACTTAAGTTGAGTGCACGTGGTGGGAGGTCAGTGTGAAACCCTCTGCATCTGGAGTGCCCGAGACACAAGATGTTAATGTTTTCCAAGTGCATTTCAAGGATGTAGATGATAAAGACTGTGACTAAATCTAAAATCAACAAAACCTGCTCTCTACTACCTGCTACTTAAAATTTGCATCTGGAATATAAGCTGGGGACCAGTGGGAATAGAGAGACAGCGCTCAGACACAGAGGCCCGCTGCTGCATCACGATGTGTGGGTGAAGAAAGTAGCCAGGACTCAAATCCTGGCCAGGAACATTTCCTAATTAAGCTGTATTCACAAGAAACTGGCCTTTAAAGCCAGACTAACACAGACAAACAATTGCAACAAGCCCCTCCTAGCTCACCCCGTCAAAATGACTCAGACTCCCAAATTTACAAGGGGGAATGGTTTTAAACTAAAAGAGGGTAGATTTAGACTAGATATAAGGAAGAAATTTTTTATGATGAGGGTGGTGAAACACTGGCACAGGTTGCCCAGAGAGGTGGTAGRTGCCCCATCCCTGGGAACATTCAAGGTCAGGTTGGACGGGGCTCTGAGCAACCTGATCTAGGTGAAGATGTCCCTACCCATGGCAGGGGGGTTGGACTAGAASACCTTTAAAGGTCCCTTCCAACCCAAATTATTCCATGATTCTTGATTTGCTTCTGGAGCTCTGCTGATGGCTAAGCAAGATTCGCCCTGTTGAAGAGCAAGTTCTCATCACTCCCTTTAGAGTCAATAAAAGATGAATACACATTTCCAGGGCACAGTTCACACTAGGCAGATGAAGTGAATTATACTATAAAAGTGCCTATTTCTCTCTGATGACTATAAGGAATCCCAGCGTGATGAGTTCTGATTTACACCTCTAAGATTACACGAGATGAGTCCCCACTTTATGTTGCCATCTCTATATACACGATGTCTATTTTATATTACTTACTTAGCCAAAGCATAACATAAAAATACAAACACTATCCTTTTCCAAAGCCGTTTCCTTATGGACAGACTTCTGATGCAAACAGCCCCTCCTCATTCATTCTCATGACCTTGGCATGTCAATCCAGCAGGAATTTCTGGGGAGTTTCGTAACGCTCTAGGAGGACCTGCTGCACTCACAGCACCTTTCCYGTGTGGCAGGATGCTCTCTTGAGAGCACAACAGAAAAATAATCAGTGTAGCAAGGAACAGGAGGGAAGGATGCACTTCATGCAATTCAGTCTTAACATTCTTAGATCCAGTCGTTTGATGTGGTTGGAGAAGCCAACAGAAGGTGAGGACCAGAGATATTTTTTTCTTACTTCTTGGCACGGTTGGCTGGGTATAGAGTAGTGCTCTGCATGTTACTCAAGCCCAAAATATCTGTTAGCACCAGCTAGCTTCACCTAGCGTGAAGATGAGCTCATGCTAAACTAGCTATGGTCTAGAAGCAAATTTGGGGTGCTTGAGAAGTGAAGTCAAAAGCTGTTTGTGCAGGTGACTCGCCCTGAGTCAGACCTCCTGCTAGACCAAGAGCTAGCTCATGGATGCAATGGAGCAAGTCAAAAGTCAGCTTATGCCTGCTCTAGGCTGACTCTTCCCCTTATGATGCTGCCTTACCCTGTAACACTCCCCTTTCAGCCCAAACAGATGACCTCAGAGGGCTGAGCACAACCCAAGAGGACCAGTGACGCTTCCTTTGTGGGTGGCTTGGTTTTCTGCTGGAGATACTACTTCATGGATCATGGCCATTGCCAATAGGATGGGTGAGCAAATCTTGAGTTTTGACGCTATGGATGCAGAATTCAATGCTCGTTTTCACTATAAGCATGYGGAGAACAAGTTTACTATAAAAATATACCTGTGTCCATAATAAGCAAGTGGGGAAATCTGAAATGGGTATTTCCAGGAGTATGTCAACAAGATACGGTGAGTCAYGAACTGTGGTAAGCTAAACTCAGCATTTCCTTTGTTTTGTGGGTTTCTGCACCAACATGGTTTTGAAAGTGTTGTATACGGGCAGCACCCGTCTTTCCAAGTAGGGGAGAGAAAAATGGGAACATGAAGGGCTGACGGGTCTGAAGGTCTAACTTGAGCAGGGTGAGAAAATGAACCACAACAACAGGCAAATTCTTCAGTGATGAACAAAGATTTTCCTCAAACAGAAGCAGACAGGAACCCAACAGGGAAATGCAGAAACCTGCACGCAGCCAGCTCAGACCTCACCTCAGCTGGCTCTTTGATGCCTTTCCTAAGATGAAGGCGCTTCCCTAGAACACAAAATTCACAGCAAGGACTGACTGCCAGGACCCATCTCTCAGCGGGGAATATTTTCCAGGGCAGAGAAGGTAGTTGATGAGGTTAGAGAAGCGTTGGGCAGCAGCAGCCTTGTGTCTAGGCAAGCTGCAACAGCAGTCAACATGCAGTCCACCATATGGGTCTAACCAGAGGCTGTTTCGCTCTTGAAAAGCAAAAGCAGAAGTATCTACTGACACCAGTGAGGAAACCAGCCCAGCAAAACTGTTTTATAGGAGATGCATTTGAAATCCAGCCTGGCTGATAAGAGGCAGATCCCATTAGTAATAAATCTTTGGAGTTTATTTAGGTGTTTCTGCATGTTTAATCTTTGGGGTTGGACCACAACTGGTTGCCCTCACTGGATCTCTAGGTTGCCTTGGYAGAAAAAGTCAGATTCACCAGTTCTGAGTGTAGACTGTTGCGCCTGGGCAAAGCAAGAGCAAATGCCACCAGCGGCATTTGGGAGTGGGGAACCCTAAACCAGAAGCACGCCAACCTCATGGTGGAGGTACTGGACGCAAAGTGGTGAGCTTGCTCAAGCTGTCCAATGTCAACACTTRGAGACACCATAAAACTCGGGATGGAGTCAATCTTGAGCAGCCTGATCTAGCATTGATGTTAGATCTGCTGCAAGCAAAAGTTTGGACTCTCTAGAGCTCCCTTCCAACCTCAGTCTTTCCAGGATGATCTTTTTGTTCTTGCCTGGGCTTCACAAGATGTGAAGTGTAGCTTCAGCAGGAGTCAAATCTGTGTCTCTCATGCTCAGTGTGTGGACGCTGGCCCCACAGGAGAAAAGAATGAGGAGATTGGCCTGGAATTTGCCACCTACATCTTTTTTTTTTCTCCCTTTAACTCCTGTATCTGCAAAAACTAGAAGTCTCTGTTAGGAAAACCACCTTCCTATGCTTATAGAGGGTGCTACAGCACCCAAAGGAGGTGGGGAGGAAGGAGTCAGCGTGGAGTCAAGTCCAACCTCAAATGKCAAATGGCAAATCTTTATAAAACCATGGGCATCATGAAAAARACCTGGAGACTTATTCAAAATAAGACCAAAATACAGGTCAATGTGGGTAAGACTGGAGCAATAAGAAGGTAGAAAATCCCAAGTTTAGAGCTAGATTTCTAGGTCCTGGTTCTTGTTTTTCCATCAGCYGCAGACCTAAATCACAGAAATCCACACAAAATGCATTGGCTGATACTTTTCAGGTTTTTTTGGTGGTAAGAAAAGTTTCTGATAAATGCAGAGCTGTTACCATCAGCCCCAACACGGTATCCTGGGAGGTGTGCCACAGGAAACACAACGCTCAGAACGTGACTCTTTCTTTTTGTACCGCTCTCACACTTTCTCCTGGACATTCCCTGTGGACACTGATGGATGATTGGAAAGCACATTGGGATTAGTGGCACAAACTTTCCATTAAAATCCATGCATTTATTCAATATAAACCTTTCAAAACATAATTCTTCTGCAGGATTAAAACAGAATACACCCCTCTTTGTTATAACCTAGGGCAACTGCTCAGCCAGATTATTCCATTACAGAGCTGATCTCTCCCGAAGATCACAGGTGCCCTCCAGCTATTTGGGTATTATTTGTCAGTGCTTATAACATGAAGTCTTCTGCTCATCTGAGATTTTTTCTCCGCGTGTCATGCTATATATTGAACTTTTATTTTTGCTCTTGGAAATCACTCAGATGTTCAGAAGAGAAAATAGAGGAATGGACTTAAAGATATTATTTACTCTCAAACTACTCCTTCGTGCTCCAAATTGTTTTCATTTAGCATCCATTCAGGCAGCTCATCTAGGTAGCCTTTAAAAGGCTGCATGTTGTTTATTCTCAGTCATCCAAACAAATGGGCCTGCAGGAACAATCTGTCCCTGAAGATAAGTAAATAACATTTGCTAATGGCAGGTAAAAACTCATAGCTTTATTGGTTTCTCTACCCGTCATGGACTGACTTTCTAGTAGAAGATTAATTTCAGTGCAAGTTACAAACATTGCAATTAATATTTTTCAATTTCATTATTGCAATTAATTGCAACAAGGTTAGATAAATTATTGATAAACTGGGGGGAAAAAAAAAAAAAGCCAGTATGGAGAATTTCTTTATCTACCTTCTGCCCAGTGATGTTCAAGGGCAAAACACACACAGACACAAGGTATTAAAAACTCTGGACTTTTKTGTTTCCTGACTATGTTTTTTGAACAAAACCCAACCTGAAAGTCCCACCTTCCTAGCCCGAAAGCTGTCAGGCTCTCAGCAATCTACATCAGCAACCAAATGCAAGGCAACCAGGTTTTACTTTCCAAAAAAACAACTATTTTTAATACGTGCATTTCGCTTCATCCCGTCTAGGGCACKCCGAAGATGTCACACAGGAGAAGGAGAACAGCCTGCCCACAGCACCGCTCTCCGCACGGCACCGAGACGTCTCGCTGGGGAAGGGCCTTTCCCCGGGAGCCACCATCTCTCCGCGCCGCTTTGCAAATGCGAAAGCAGAACCAGGGTATTTTTCGGTCTTTTTTTTTTTTAGGAGGAGCAAAGCTGCCCGGCACAGTGTCAGCAACCCCGATACAGGAAAGGGGGTTGAGTGTGGCGTGTGCTAGATAGCGTTCAGCTATCGGGCGTAGGAAGTGGTGCGGCACTTCCACATACGCAGCAGTTACTGATGCCGCAGCACCTCGGTTTCAGCTGGGGACTGACACGAGCGCAGCAAGCCAGCTGTCTTGGATCCTTACCCCAAAGCAGAAAAGCTCTTTATCTTTGAACCGAGCTACCCAAGTCAGCAAAAGCTGAATTGCAACCGGGTTTCGCTGGCAAAACACGATGGTGTTCGCTTAACTTGCAAACACAGGGGAAATTCTTTATGAGAAATGTCAGACCTGGTCCTCCTTTGACTTGTCTCTGCTGTTATGAAAAACACCCCGCCGGCTGCAGGAATGAGAGCCAGGATTTCCGGAGCTCTGATCTCAGCTTTGACAGGGACTTGCCAAAGGACCATTGCAAACTCCTAAATCCTCTGCCTCAGCCTCCCTACCTCGACATGACCGACATAAAACCCTTGGGAGCTTATGAGTGTCCCAAACGGCACAGCAGATGGACCTGGAAAGGACATTTAGCTCATCACCAGCCTCCAGAAAGGTTCAATCCAGAGTACACCATTCCTGGCAGCTGCCTGTCCCATCTACTCACAAAAACTTATTTATTGTAGACTCCGCCGCATGCCTGGGCAATGCATGCCTACCTGCATTACCTAACGGCACTGGCTGCCCTTGCTGCTGGATTTTTTTTTTCCTATTGTAAAACCTAAACGTGTTTGTTACTGAAATTGCTGAAAGGTTGATTTAACGTTCAGTGCATCAGCACTTCTGAGAGGAGGTGGTCAGCCTTCCTGTACTACAAACTGCGATTCAGGACAGCTCCACAGTTTCATAATTGAAAAGATTTTTTACATGAGACAGGCAACAGGGGAAATAACACACAAATTCACTCTTYATTTTAGGTCCTAAAATCTGCTCTTTCCCTTAGTGAATGATTTTATGACTAACCATTATTTTTGTTCTTTAAAAGTGTCTGCTTTGGAAGAGTTTTGAAATTCAGATTTGCAAATGCCTGTAGCTGAACGCAAGTGTACCTGCGTGTTTGACTTGTTTCTCAATTTAAAATAAACRGTAATGAGATCTCAAGTACAAAGTTCTCTAAAGTGAAGGAAAGAAGCATCATTATAGGTACGGTAAATCTCAAGTTCTTCATTGACCTCTACGTCAGGAGGTGGCATACAGAAAATAGAAACTAGGCATACAGAAAGTAGAAACTAGGTCAGCTTCAAAAAGATGAGCCACCTTGTATTGAGCATGCTGGGACTAAATCAGAAAGGCCAAAACATAACACAAAACTGATCTGGGGCAATGGAAAATCCCTTCTTAYGTGCTCTGACCATCATAATATGACCAGGAGGAACTTCGATCTGCTGCTCAGTGCAGAGGGTAGGTTATTGACGGGTGACACATACAAAGCTGAAAGTACCCAGAAGCAGCAGATAACTTCAACTTGCCTGGGTCTCAGGGATCCTTCTGAGATACTTAAAAATAGCCACTAGAAGTTGTCTTGGGGAACTTGAGCAGGGTGAGAAGATGCTTTCCGATTAAGAAAGGGGAGAAGTCATGCTTAACTTTAAAAAAAAAGATTGGGAGGAAAAGATGGATCCTGGAACCTATAGACCAGGAGGACAAACTTCATTTCATTCCAGAACAACTGCCGAGACCAACTTTCCGCAAGCACCTGGAAAGTAACAGGAGAGAGGGGTTTGTCAAGACCAAGTTTTCTCAAAACAGTCTGATTTTCTCTTGTGACCTCTTAACAGACCCTGTGGGTAAGGGAGAGGCAGATGATTTCATATTGCTTCTCTTTACAAAGACTTTGGTTCATGTCTCCCGTGGCATTATTTGAGAGACCGGAGGCTGACGCAATGCATTGGGATACATGTGGGAAGCGCTGGAAAGCGCTCCCAGGGACCCGCCTTTAATGGTCCACACCAGAGTGGAAGAACATAGCCACAGGTTTCCACAAAGTCTGTCCGAGGTCCTGTTCAATGTCTTCATTGGTAGCTCAGCTGATGGAGAAGACCGTATCCTTATTAAATTCACAGACTGTTCCAAGCAGGAAAGCAGTTCAAGGATATGGGTTAGTGGGACTATTATTCAAAGTGATCAAAACAAATTAGAGAAATATTCTGGGGAAAAAAAAAAACCACCTTGAAATTCATATGCATGGTAGGAGAGCCTTCAAGACATATCAAGTAATCGTTGCACTTCATCCTGCACTGCTCTCCCCACTCCAGACCCACAATTAGCGTTAACAAATATCTGAGAAGTGAAATGGATCGAATAGAGACAGAGGTACCGTGGGGTCAGACCAGCCTGGGCAGCTCTTGGAGGGCAGAGCACAAGACCGGTGTTGTAGATATCAGTGCTAATCTGAAAGTTGTGGTGCCTAAAGCTCTTGGTATCTGGTGGTGGTGTGATGCTGGCTGTGATGGTGGTGAATCCTATAGTCCACCATGGCRCGGTACGCAATGGCATGATGATATGACATTTTGGCATGAGCTTCCTCAAAGATTCAAATGCCATTCCCAACGTCAACACCAGTAAGGTCCCAGCTAGAGTGGCAGACCGAGTTTTGGGCACCTCACGTCAATAAAATGAGTCAGCCAGGAGGAATCCAGGAGTGAGAGATCTCTGCTTTGAAAAACACGACTCATGATGAACCACTGAAAAAATGTATTACTTTTTAAAAGGAAACACTGGGGGGCTGAGCAGCAGCCTTCAGGTACGCACATGGTTTCTGCTCTCCTTGCCCATGCTGGATGAGACAACCATGGATTAAACTAAGCAAGACTCAGTGCAGTTTGGGTTAGACATTAGGAAGGTTTCTCTCACTTTCCAGGTACTGGAAGAGGCTCTCTGGGAAGGTAGTGGGGTCTCCATTATGTGACATCCTTCAAGAAAACCACAAGCATAATTACTTCTGGAGTTTGGTTGGAAACGCATGGGGTGACCTTTGGGGTCAGCTGCATGTCTCTATCTCTAATCTTATGACTGTGCTTGAGTTTGCTGTTGATTTACTCTGTGCCTGAGACCAAATGACTCAGTTTTTTGGAGATGTTTTCCTCCCACCTCTAAGTCATAAAACTGAATCTTGCTCAGTTACCCTGAAATTAGTAACTACTGAAAATGTGCCCCGAAGGTGTGAAGGACTCCATAACTGCCTGATTAAACAACATCTGATATGCTTCTGACCAGCATCCTTCCAAAATGTTAAAAAGGGCACGATTAATCCCTGCCAGTTTCTTTCAGCTTAATGTCTTTGCAGCTGCCATCATGTCCCTGTAGATTTGGTATTTAGCTGAGGGAAATGAAGACAAGTCTTCCCTGAAGTCCTTCAGCTCGGTTGCAACTCTCCCAACAGCAGTGATAAAGTCATTTTTTGCTGTCCCTGAGTCCTCTGGGGAATGCTCAGCAGTGAAGGACAGTTCTGAGTCAGAGCTCCTTTCTTCTTTCATTTTACCCAATGTTTTAACTGTCCGGATCTGCCAGAGATACCAGATTCCTGGTGCCACTTTCATGTATCTTTTCTTTGAAATGAAAGACTGTAGACCATGGCTGGTGAGTAAGACACTCCCATTTGTGGGTAGGTGCTTCGTGTTAAAGTCCTCCTTTTCCATCACCGATTCTAGTGTCATCAAAATTTGACTAGGACACCTAATAAAGATGCACCCATAACCGGAGGTAGAAGAGGTCTCATCTGGAGACAGTTTCTGGGAAAACTATCCTTATATTTCAGAGGTCTCCAGTGGGTTCCTCTTGTTGCAGAGGGCGAGAGAAAAATACACAGGATCCAACAAAAGGGGGCTGGCCATTTTTAGGCAGCTGTCAGCAGTCAAACCACCTAATTCAGTAGCTCTGTGTTGAAGTGGCAACACTTACAGTCAAATTACACCCTGAAAAGGGAGCCACAATCCAAGAGCCAAACCCATAGCTGTTTCCTGACCATCACAAGGCAGGAGGTACCTGGGGGACTTYAGGACTTGTGTCATCTGCACCTGAGCCCAGCTCAGCATCCCCCAGTGACATGCCCAGAGCGACACTAGAGAGGAGCACAGGAAGAGAGCCTCCATCCTCATCTTCATCTGAGTTTGAGGCTCTGCAGAAGGCCTGGGAGCCAAAGGAGTAACATGAGACACAAACCTTCATCTGTCTATAAAATCCCCCTTGGTCCCCATCCAGCCTTTTCTTCTTCCCTTTGAATCTTCTTATTCTGCCTCTCTTCTCCTCCTGGCTCTTCTGGACCTCACAGCTCTGTCCTTCTCCCTTCCTCCATCCCTGCCCCGGTCCCCTTCAGTTTCTTGAAGAAATTTGGCTTCAGTTTCACTGTCTTTAACCTCACCATGTGTTTACTCATATATTAGATATACTATTAATACAAATATATTTATTCATATATCTATATATAGCAGAGAATATAGAGATGCTTCTAGATGATATGTATTCCTCAGACACCTGATAGGCAGATAGCTGTGACGTAATCAAACAGATCATCTACAGTTTCAGAAAGTTCAAAAACATCATCAGCTGCATGATATTTATTCTCCTGGTACTTGAGGTCCTGTCTGCTCTCACCTCTTCCTTGCACCAACAGCAGTTTTTTAAGTACTAGACCCCCTGCTTCCTACCAGGCATAGCTTTGTACTGTAAGATGGAAGGGAAACGAAGTCTCTTCCCTCCGAACAAAACCTTTAGTGCAATCTAAGTGATTTTTGGCTTTCCCCTGAATGGGACATCCAACATAGGCCATTTTTCTGAGCCCCTTTCTCGCTGGGCAGAGACAAGGTCACGGGCGCTGTGGGTCATCCCTGGTCTCCAGCCTGGGTCATTCACTACACGTCTCCCAGTTGACTTTCAGGGCTGTGTTTAGGGGTTTGACTTGTCCCCATGTCAGAACCCCAGATGTTATTCCTTCCCYATCCAGCTGTCTGTCCTGCCAAAAGTGACCCCCTTCAACACAGACCTTGTGGAAGCAATGCAGCACTTCAGGTGACATCCAATTTACGAGTAGTTCGTGAATCTGGAACAGCTACCTTGATAGACCAGTAGGATTTACTCACACTTTATTCTCCTTTGAGCCTCAGCATTCATTCTTCCAGAGGTGGAAGGTCTATGGGACAAGCAGACCATGGCTGCCCCTCTTTGTGGTGGGCCAGCGTAAGAAGATTTGGGCTCCAGCTTTCCTGGAGTGAGCCCAGTCCCAAAAAATCAAGAGACTTTTAACCCCATAGCATTAATTTCTACCCCCTCCCTGGGTGCTTGTTTCAATTTAAATTCATTTAAATGAAAGGGGGCAATGAGAAAGGCAAAGGACAAAAGTTCAGAGAGGGAAAGAATGGGGAAGAAGGACAGCTATGGTTTTGGGACAACGATTGAGGAAGAACATCGGGAAGTGGTTGCACTTTGTCAATGTTTTGAGGAAGCAAAGCAGCAATAGGTGGTGCAAGAACCACAGGGAAGGCCTTCAGGAAGGAGGTTTTGGAGGAGGAGACAAGGGTGGATGCTGTGAACGAAAGCAGGGTCCCAAAGACCCAGCTACTGGGAGAGAAAGCTTTCCACCAGCACACAGGATGGGATGGCTCAGGAGATACGTGTGGGCCAACACTTATTTCCCCCCCTACACTTGAAAGTATTGAACAATGGCAATGGTGAAAGGATGGATTAAAATGAAGGCAAGCTCACAGCTTGGGTGTCCAGGCAAGATGTTACGCAATCCCTATATTCCCTGAATTATCCATGACTTCATTTGGGTAACGGGCAACGTAATGTTGTAGGACACACTGTGCAGCATTTGAGTGCAACCAGATGCGCGCATTCCTGCTAATATTTGGCATTCAAACCCAGAGAGGTTGCAAGAAGTGGCAGGTCCTGGACAGCAGCGCTTGCTGGACACCTCCAGTCCTGGGTGTCCTCACCCCACGGTGATTAAAGCTCCCTGGGGCAGGGGAGAGCACATGCATGACGGAGGTGAGGTTCAGAAGATGCTGAGATTTGAAGACCAAAGCCTCATGGAGGAGCAGAAGGGAGGGAACCCACAAAGCTCTGCAGGGGCTAGAGCGTGTGAAAGGGAAACGACTGCATCTGTGCTAGGTGGTTTCTCACTCRGGGGTGGGGGAAATGTATGGTTGCAAACCACTTGCTGGGCAGAGGTGCAAGTCATCTTCACAGTTACTCATGTGACTGGGGCTCATCTGCTGCTGCTGGGAAGATTTTCCCAGCTGCCCCAGGCATGGGGGTTCAGGCTGCTGATCCCTCACTTCTGGGGTGCGGGCAGAAGAAAGGGACTCTTTTTTTTTTCTGATTCCTGGAAAGCGTAAAGGGGAAGGAGGGCTTATTGCCTCTTCTTCTTTCCAGGAGAGAGACACTGCCCATGCACGTCTTTTTGAGGAAAGGAAGCTCCTCTCCACACAGCTAACATCTTGCCCAGGGTGGAGAATGACAGGGCATGGCCTTGGAGCCATTCATTTCCTGCAGACTTGCCTAGAAATTGTCCTCAAAGCTCCACCAGCAGCTCCAAGTGCCTTTTCATAGTGGAAGCCCACACAAACAGGGCCTGTCCAGGGAGGAGAAGGGGTTTGAAATTCAATCCCCTAAATCTTTCTTACCCCAGTCATTCCCAAAGTAGACTACAAAGTCAACCACCTCCAGTTATTACAGCACCATAACGGAGACAGGGGTCACTGATCGACTGACGTGACACCACGTTGCAACTCAGCACCYAAGGGAATTTTCAGAGGCTTTCTACACCGTGAAAGGAGGGCTACGTGCAAAACACGAAGACATGACTAATGTCCTACCTGCATGCAGTTGCTCGCTCAAGGCTGTGACAAAGATCCGTGATAGTTGGGCTTGCCTGGCAGGCTCACTTGTGCACAYGGGAAGAGGGTGACTTTTGATAGGTAGTATTTGTCAAACAGGSTGTCCCTGCAGCATCGCCTCAGGATTCGGACTCTGAATACTTGAACTTTTGTGGATGTTCAATGGCCAACACAACTGCCAAGAGCAGACATCGGCCATGGATGGGAAGCAGAAGGGAGTTTTCCCTCCCCTGTTTTCTGAGCTAGAAAGACCTTTAGTCATGCATGGGAAACTTGCTGACTGGGAGCATGTGGGGTTGTCAGCACGGACTCTTAYGATGAGAAAGTGAAAAGCAGAAGCTGAGAAGGTCACACGACCATTTCTTACCCCCGAGTGCGAAAGAACAGCAAATTCTCCTTTTCAAGAGACGCCCCGGTGCAGTCAGGGGATGGGAGCAGCACGGTGCCTCAGTAAGCTGTTCTGATCTGCCCAGCGCTGGCACTGAGCGAGAAGCTCCCGGGCATCGTGCCCGGCCACCTCCTACTTCGCAGAGCCCTGCCTGGTGCGGGGTGAGGGCAGGAAGGTGCTTTGCCAGGCTGCTCCAAATCCCTAATCCCTCTTGGGAGGAACCTCAGTGCAGTTCTGCCCCTTTGAAAGGATACCATCAGAGGGAGAAAGAAGCAGTGCTCAATTTTATTAGGGTGTGGGGTGGATGAAGCCCTGCGGGCACCGTGGGGAGATCCGGGGGGAGCAGATAAAAAGCCTTATTTCCTGGAGATGGAAGATGAACTGTCAGGCATATATTAGCCCTGCAGCACACCCGGCATGCCGAGCGTTGTTTTCCATCGTTCCCTGGTTAGCAGTTTTCTCCTGCAGCAGTGCTGGTGATGGGCAAACCCRTGCAACACCTACAGCAACTCACCAGCTAGGTCCACTGACAAGCCCCAAAGAGATATCTCCCCTCCAAACACCTCTCTGGCCAGAAATACCCTTTGCTYCTTTTAACGAGGACCTGGCAGAGAAGAAGGGCTGGTTGGATGCCTGCCCTTGAGTTTTGTCCCAGGCAGGCTGCAGCGTTCTCGTCACTGCATCCCTCTGGACCCCACGGTGGTCTCTGGASGTACCAAGGGATGCCTGGAGGTGCTGAGGCCAGGGCAGGATCTGGGTGCGGTTGTCCATGATCGTCCATGGGAATGGGTGTCTGTAGGTTTCTACCAGGCTGTATGGTATGTGTTTAAATCCAAAGGACCTTAACTGCAGTTACCAGCACAAACGAGCACTGAGCATGAAAGGACATCAACTGCAGTTCTTCACCTGAAAAATGACCCATTGATCTATTTTTCCTTGCTTTCTCCCCCATGTAAAAATGATGTCTGAGCAGACTYGGTGTGCAAGTGGAGCTATCTAGCACKAGGTCAATCAGCACAGTCCTGGCTGAATYTTCACATCTYCTTACCCTTGCAAGATCCTCCTGCTCAGCCMTGGATAACAGGAGACAARGGTAGGAACAAGACCCATGTGTCCTGACAAAAAGCAGAGGACAAAACAAAAAAAGCATTCCTGCAGCCAGCTCTTACAGCTGTCTGCAAATCGAACCTCATTTACATTTCACTGCTTGGATTAAAGTGTGCTCGTACTTCAATTCAGAGCTGCTGCTGCAAGTTGGGGTCCCAGCAACAAACCAAAACAAAACAGTGGAGCTGAACATGTGAAGGCAGGATGTTTAGTTCTGCTGCTAATGGGAGCCCAGAAACCTCGTTAAAAAAAAAACCAAAACAGTCAACCAAACAAGATGAGCTACTGTAGCAGACGAGTGGCAAGCCCAAATGAGTCGATGTAGGAACTGAAGGGGCCAGCAAGTGAACCTGTGTCTCTTAAGCTCACAGAATGGTTGAGGTTGGAGGTCATCTGATCCAACCCCTCAATGAACCATCTTCAGATGATTCATCGTTCCTGGTGTAATGCCACAGGGGACCAGCTCCAGAGGCGATGTAAAAGCAGAGAAAAAGTCCCAGGGCACAGCTTGCAGGTGCAGAGGGCATGTTAACATCCAAACGCTATGCTCTGTCCCTAGGCTAAATTCAAGCCAAAGGAAAAGCTGTCCCTGTCAACTCTGCTGGCCTGACCCAGSGTCCATAACCTTGGTAGGAACAGGTGGCCAGTGACACGGCCAGTGTACAGCGAGGGAGCTGGTYTATCTGGCTTTTAGGATCAATTACAGGTTGGTTTAACCTTTACYGAGAGCTCCAGCTCCAGGGAGACATGAAGCCAGCTGGGGTGCAGGAGGCATCTGTTGTCATGGCATTATATGGCATTCATTTCCACTGTGTGGGGCTTCAAGATTTGGTAGGAAGCATAAGCACCAATTTGCTCTTTCTAGGCCTTGGTTTAAAGCTTGTTTGTTTCTTCTCCAGCTCATCCTCTTCCCCTTCCCTTCCTGCCTCTGCTTCTGCTCTCCTGCTGGGGAAGGTTTCCAGGCACTTGGAAAAAAACCCTGGGCGTGTGTTCTGATCTCTTCCCATGCAGCTCTTGAAACATCTGCTCCACGGAGCCTGGAGAAAGCTGCATGGGGCGAGCACGGGTGAGAGTAAAGCAGGTGAAGATGAGGTGGTTTCAGTTCATGATTCTTCTGGCCATAGAATATAAATGCAGAAGAATCTCCAARAGCTGAAGGGTTGCTGTTGATGGGATCAAATGCTGCCCACCAGCCGAGTGTGAGAGGGTCGGGGAGAGCTAGTGTTGGATAACCAGTGGTCTGGCATATTTGCAGGTGATTCTCCCTCTAACTGCCTGTTTTGCAGATTTTGGCTGTTTTAAATAAGGCCAGGGCCAGGCATGGGGTCAGACCTCATGGCAGATTGGGGGCTGAAGATGTTCTTTCCTTTTGAGATCAGCAGAACATGCYGCAAACATGTTGCATTTAACCATTTATGGTGTCATAGGCAACAGAAACATCTCCTTTGCTGGGGCTTGATTGGTTTGGGTTTTTTTTTTTTTGCTTGGTGCACAAAGATGAGTCTCAAAACTGACTTTCCCCTGTCTAGTCAAAATCYATGGACTTCATATGTGGTGTCCGAATGCCATGTTATAACGCTAGCACCAGAGATGAATGCTCCTGTGGTTCCTTCTACATGCCCCAAGGGGAACTTCATGGGGCAGCGTCCCCACCTGAGAGGACTCCCCTTTGGGAGTGCTGCCAGAGGAAGGATCACAGTTATTGAGCTACTGTGGGAACCAGGAGGGTGGTTTTATTTTGTGATTTGGCTTCTACAAACATCACCATCATCCACATGGTACATGGACTTCAAGGAGAAGAGGACGGAGAATGGGAAGGGAGAACATCTGTACTGGAGCAAAGGAGATGGAGGTGCAGCAATGAGAAGGTTGGATGTCTGAAAGAAAACACCTTTCCTCCTGAATAAAGGCATTAGGGTTGGGACTCAGCTGGAGATTAAAACCTGCTGCATGTCCATATGTAGGTGTCTCCATGTGAGCCAAGTGTCTGAGTTCCCACCACGGCCAGAGAAGATCTGGTCAGTGGATGTGATTCAGCTGGCAAAACACAAGGGCACAGCTGACCACACACAGGCATCTGGAGTTCCCCGAGGTGCGTCAGGACATCTGAGAAGTCCACACAAGCCCAGAAGATACAACACAGGTTGTATGGAAGCTCATGCCCTTCTCTACTGGCAGATGGAGACCAGAGGCATCTAAAATAGCACGAGACACCTGTATATAGGCAATTAAATCACACCCACATGKCCTTTCCTGAATTTAGTGAGGCATGGAGCTACCTGCTTAGCAGGTGTTTGTCCCTCCCATTACCTGCAGCCAACCCTTCCCATATTGAGGTGGACCAAGAGGACTCTCACGTTGGAGTAGAAAGCAACCAACATTTGTGTTCTTAAATCTTCTTTGGTCACAACCAGAAGAGCACGAGTCTTTCCAACAGCAGTCCTGCCTTCTGTCCCAGGCCCCACGGCTGACTCAGCCTGGGGACCAAGAGACTTCAAGGGTTTGGTTCGGCTGGTGACTTGGGTCTGTTWGCCAGGATGACGCAGCCCTCGCGACGTGCCCCTCCGTACAGGAGTTTGTCAGCACAGCACAGTACCACAGAACCAGTTTTCGACCTGCTCGTTCTCAAAGAGCGAATTGTTCAGACGCCTCTTTCTGAAAAAAATAGCGGCTGCACTTGTTTTTGCCGCAGGAAGTTCTCACTAATGGGGAGAAAAGAAAGTTCCTTTTAAAAACAAGGCATTCATTAGCACTTCTTGTTTTTTGCTTTACAGTCACCATTGGAGCCATCGCAATATTGCATCCGTTGTGCCTGTAATCTGGCCTGCTGCTGCTCCAGGGGACAATAATACCCTCCCGAGTTACATGGACCTCCACTTCTCAGAAACAAAATACAACACACTTTTTTTCTTGCAGTCATTTTTTTGTCTCTTCTCTGTCCTCCTGGGCGAGTCATTTTGCTTAGATGTCCCTTCCTTCCTCACCCAATCTACTACTGCTGGCAATAATTTTTAGCTGTTGAGAAAAAGATCTAGCAACAGCTAATATTTTGTCTCCTGTTTCCAAAATAGCTTTTAATAGCAAACAAACCAACCTAGTTCCTCATTGTAATGATGTTTTACATACCATGAACCTGCTATCACACCCCCTTTGCTGGTGACGCTCCTTCCCCTCCATGATCGTAGCTTAGCTGCTCTCCCAACTCTCTCTACTTTGGCCACACATTTGRAAGTGCCACCAGAAAGGACCAGTTTGGGTGTCTGTGATGCAAATTCATCACCTTGGGCTAAAAGTGCATGGGCTGTCTTCCAGCTCTCCCCACCCATGGCATCACCGCCTTTAGCCCAACAAATAACTACCAAGCCATCAACCCCAGCGCTGCACGAATCCGCTTCATTCTTTGCACCTAATAACGAGCTGAGCAAACACTAGCAGCGTGGCTCTGACGCTAACCAGCAAGAGAAAGATCTGGAGGTATAAAACCCCAAACCACAATTATTTATTTCACAGCATGACAGAATTAAGATTTCTGTCATTATAAGGTTTCTGTCGAGTATTTAACCTGACAGCATGGGAACGGTGCATGGGAAAAATCTTGCTGGTGGCTCCCCATGGAGATGCCCTCAAGATGCATCCACGGCTGCACCTGCCCCATGGCTTACACAGCCTTGAGCAATGGCTGATGTGCTCCTTCCATCATCTGAGAAACATAATTTTTGATCATCCAAGCTAATATTGATGGTCATCTTGTGTCTTCTGCTGACGTCCTGCCTTCCCCCAGAAACCCAGAGGCACCACGTGCATCTTTCTGCCCTGTCTCCTGCAAAGGGATCACTGCAATTTCCCGTGACCGAGCTCCTCTGTCATGGTCTAGCTAACAAAATGCGCTGAAATTTCTCCGCAGGAGAGATGATGGGATTGAGAATAACAGCACATTCACCTCTATTCTGTCAGGTTGGCAGAGAGCTATAGTCTTGCGCTGGCCAAAGCAGCAAGCCCTGGCATTTCCCAGCTGCATGACCTGCTATGGGAGATCTGCAATGATTGAGGCTTGTACTGACACGGGCAGAGCTCCGGCGGCAAGATTTGTTATTGAACTAAACTCCTGGCAGCCGCTGGTGAATAGGTTGACTTTGTGTCAAAAACCTCTCAGAAGCAGTAGACAACGGAAGAAATTTGCAGGATGCATTTATTTCCAAACATGCCAGGAAATTATCCTGATCTGCTGCTGCTAAACACTCAGGGGGAGCCTTCCCCAGAGATGTGGATGGGCTTAAAGGTGGGCTGTGGCCAAGCCAGACCCATGGGAGAGCTCAGGGTGTAAGCGGAGACAAGCCCAGTACACAGGAGGAGGAGGGGAATCCTCCACATCTCCAGGGCCAAAGGAGGAAATGACTTTTTTGGTTGCTCGTTTTCATAGAGAAGAAAATTTCCAGGTCCCAGAGCAGCTGGTTTGGAGATCAGCCTCCTCCATGGGCGGTGTGGTTTGCGTGAGTGTGTCCTGCACGTTCCCCGGGGTGCACCGACCGGCAGCACCGCCAACGCTGAGCACAGCCATCACGGCCATCCCTCCAAGGGCAATTTGGACCCTGCTCCCTTCCTGCCCCCTCGTGCCTCCCCTGCCCCCTACCCTTCTCCTCACACACCCAGTCCCTCCGGCTAACCCATCCCAGGAGGGTTATGCTCCAGGGAGGGTGGTGGCAGGGTGATGGTCCGCCTGATGAGCACGCTGTCCCCAGCAGCGTTGTGCATCTCCTCTGCAGAGCCAATGGTGCTCAAAGTCCCCAGCCAACCCTGTTGGCCATGATCCTGCACTATGGGGTGTCCCACTTCAGCCCCCAATGTCAGCTCACCACCAGTGAGAAGCACTGCAGAGAGGGGACATGGGACCCAGACATGCCCCTGAAGAGTAATAACTGGTGAAGGTGACCCAGCATCACTTCAGCTGCTCCCTTTCTCTGTGGCTTTCATCCACCACCCTTCACTGGAGCTCTGCCCAGCCCAAGATGAAGAAGGTGTCCCCTTTCTCCAGCTGTCAAAGATGCTCTGGGTGAGTGCTTCTGCCCACTGTCCCCATGCCGCCGGCTCTGGTGATGCCAGCAGTGCCAGACCAGCTCCGTGCACATGGTTCTGCTTCCCTCTAGTGACAACGTGGCCTCACATCAGCAGAAGCGAAGGCTGTGGCACAGCTCCTCTATCTGCAGAGACRACTGCTCTTCCCTTTGGCCTGTGGAGACATGGCCCTTGGGCTTGGAACCCTCATTGCATGCCCCAAGGATGTGGGGTGGGAGCAGCACCATCCCCAYTGAGTTGTGTAGAGCTTGACATGAAGGATTCAGTGTCCACATGAATAATCTTCATTTCTTCGTCCATGCCCTCTGCCCGTGCCTGCTCACGGGCAGTCTCTCCCCCAGCGTGGTGTCCCTTGGGGAGGGTGAGCCGGGAAATGTTGATTTTGAGAGGAGCTGCACAGGGGACAGTTYGTGGGAGATGTGATCCCCTCACATATATATATGACCACCCACCCCCCACACAAAGTCCTTCAGCCATTTATGCCCATAGTCCTTTTCCTAAAACAGCATCGTGGAACAGCTATGAGGAGATGGGTTAGGATGAAGCAGGGACAGAGCTGGACTCCAGTCTAGTGGCTGGAGCACTCAGCTGGGAGGAAGCATTTCCCAATTCCTTCTTTTTTGGTAAAACACCCAAAACGAATTTCCAAATCATGGGTCATTGCTCTTTTGACTTCTCTAGGTAGGGTCTCTCCTATGGTGGCCAAAAGCAGCCATGTCCTAATAACAAACAGCTCCTCTCCGTGCTTTCTGCAAGGCGCAATCCCTGCAATGTCTCTCTATAGATTTTTTTACCCCAAAGCTTCTGTGCACAAAGCCTTTTCCTCAAGAAACCTCTTTCTCTCCACATTTATTCTAGGYTCTCCCCATCACTTTACATTATATATTCACAGCCGTAATGTCTAGACTGTTCCTCTTCGAATGTACTTTCTACTAATTTTTAGCCATCCCCCAAGATTCTTCCATGATGCAAACCATGATTCCAATGTCTATTGGCTCTGTGATGCTCCAAGCGTGCCTCACCCCATCCTCCAAAAATGTTTTTTGGAGCTTAGAGGGCTTTGTATCCCGGTCCCTGGGACCCACCACCCATCACATGGCAGCGCCCAACATCACCTCCTCTGCCCCTGGCAGCTCAGCATTTGCAGCCCACTTTTCCTTGCCTGAAACTCCTTGTCCTCYCATCACTCGGAGACAGTCACCCAGATCTGGAGGGCACATCTCCAGATGCTCCATGTCYCCATGGCAGCCCCGCAGCACCTTTGCTTGGCGCACTCATTCATGACTCACTGCTCCTGGTGCCTCTCGYAGCTGGGCCCCACCGCCRCGGCTTGCTCACCAGTAATTTATCTGCTTGCTCAGATTAACTCCCTGCCTTTTGGTCGGCCACTCTTGCATATTTGTTCAGCAGGAGACAACTTCCCTTTGCACATAATTGATTGTTTCTGTCTCCACTTAATTTTCTGCTTCATCACTGCCTTGTTTCGGGAAWAGGGGCTTTTCAGGGAGGTGATTCACTGCTCTGTGGATTTTCCTGCATATTCAGTTCATCAGCTGCCCTGTCCTCTTCCCTTTGTTGCTGCTTCCCCCAATTTACCCATTCCTCAGAGCAAATTGATTCACCGTTGAGGTTTATTTTTGGTTTCCAGCTGTCGGGCTCCTCGCAGCTGCCTCGAGCTGGCGTGTTCCTCTCTGCTCCCCCAGCGCCGCGTCTCTGCTCTTCCTCGTTTTTCTCCTGCTGCTACTCCTGACGTACTCCTTCATCCTCCTTCCCTGCTTTCTCCTCTGTGCAACGCTCAGGTATTTTTTAATGACCCGAGTGTGCCCCACYGATGATAAACATAAGCCAGAGGACAGCAGCAATGTCGGGGAGGTTTTGCACAGCAAAAATCTGGAGGGGGGACAAGTGGGGTGAGCAGGACTTCGGGGTCAGGTGCCTCCAGCCTCTGGGTACCAGGTTTAAGGGCTGCCACTGGTTCCCTGATCCAGGCTGAGCACRCAGAACAGTGGGTTCAAGCCCATCTGCAAGTATTCACCCACGGGTTAGCACTCAGTATCCTCCCTTTCCATTTTTATTCTCTCCCTTGTCTCCTCTGSGTTCAGAAGGGATGAAAGTCAGTAGCCATGATTTAACAGACCTGTCACTCCGTGCACAAGTTCTCCTGGGTGCCAGGGTGGCTTTGACCATCGGGCTGAAGTCTCCACTAGATCCAGAGGAGCTGCTGTCTGAGAGTCGGTGAAAGCAGTGCAGCCATGGAGATGYGGAGGGGATTTAGGCAGCCTGATGCCAACTGCAGCACCTAAAGCCAAAATGTGGGTCTGTAAATCCCCAGCTSAGCTGTTACTTAATCCCAGAGGCGTCTCGGTTCTGCAGATGCCCTCGGCATGCGGGTGATGCTGGCCAGGCAGATGGCCATGCCCCAGGCAGTGCTGGGGAGCTCCTGAAGCCTGACCCCCCCCTGCGTCAAACCTTCCTGGATGTGCAAACTCATGCAGGGTCTCAGGCGGGGGGTTTAGTCACTGGGTACTYGCCGGGCCACCCACCCACAGGAGCCAAGCCCAGGACTGGGGTCTCTGGAGCGACTTGGACATGGGAGTCGGTGGTGGTGGGCAGAGATCGACCCTCCTTGCTTAGGTACCACATTGAGCTCAGGTTTATCCCTCTGAGGGATGTTTTTCCACCTTTTCCTCAATCCTTCCCATTTTCCATCCTCCTTTTTGCAGTGTGGACCCCAAACCTGGGCACAGCATCCCTGTGCCTCTCACAATGCGCTCTACCCACTCTGGCTGGCACTCACTCGCACTAGCCCGTAGCTTGTGTGGTGCTTGGGTCTCTCATTTGGATGATTATTGTCCCAAACTCTTACATGTTTTGGGGATTTTCCACTTCTCAGGGCCGGGTGCTTCAACCTCAGAGCTAGTCCCAGACTATGCCACCGTGTCAATTTTGCAGCCCTGCAAAACTCAGGTTTACACAGCTGCAGGCACCAGGCAATTCATCTCACCCACGCCAATGACTTTCCCCCCCGCCCCCATTTCACCCAGCAAACAGGCTCTGCTGTGATTCCAGCTCCTTCTGGAGCTGTATGAAACAGCTGGGAGCACGGATCCGATCCCAAGGAGATCCTTTTGCACTCTGTTTGCAGTCACGTTTCTGCTGTGCTAGGTTTAACGTGGGCCATGGGGATGTTTACAGCCTTTTCATGAGAATATCATTTAGGGCTAAGCCAAGCACCTTCTAAAAACCTGAATACGTTACAGAACATGCATTCAGATTTGTCATCCTGTAAAAACAAGCTGCAGCACCTCGGCTTGCTGCGGTCCGGTCTCCACCAGCCTATGCTACAAGGCACGAATTACATCACCTTCTGCTTTCCCCAAGCCTGAATTAGCTCTGCCGTAAATCTGCACGGCTGGTTTTTCTCCACTAGGTCGCAGCATTAACTTTTATTTTTCTATCATTGCCAAAGCAAGAAACTGGGGCCTTTTTTTGATAGGGAGCTCTGCCTTGTCACCCTTCCGTGCCCTCCTGGCCCCTGCACGGGGCTCCCGGGGGCTGGTGGTGACTCAGTGCTGGCGGTGGGGTGGTCGGAGAGTCTCCCCTGGGGTCCCTGCAAAAGTGCCTCAGTTCCTATTTGCATCTGGGCTCGCCCTATTCATATTCATTGTGAAATTAAAAGTGAAATAAATAATGAGCAATAATTACATTGCTAGCACGAAGCATGGAGGAAGGGGTCAGAGGAAGGACAGCCAATGAGCCCCCCGTTAACCTCTCCTTCCAGGTAGCTCTTTTCCCCGGTGTTGATGGCAATGACTGTGAAGTTGTTGCTGCCGATTTACAGGTTCATACTCATTTTTCACCCTGACATTTCACAGATCTTATTRAGGTTGCGCCAAACTTGGTCAAAAAAAGAAAGGTCACAGTGGTAGTGGGGATTTTATGCTACGTGTGGTGTCACCACCAGGACATCGTAGGAAAGTTACTTGTGGTCTATCACTGCTCGGCCACAAACACGSCAGTGGGTTGAACCAGGGCTGGAGACTGCCCGGATCAGATGTGCCCCTGCAAAACTGTGCGTGAACGAACTGGGACGTAGGATGGTTTCTAGAAAGAGGAACAACTTGAGTTGTGTTTCCAGCTCCTTCCCCTGGCCCAGCCCTGGTGCCACCCTGCCCCAAGCCCAGCTGTCAGGGCAGGACGTGATGCTCTGTCCTGGATGGTCCCGAGTCTACCAGGGCACCCGGGTTACGGCTGCCTGCTCCCRGCCTTCATCTCACCCCAATTCAGTGGTCTGGAGGTATCTGGTCTGGAGAGTGATGGAAGCTGCTCTCTGGGCTCCTCCACGTGCGCAGAAAGCCACCAGCACGAGAGACGGGGCCGAGTCCCATGGGAGATGCTCGTGGTGGGGTGACTCTTCCCCCGCAGGCGTGCCCACACCGGCTGGAGGAGCGCGGCGGATGCTCTGGCTGCTGCCCTGCTTTTGGGGGTGCAGAGCAGGGTCTGAAAGGAAGGACCTGCTGCGGTGTGTTTCTGTGCTTTTGTTATGACCAAGGGGTGCAAATAGCAAGAGAAAGCCCCACGCAGCCCTGAGGAGGCTGACGGGTGAGCCAAGAGCTGGCTACAAATACACGAAAGGTGGTTGCAGAAACACAGCCAAACTCCTCTCCGTTGTGCCAGACTGTAACAAAAGGCATCAGCTGCAAATTGGGGCTTGGGAGGCTCAGGCTGGATGTAGGAAAGACTCTCGCTGCAAGGTAGTGCTGTCCTGAGACAGAGACCCCTGCCTGGGGGCACCCTCCATCCCTGGGGGTTTTAGGACTTGGCTAGACCAAGTCACAGCTGACAGCCTGGCTACAGTCCTACTCTGAGTGGGAGGCTGGATTTGAGATGTCCTTTTGATCCAACATTTCTATGTGTTTGACTAAAAATAACTGGTTTTCCTGCTTCTGAGTGTCCTCAAGCCGCTTTCGTGTTGTCTCTGCAGACCTGAGCTCTCCTGCGTTTCTGCTTATGAAATGATGATGTTTCCAACAGCAACAGTGACACAGAGCTCCAGAGGTGAAGGAAGCAGAAAGGAGGGGCGCAGGAATCCCCTACGGCAGCAGGAAAAGCCTGGACAGATGTGTGCAAGGTCSCCTTCGGAGCCATCCAGGCATTGCTCTGCAGTGACTCACCATCCCTCCTGCCCCCAAGTCCTTCTCAGCTCCCTCCTACTCAAACCCACTCCCCAGCGGCCTTCCAAGGTCTCAGCTCACTGGTGCCGTGCTCATCTCTGCTGCTGTCCYACGCTTGGGATATATCCTTTGCATGTTCACAAGCCACTGGCTAACRCAGCCAAACATCCTCCCTGGTGCCAGCCTGGGACATCACCGTCCCATTGCTTTCTTCTGCCAAAGCCAAAGACAAGATGTAGGACAGAGGACGCAGTCATCCAAAGCCTGCCTRGAGAGAGGACTCTGTGGGCAGAAATAAAAGATGGATGTGCTTGGAGGGAGCCCAGGACATGTTGTGTCCGTGTGTGGATGAGTATGGCTGTGCTTGGGGCAGCTGAGAGCACACAGTGTTCAGCACTGCTGGTACCCAAAGGGTCCAGTGGCTTGGTAACATCTCATGAGGAACACTGTAGCCTCACCCTCAGGGTTTTCCTGGCATTTAACCGTGTCCCACAAGTACAAGCTATTCCCAATGCAAGAAACAGATGCTCGGTACAGCTGGCAGCACTGCTCACCCCTGCTTCCCTCTGCCTTCCCGTCCCTCCCGTGGGTCTGGTCTCTCCTCTACACACAGTTCTTCCACAGCCACCTCTGYTGAAGCACCGATGATCCAAGCCCTGAGTACCAAGCCCATTGTGGAGGTAAAAAGCAGTTTTTTCTATGAGAGATGCAGCTTCTTTGTGTTGTCCTTGCTCTGTAATGGGGTCCGTGGAAGTCATAGAGGGTAGGAGAGGTGAAGAGATCTTCACATGGCTCACATGTACTTTGGTTTTAATGATGTCCCGCTATTCCTTCCCAGACTTGTGGCTTTTTACCTGCAGTGACCTCCCCTGACTCCTTGTTTACCTTRCAGAAAAAGGGAACGCTTATTGCGCAGAGCGGAGTTCAGCTATAGCTTTTCAGCCAGCGATCAAAACACTTGAAACCTAAGAGCAGCATTTGAATTTAAAAATCATAATTAAAGCGCCCAACAGGCAGAAGTTGGAAGACGGTAACAAAGCAAGCAGGGGGGTGGAAGAAAACAAAGAAAGGCATGAGAGAAATCTACGCTTTGAACAGAGAATCCTGAATATCTTGCACTGACTACTTCAAATTGGGAACCCAAAATTAATAGATTCTTTGACCTTCATTTCTCTGTGCTCTGGTTCCTTGTTTATAAAGCGGAAATGACAATAGAGCCTCACCTAAAAAAAAGATGTCATCACAGCAATTGCTTTGGCCAAAGCACTTGTATGCTGCAGAGATGAGCATGAAGAAGGAAAAAAAACCCTCTGCTATATGGCTGTTCACTGAGTGAGTACCACCATCGCGTGCAAGGAGCGGGGCAGCGTCCTGTGGGAAAAAATAACTTTCCATCATGTAATTAAGGACTGTACCATAGCGCACGCACCCACAGAGGTTATGTGGGCAGCCTGAAGACAGGCGTCTCCTAACTTTTAAATGCTTTTTCAGCCTTGCCATTTCTGATGTTATTTTGAAGTGTTTTATGCATAGTATTGCTCTATATTAAGAGCGCGTTTATGTATCTTGCAAATAACTCCCTCCTAGCAGAGGAAAGCCTGGCACGTATTCACAAATGAAGCAGTGAGGCTGTCAGTTCTGGTGTAAGGACCTTCAGATACTGGTGATCGTCACCGACCACATCATCACGTTACGTGGACCTCACTGCTGATGTACTATTGGATTTATTATATTGCGGTCTCTGCAAKAGCTGGCCTTGCTGCTATGCTAGGACGTAAGAGGAAGGTTAAAATCCACACAAGAGCAGCATGCCCTATTTGTGGAGCCTTGYTCCTTTAAACACATGTGGGAGGGAGGACTGGTAAATCCTTGGACAGTATTTCATGTTGCCTCGACTAGGCTGGGCTTTGGGCTCAGTCTGTTGTCTGGTCCCTTGTCATAGCTGCTGTTATAATGATTCATCCATCTGGTTTTCTGGGAAAAGAAAACGAGCCAGGGAAATGTTTTTTCTTTTTTTTTTTTTTTTTTTTTTGGCTGTATKTYTCCYCAAAYGATTACAACTTTGCACCCGCTGGAGTTGATGGAGGGGAAGGAGTTTTGCACATCATTTTTCGCTTGCTGGAGCAGACAGAGGAGCACCAAGAAGCCCATTCCTCAAAGCCAGACCATGACAGTGATGTCCTTAACTGTGTTTCCAAGAGCAAAAAGGATCTAACAAAACCCATCAGAAGATTCAGGCTGCCTTCAGCGGGTGCATTGGACAAAGCCTCATGCTGATGCACTCCAGGGACCACATCTGCTCCTTCAGCTGGCTCTCCGCCTGCCCGAGCTCTCCAGAAATGATGTGGAATGAACTGCAGTGAGAAGACTTGGAAAGAAATCCAGGTGGAAAACATTGACACTGGAGGTCTTCTCACTGGGATTAAACAGCTGCTCTCACGAGTGGCATATTTTATCATAAATTAGGTAATAGTCGGGGAAAAAAATCCTAAGAGTTTACACTGGGTGATGTTTAGTCTCGGAGCAGARCGCAACAAGAAGCCATGCTGGAGTTTTCCCTTGTTGGTTTGCAGGGTTTTGCATGCGCCCATCCAGCTSGTTAACAGCAAGGTAACACACTTCTTGGGTAAGGAAAGTGGCAACGCAACCTCTCTTTGCCAACAACCCTTAAAAACACCGTTTTAAACAAGCCAGCTCCAGAGGAGATCTTTTCTCTCTCTCTCCTTGCTCCAGGAACGCATCTTCCTTGGTCCCAGTTTGGTTAGAGGTTAGACTGGGAAASCAGCAGCTTGTCTGGGAGCAATCATTCCTCCATTCAGACACATAATAATAAATTTCCATCAATTGGGTCACGTATCAAAGTTCTACTTTTCTGCCACGCTGAAGCAAACCTTCCTGTGACAAATTCCTCCCTTTATACCAGCTTCATATCTGTTACAAGCACAGTGCAGTCCTGTGAAAACCAGATCCTGACTGAACCCACCAGCACAGGAACTGCCCTCCTCGCTGGTCCAGCATCCTTCCTCTCTCGTCCCCCTTTTTTTAGACCTAACACCTTCTTCGCCTCACCAGCCTTTACTCGAATTTGCCCGTTCCATGATTTCATCCGAAGTGGGTGGTGAGTTCACTCTCCCCCGCGAGCAGCCTCTTCGCAACGGCTTCTGGGATCCCTGCCAGCTCCTCTCCACCCACGGCCTCTCCCGTTGAAGCAAACCACACAGCTCCTGCTGCTTCCCRGGCCAAAGGCGGCATCTCACATCTGGTGGGCTGGCTTGGGAAGAAAAAGGGAAGCCAAGGAGCACCTCGCTGGTGGTACGAGCCCCCCGCTATCCCCCTGTCCTAGCACTTTACAAGGGTAGGCACCTCCACCCTCCCTACCCACCCCTGCACCCTAAGGGATCCCACRGCTTTCCTCCCAGGAAATGGGGACAGGTTATTGAAGTGACTTTTGAAGGCTCAAAGGACACTGCAAACCCAAACTTAGTCTAGAAAACAACTTTGCAGATTCAATACCAAATGAAAACCGGCCTTTTTATGGTTTTTTTAGAGTTACTCCTATTCAAAAAACCTTTGCGTGAATTTAAGCATTCCCAGCCCTTGCTAATGCAGGAGCATCGGACAGTGAAGCCAACTGGTCCCACGGCTTCAGAGACTGCAGAGCTGAACAGCACACTGGAAAGTGGATTTGATTCGGATTTTGAAATTGTGGGTGTTAAAACAGAGTATTAAAATTGAAAATAGAGCACAGGACAGGTTCTCAAACCTCTTGGGTTCTTCCTTCCGCTCCTTCTAATCTGCYCTGATTTTAAAAATTAATCTTTTGACTATTCCTCCTGATGCCATTTCTGGGCTGGCAGCCTAATTCCGACGCCGGTGATTTATACCCTTTGCTCAGAACACAGCACACAAGTACTTCACTTTCTCACTCGCCCTTTCCAAACGTTTTTTAACTATCTGCCTCCTCAGATCTGTTTACRTTTACATACAACTCCATTATGAACAAGAACACCATAAAAATTCCATGACTGCCAGAAAACATCTCAATACAGTGACAAACCATGTCATGTAGCCATGCTCTGGTACTGCCGCTCATCCGTGGGAAGGCTGGTTTATAAATTATTCATGAGTGACTTAAAATTTCCAGGCTAATCTCAATTAAAAAACAGTTTTTTACACCGCCGTTTCACTCGAAAGTTCTCCGACTGGAATTTTGATTTGCACAGTGAAATCTGCAAATTTACTTGCACTGAAGGTAATTTCTCTTTCCTTCAGTTGTAATTTCAGTTCTCACACTGGAAACGTAATGGAGAGTCTTTACATGACAGCTTATTTGAAAGCCTGGGAATCTGTGATAATTTCCATGAATTTCTTGAGAAATTTAAGTTTTCCCAGATGTGATTTTGAGTAGGTTCTGATCTGTAAGGATTTTGGCATCTTTCAGCAGGCAATCCATCAGCCCAAGCTATTTCTAGTAATGAAAAATTATTTGGGAGACTATCAAGCCATTCTTCTCCCAATTAGTTCCACAACAAGGACAGGCAAGACTAAAGATTAAATAATAGCAAAATCTAGTTGAGAAAATCACTTCGTGGTCTTCCAAAAGCTATTAAAAGATTGGCTAACCCACCTGTGCTTACGGCTTTTACAACTGCCCATCTGTTTTAGAGTTTCATCCTGCATGGTGGCATTTGAGTATCTTCCAAGTAAAATCACTAATTGTAATTAAATCCTACAGGGTGTTACGTTAACGCCCCAGCATGCAGTAATGTTATGGTAGTACAAAAAGTAACGRTATCTGAAGAAACGAGGAAGTCAGAAGAAATGCCTTACATTCCCTGGTGATGGCCATGCTCTGCACTGCCACGCACGGCTCGGAAAACTGTACCATAGCTGGCTCCTCCAGACCGTGCTTGGGACACCCCTTCCCAACCACTTCATCCCAGGCTGTGCTGCTCCAAAGGAGTGCAAGTGTCAGGCTTCACAGGCTGGCATCCAGCCAGAGATGTGTAGGGCTTGACACCTTAATTGCTTTGGAAAGTAGAGCCCAAGAAAATCTCTCCTCGGCAGCAATCATGTGAACACTGCTAGCACCAAAACAGCAAACTCAAATCCTTGTGATTCCAAGGCTCACCTCTTCTTTTTATAGCAAGTGGCCATTAAACAACTGTTCTTTGACACAAGGAGAAACTGGTTTTATGGACTCCCCAGGACTGAAGCCAAGTCACCTGCTGCCATAGCAGGTTCTCCAGAGAGGAAACCTTGAGAAGAGACAGACCATGATGCTGAGAAGGCAGCACAGATAGAAGCTGCACATAGCACGACTCAAACACCCAGCAATCCGGGTAGCAGAGCAGGCAGCCACACGTCTCGCCATAGACTGTTGTAGGAAAGCAAGAGGAGAAAGGCGAGAAAGACAAGAGGGAAAAAAATTGTTGCCTCTAATTTCAAGGAGCTGAATGGGAATAGCTTCTGAGGAAAGGTCTGTAACCACTATGCTGACTTGTATGAACATATAGAACACCCTCTTGCCTGCTCAACGGCAGAGGTGGGAGCATGTAGCTGGTCCAGCTTTTATGACTGGAACCCAAAAGCTCTGGACGTTTCAAGAGGAGATGCACCTGCAGCATCTGACGGGCACTGCTGGAGAACAGAAGGCACCAGTTTGATGAACTGTTGTCAGAAAACAGGACAGCTTTCTGCAAAAAGTACAGTTGTCTTGAATGACATGTGTGAAGTGAAAACCTCTCGTGTATGTAGGCAGCTTAACTAAGGTTGCTTTGCTGAAGTCTGCTTCGCTGTCCTCATTGGAGGGGAAATTATAACACTATTTTTGTTAGGATTACCCAAACAAGTAAGAATTCACTCTCCTGGCATCTTTAAATTGCTGCGAGCTTTAATAGTCTGTTTTACAGCGTAGCAAAGCTCTGCCAACATAAGCCTCTGCTGCTTCATACTTAGCAAAGGTCCCAGCTGGACTCAGCCAGCCTGCAGTAAAAGCCACGCTTCCCGGATTTATTCTATTTGTATCTCTGCTGTCCATTACGGCCCTGGCAATGTGTGCTAAGGGCATGACAGCTCCCTCACAAGCAGGTTATTTTTGGCTACCAAGTCTCAAACTGGCTTGAAGAAATCGGGAAGCATCTTGTAGAATATCACAATTCTATCTTATTTCCTGTTCCACTCTTTTGTAAGCATTTTATGCCTGCACGTTTCATCAATTAACGTAAGGATTAAGCTGCTGCAAATTATAGTTCTGACTCTCAATTTATTTGCTGTGAAAACAAACCAGTGCTCCACCATCACCCCAAGCTCTTATTCAACATCATCAGGGCATTTGCCCCCAGATTCCCAATATACGATGGATTTCACAGAACTCCCTTATGTAGAAGCCGGACATTTTGAGATGATGATGCAAGATCACAAAAGTTTCAGACAAATTAATGTGACAATTGAAATTCAGGATTGGTGTAGTAAAACGAAATTGGTTTAATGCCTCATTAATAGAAAAAGGGTACACCGCAAGACGTTTCTGAAATATTTTTGTATTAAAAATTTCCCAATATACATCATCATCTTCCCCCTCTCAGCCCACCATCAAGCACCTTTTATGTTAGTCCAGAAGTGAGAGTTTGGGGGAAGAGCAGCGGYTGACTTCCAGTGCTGTTTTTGGCTTAGTCCAAGTGTTTATTTCATTTTAACACCGTTTCAGAAGACCAGCAACTAGAGAAACTTTGCTGACCATGAAGCAATCTCCTTGCGCATTACATTTTGCAATTGCTGCAGGGTATCAAACAGAAGGATGGAGCAGACTTGCAAACAAACAGGTTAAGTTATATACTGCGGTACCTGATCAGCGTTTTGAGACTGGTGCAATTTTCGTAAGCGCTGTTCTGCATCTGAATCTGGCTACGTGACAAGGAAGACTGTCGGCTAGTAGCTTCGCTTTTTAAAAAGGCCAAGAGCTGAGAGCAAATAGGATGAAAAAAAAGAAACCCATTACACAAGCGTCTCTTTTCCTCATACATATGTATATTTTATATTGCAATGTTTCTGTTTCCATGAAGCTTTTTTCTTCTTTCTTTCCCACCTTCTTTCGTTCTTTCATCCTTTCTTTCCCTGTTGCTGCAGGAAAGATCCAACAAGGAACAGGACACAATCTTGTAAGCACTCGGGCACACCAGCAACAGTACTCACGTCTGAAAAGCCTTTCATGAGATCCAAGCACTTGGCAGCTCCRTTTTTTCTCACTACATGGCACAAACAGAGAAAATTACTACAGCTTAAAAACCCCTTACCTGTCAATAGAAATAATTAAAACTTTAATAATCTCCTTCAGCTGTTTTTGTGTGATCACTTTGTATTACTTTGTAATCAATTCTTACCTTAAGATTAGTTTCTGTGCTAACAAGCTTCCTTTAACTGTACAGCAGTCGARACATTTAGATCCTACCTCGACAAGGACAGTACAAGCAGCTAAACTCCAAATGGATCGATCTGCTCATTCAAGGACTGCGCRCAAAAAATCATTTAAGCAACAGTCTGTATGGGAGCTACTTACGCAGTGGATGTACTTAAAACACGCTGATTACTTGTAAGCCACCACTTCCAGAGTGCAATACTTTATTCCGTATAGCTTTTAATGTCGACAAGAACATCTGTCAAACCCCCTAAAATACGTATGTGGGCAGGTGTCAGCTCTCCGCATCATATTGCAAAAAAAATATGCTGCTAGCCATTCTACATTTTCAATATTTTAATCATTTTTTTATTAATTTAAGGGCTAACCTAGAGTCTTTTGTACTAAACACAGAACTACCCACTTCTGAGAGTTTAATCTAAAAAAGACAAATCATGAGGGTGGATTTCACAAATGGATGGAAGTGAGAGACTAGAAAGAGGCCAAGTACCTTTCACATAAAGTCTCTTTTGGTTTGTGATTATCTGATCTCTTCTTAGTTAAACAGAAATAAAATGGGAGCATATACCACTGAAAAGACAGAGARGGGGTGAAGAGAAAGATAAATTTACTGCCAACAACCAGCCACAACCTTAGAAATGCCTCTGAATACTCAAAAGCTGCTCCRGTTGTTTACAGTCTGTAGCTATTTTTTAATTTCCCCATACAGAATAGTGCAGAAAGGCAGTATATTGCTGTTTTCACCAGTACRTCTAGGAAAATATCCCCTGCTAAAGGGACACCTTGCAGGTTGGTCTGTGTTATTAGCTCCCAAAAAGCTGGATGTAGTATGACAAGCTGGTTGAAGGATGATTTTCAGAAATTATCTTCAAGGATAATGAGATCCTGCTGCAAGTGGGGACACAACCCACACTCCGACTCTCCGTCTCTGGCCAGCTGTGTTTCTCTGAAGAGCTGAATTTTCAGTGAAAACTTCTTAGATATTACAACGTCCTTGGGAAGATGACTCAGGTTTTTTGTGGCTTACACTGTTAACAGTGTAAGAGAGGAGAATGTAAAAAGCTCTCAGGCTGGCAATGRAATCTTTCACAAGATCTCCTTTTCAGCATGTCCAGAGTACGGTAATTGGAGATTGGAAGGCTTCTTGCTGCTGACTTTTTATTTCCTCATACCTCACAGCCAGATCATGGGTATTTTTTTTTTCTTTTCTCTTAAGTCCATACTGATTATTCTCATTGGGAAAACCATCTCCCTTTATCTCCACTCTCAGTACCGTATGGCCTTCCAAACCAYTCTGAGTACCGTCTTTACACAGATGACCTAAATCAAGATCTCATGTTATGTATTTTACATACTCTATCTACTAGAGATTGTATTTTCTCCTAGGAAGAATCTCCAGCTATATGAAAGCACCTAACAACACTAGAGTTTAAGCGTGTAGAATTTCTGGATTCAGCAATTCCATTCACTAAAAAAAACACACTTTACCTTTTTCAGTCCTAGATAATACCATTAAAGATTCTCTTTGCGGYCTCTTGTATAAAATTCACAAGGAGCAATTCCCCAATCACTATAACCGATTTCAAATGGTGCTAGAAAATATTATTGACTCTGAACACCAAAAGAAATCAGTCATCCTCTAAAGGGGTTACTGAGATCTGCAAGGATGAAGAGTTAAGTGCTGGACGGTATTTTACATTGGAGGATCCCCAAATACTTGATAAGTATTAATTAATTACCTCTGTGGCATTATTCACTAAAAATGTTATAAATATTATTAAAGTGCCTGTGAGAAGACAATGATTTAGAAGGTGAAAACTGTCAAAATCAATCATTAGCTACACACATATTTTAATATTGTAAAGCCGATCTTAAAACACTTCAAGTTCTCCAAATTTCAGTAGCCTTGGCCAACGTGACTTGCCATGCGTGGTCCAATTTTCATAGTCACTAGTGCTGGCCATTTCCATTAACTACAACTAACATATCAGGCTATCAAATTGCAACCTGAACACTGGAAAGTTAAGTCACACAAAAATAAATAAGCATATTCAGATCTGCCAAACATACCACAATGAAAAAGCAAACACACAGCAGGGATGCAAACAGCATCTAGAACTCCCAGTGCTTAAATTTAAAATTATCTGCTTTAAATTCTATTGTGTTTTGTATGATACATGTACAAGATATTTACAAGGGCAGCAAAGAACTAACAAAAACGTACCTAYGTAAGGCTGAAACAGGCTTCAAGTTGAAAAGAAAGTGGACCAAACTGAGTTCCTTTCCTTATTCCTCCCCACATAGTACAAACCAGTTGCTTGTACTAGATTTACTAATTGGTGCATTAATGCCATCATCTTCAATATTGTGTTGCAATCCTGTATTACACTTTTTTGCATTGTTTATGTCTCGTAAGCCCTTCTCTATTTCCAAAGTTCTGGTTCACCACCTACAAACACTATAAACATGCCGTTGCCCAGCAGTATTACAGCAGTTTCTGCCTTTGAAATCGCACATTGCATTGCTCTCCCACGGGTCATCTGGGCCATAGACTGCAGTCCCAGCCTACTGAGGGACTTCGGCTGGTGGTGGAGCTAATTGTAACGGCAGAAGCAGGCAAGGAAGATCTTGACCTTCTTTTCTTTCCCACGGAGGTTTCCAAAGATCCGTTTCACCGACGAAGGCAGGCATTCTTCCTCCAAGAACACTGATTTCAAATGGTGCTAGACAATGAATAGTTAAATCTAAACCACCATATGAAACCAGCTTCCTGAGGGAGCTTGTTTCTAGCTGGGATGGAAATGCCACAGAAGGCTATCTGTCCCATGTTGGTTTTTTATCTTTATTTTTCCTATTAAATAGTTGATGCTTTTTTTTTATTCTTATCCTTGATTTTGGTTTGAGTCACCAAATGTTCATTTCTGTTTTCTGTTACAGCGCTACCAACAGAAGGAGAATTGCTTACAGCAATTGTGTCACCCTGAAGAATTTTGTTAGTCAAGCTTGGACAACATGTACAAGGGTTTACCCAGAAAAGAAGAACCTTCATCCTACTTTTGTTACTGTCTTCTATTAACACATTGTGTTTGCTGAGGTCTGCCCACAGCACAACTACCACCAAACAAATCAGTAAGGGAAGCACTGCTGCAAACTCCCTCTAGTGACAGCAAAACAACATGTGAAAGGTCTCCTGCAAGATGTTACCGATTCTTATTTTTAACAGCAGCAGCAGAAGCACCAGCGTGTGACAGAAGCTAYGTATTAATGCCTAAATGTGGAATATTAATTCTAAGGGTCACACGGATAGTCTGGAAACCAGCCCACCGGTCTGCTAGCTCTTGCTGAGGTGGTATTTCCAACATTAGAGAAAAGGTGTGTGCCCAAACCTAACGTTAAGGATTGCATTAATTACGGACTATTCAGATCTGGCACTCACCACCTGGTCCCAGCACTACTTCTAAGAAGTCTGACACAGGGTTTTTTCCTGGAAGTCTGCTACTGAAGTGTGTTCTAGACAATTTATTCCCTTCAAACAGATGTATTTTTTTTATAACCTGTCTGCAATTTCTCATCTCAGCTGGCAGAACAAACACATCCGAATCACATCTGCAGAATAACGCCAAGCAAGTTTGAGCGTTTGCACAGACTACAAGGCTCAGCCACGCTCCGGGCAGTCCTCGATAGGTGCATCGCAGCCTCTCAGCAAGGAACAAACCCCCCCGAGCAGCAGCACTGGCACAACAGGCACAGTGTGTTTCGACGGCAGGGCAGAGGGGAGGCACAACGAGACGGCACGCCCCATGCGGGCGTAAAACAACATTGTTTTAAGGAAAACAACCCAACGGAGTAGGCTGGGCCTCTGAAAGCAGGCAGTTGCTTCAGTTACTGGAAGAGCTATAACTATGCCAGGCCACATCAGCGTTGGATTTATTATGCAGCTTTGCTGTCCAGAAAGCGTCTGTGCGGAGCGGAGCAGTCAGGAAGCGGCTTGGCCAGGAGCAGCAGGACCGAGCTGTGCTCGCGCCCATCTCCCGGGGCTCTGCCCCGAGCACACAGCTGTCTGGGAATCTTCCATGAGGGCGCAAGAAACGCTCATGCTTTAGCACGGTTAAAATAAAGCAGCTTTTAAGTGCGGGCAGGACTGAACAGTGTCCTCGAGCCATGCAAAAGCCTCAAACTTTGCCTTGCTGTAGTGTATTCAGGAAGAGTGAAGCATCTTACTCTTCCCCTCCTGCAGTTTAATACACCCGGCGTGCACTGTACCTGCCTCTGGAAGTCCTGTGAAAGCTGATTTTAGTTGATTACAACCATCATCTAAGACAAACCCATCTGCGGTCTCCTGAGGACAGCCAAATATTCTCAAACCCCTTCTCTTCGGGGGGCAGGAAATCATGTAAAAAACCTATCTAATTACATCTGTTTCTAAGGTTTCATCCCCTCCAGAGATGCATCTCTCTCTTCGTTTACCACAATGACAACAAAACCAACTAGCTTAGACTAGAAACRTAACTTCGAGATGGCTGAAGACAGAGGAGAGAAATCTCAAATTAGTGTGGACAGTTCCCACAAGGGTATCTGTCAACAGCATAGCTAATACACTCCTCTGCAAGAAAATCTTCATGAGAACGTCCAAGAAACCTGAGATCCATCTGTGAAACAAGGAAAGCAATGACACTTCACAACCACTAGCTTTCCTGGACAAGGCAAGGCTAAATCATGCTATAGCATCTTTTCCCGTACAGTTGCATTCATGACGTACATGGGATTTGAAGCTGAGGTCCGGCTGCGTGGCTCTGTCTTTACCACTCGTCCTAGAACGGGTGCAGACCACAGCATCTCCATCTGACTATCCAGAGAGCAAATTCTTCCATTTAATATCATTTGCACTTTTGAAGAAAGCATCTTTCAAAACTTGTAATAACTCTGTATGTTTCCAGAACACGGATAATGAGACGCACTCTTGCATTAGGGCTGTRAGCTGTCATTTCTAAACTGAAAAAAAAAATGAACTTCAGATAGAGAGATATTGTACTTCTCCAAGATGTCTCCTTCTAATTAGGTCCTGCAAGTTTTAAAATATTTTCAAGTCTTGGACTGTTCTGTCCTTCCTAGATTTAGTGATGAGAAATGCTGAGAGCAGTTTTCGCATTTAACTGGAAAAGAAGAAAGAGGGACAGAGCAGGTATATCTTCACATTTATGTATCTACTTAGCAGAACAGCAAGAGCAGTTTCTGATTACATTTTTGTTTCTGTAGTTACAAACCAACATTGTCCTGTAATCTTTCRGAGAAAACTATGGGAATGACATGTCAGTGACTTAAGCCCTGATCTTAAATACTTCAGAATTCACGTGATTTTATTTGACAACAATGGGATTACTTAGATGAGGAAAATTTTGTCTGCGATTAAACCATTGCAAGATTAGAGTTTACGATGGCTTTGCTTTGCTGTTGAGTAATTCTAGAGGCTTAGCTTACAGGTRGTGTAGCTGCACTGAAACATCTATCAGGTAACCCCCTCTCTTCCAGTGATGAATTCCTGCGGTTAAGCACTCAGAATAGTATGTGAACTGTGACCCCATCTTTGACTGTAAATGATAATTGTGGGCACTTTATCATATGAATCCAGGGATAATCAGAGAGGACATCTACTGGGAGCRACTTGGAAAGACTTCCAACTGGACGAATGATCCTGTACAGGAAATTCCTAAAAAATAAGTCTTACTGGTTCCTTTCCATGCTCTGCCGTAACAGGAGCTGTGTAAATGGATTTTGTTAGAGCTTTACTTGTGACAGCTTTACGCTCCATCTAYGACAGGCTGAAAGACCGACTCAGCCTGTAATATGCAGACAATAGCCTGCGAGTACGTTGTCTGACAAACTGCTCAACTTATTGTAACTTTCTAAATTCCTTTTTTTTAATAAAGCGTGGAGCCAAAGAAAGATGACGGATTGACAACTCTGCAGAAAGCCTCTGTTCACAGACCGGCTATAGCATGGGAAGCGATTGTGCAACTTCCTACTGAACGCTTGGCCATGTATCTCATTTATGAGCTGCTGCAGATACCCTATGGCATGATGAAGATCGAGGAACCACTGAGAAACTGTCTGCTGAAAAACCAATTAATACTAACTGCAGTGTGGAAGAACTGCCTACCAAGACAGAAATTGAGACTGTGAAGTCAGTTACAGATGTCTTTAAAGGATTTTTTTTTTGGTCATTTTCAACTTGAACTTAAACCACAGCTATTGGGGAAAAGCTGCTTCATCTTTTATTTTGCTGCACCATCAATCCCCCGGCGTTTTCACCACCAGCTTAATGAATTCCAACTATCAAGAGAGCTCATCCGCTATGTAATTTGTCTTTTTTTGTTCTCTTCACTAAACAAGCAGGAAAAATGTTTTTAATTTGCAAGGCTGAATAAATACCTACTGTGTTTGCCAAGACTTTATTGACATTCATGGCTGTCCACAAAGCTGACTGACTTCTCACAGAGATGGTTTATCTTCTCAAGGAAAAAACCTGCCCAAGCAAGAAGATGTTAATCTTTCTTAATAAAATAAAACAAAATGAAAAGCAGTAGTTCAATAAATATTACTACGTCTAGTAAAACCCCTTCATCCAGGATATGGTCCCAGAGCAGATTTTCGCTGACAGCAAGATCACTTGACACTGGGACACCCTCCAGCGCTCACTGCTGCCCTGATGCTGCAGTTCACGTCACCTTCAGTTGTACCGATACAACTGCCTGCGGGCCATGCTACAAACAAGTTCACTCAAATGATTCTAATTCAAAGAAAAAAAMCCGAAAGTGCTTCTTTTCTCGACTGCGGTATTTTCAGTCATCTGGTTTTCCACACGGTCAGGAAAGAGATGGCACTGCATTGCTGCTGAGCTGGAAATGAATGGCTGGGGGTAGGCAGAAACTTATTAAGCTGGCACTAACAGAAGACATGAACTGTGGAATTACACCTTGGATAACATCAAATCCCATCTCCCTTGCTCAGCTGGTCATGAGGAGTTGAGATGAGTTTCAGCCTGCAATGAAACACAGTTCTTGAACTTTCACAAGAAAAATCAATACACTAAACTTTGAGGTTCTTACTCAAGTTTTACTGTTTTTTTTATACAAGGTCCAGCTTTCTGCGTTGGCCTGCTGCCTAAATTTTTCAATTTAAATTTTTCTTGCTGAACAATTTTGTTATCTTAAAATTGGCAATGTGCAAAAAACAGTCAAAGCCTCCACAGCTGGCATTTAATATGACCAGACAGTCTGCTCTGGCTTGACATAAACAGGTAAGAAGACAAGGCATTTGGGTCATTTTGGGGAGGAAACTAGTGACGTGACAATATACTGATGACAGTACTTCACATAACTCACTTTCCTTCCTGTGCTTTGGTTAGCTGTACTGAAAAGAGCTATCAAGTAAGCTATCTGGGGAATTTTCCTCTTGAACAAGCAAACAAACCTTAAATAAAGACCGGTATTTCCCACTAGTGTAACATTCCATACCTGTTATGTATGCACAATACATTTATCTTTTTAATTTCAGAAGCTTCTCAAAGCTTTAACAGGAAAGGTCCGCTGGCTGATGCCGCAAGGTATTTACAGTATCAGCTGATACCAAGAAGGGACACAGATGTGCTGTACCTCAGAAAAAACAGCCTCCGCCATGTACMATTTTCTCCGTGTATTTTTGAAGCAATTCATTATTGAGAGGTTTGTCCTCAGAATCTGGAAACAAAAAAATACCAGAAGCTGTTTGAATTAGTTCCCTCTCTGTGTTATTCTTCAGAGAGATAAATTAACATGCAACTTCATAATCATTCTTTCCTTCCTCCAGCCTCTTATACAGGCTTTTAGACAAGTTACTGCTCCTCAAAATCTGAACTTATGTGAGTATATTTACAGTCAAAACAGGCAATCAAGGTTTACCACTAACSCCATCACTAGAATACAGGCATCATGTTCCCTACGGAAGGAGTCATTTTCAACTAAGGCTTCAAAATTCATCGAAAGAAATTGCCATCCCTGCTTCATACAGAAGTATGCGTGTAAACCCTCTTTGTAAGATGTATCTAAATTGGTCTACAAACCTCCCGATAGACTACCTTGAGCTCCAGTCYACCTACACGCTGACTCCATGGCAGTGGTGTGCCCCCATGCCATGGGGAGGTAATTCTTTGTGGAGGAAGGATCTGTAAATAGCAGGTGCCAGAGAATCACCTCCTGAGTAGAGCAATATCCTTGATGTACAAGTTGTCTCAGATTTACTCTGAATTCTGTTTTGAAACCTCTTCAGGCTGATTCTGGGGATTATAAGGGAACAGAAATCCTAAAAATACAAAAGCAGGCTTATCAAGTTGGGGGACAAATTGTAAGATGTTTTTGTGACAAAGGCTTTAGTATATGAATTATGCATTACCAAAAACTGACTTCAATTTGTATGGGAGGAGAGAGATTTCTGTGCATCCAAATTCAAGCAGAACGGGCACATGCTGCACTGCAGGGAATTACATGCAGTCCTGTACAAACGTTATCAATCTGAGTATCTCACACTCCTTTTTGCCTGAGTATTATTTTGCATTATTTGCGAGAATTTGAGGCAGAAAACAGCAAAATAACCTGCTAAGACCTTGAAATCAGTCGTCACCAAATTCAGAAATGGCTACTGAAACCATAAGGAAGCAGGAATAGTCTGGCTTCAGCCTCGCCACTCTATTTCTGTCCATGTTCCCATCCTGTGCCCATCACCATAGCAGCTGACTGCTCTTCTGTCAAAACAACAATGTTTGGGGCAACAGAGGCAGGAATATAAGGGGGTTTTTTTCCCCCCAAGGGCATCACGATTTGCTGGAGAAAAGCAGCAGATGTTATACTTCAGAAATCGGACAGGACAACCATAATGAACAATGCAATTCCCTGTTGTTTTGTAAGGTATGTTAACGAAGTAGCCACCCACAACAAAACTCACTGCTGTTTGTCCATGTCTTTACATTATAAAAACAGTTTTTTTCATTCCCACTGCTGTCTCACATATGCAGAAGTATCTCACTGGGATCTGGGAGAAAACCAACGATCATTAGGAAAAAAAAAAATATTCCTGCAGCTTAAAACATTTCTTCTGACTTAAAGCYTTTGGAATCCGAAGAGCGATGAGCATCATTTTTAGAAACCACCCTGGCAACGTAGCTGTTATATAAGTTTCAATAGAAGCACTAATCCCAGTGCTGAACAGAAATGCCCCTGTCATGAAGCACTCAAAAACTACACCTACTGTTTATATTCTTGTGCCATGCATTGTATCGCATCCACTTACGTCTTTACAAAGTGAGCTCTTARAACCAGGCGCTCGTAACTTTTATGCCCCTCTGCTTATCTTCAGCACTGGATTCATTTACATTGCTACATAAATGATCATGCGAGTTTGTCTGTTAAAGGATCAAAGGTGAATTCCTGGAAAGAATTGCTTTTACATATCTTTTAAAAATAACAATAAACACACATGAAAATGTTTATTTTTCTGTATTTTTTTTCTGGTATAATACAAACTCAAATTCTGACAGACTCCACGATTACTGAAGAGGAAGTGAAATTAAAATCATCACACAGAAAACAAGATAGCAATTAAGAGGGATAGGAAATTCAATCAGACCACTCCAGGTGTGATTGTTTTTAATCCCAACTGAATTCCCACGCCTGACAAACAGACTGCAGAGGATCTTTTAGCTGAAGACAAATACTCTTTACTCCTCCC